>CM035774.1:50614622-51038015 GCA_020466155.1 Pachypeltis micranthus | reverse complement strand
CCCACCAGTCCTCCTGACACAGGACACACGCCAATAAGATCATGCTCCACCCTTATGGTGGAACCGCAGTGGCCTCAACCCGGAGGAGCTAGCGGTCCGCTTCAGTGGGCACTCCCTGCGGAATGGTGGGCTAGTCGTGAGCTGCGTGGATGAGCTGTCCGAGAGATTGGCTCACACAAAGGATCGCGCGATGCCCCGATGGGAGGAGTGGTTGGCTGAGGACCATGACCTAGCCATCTGGAGGGCTTCAAGCGGGATTGGTGCGTTCATCCCAAACCCGGTGAACGACATCCAAGACTGCTTGGAGATGATTGGTGCTCAGAACCCCGGCCTCAAAGTTGAGCGCTGGAAGAAGTTCTGGGCAGCAAACAAGGAAAGGGGCTGTATTTAGTGGCCTCCATCCCAGTCTCAACACTTGCTGGTGGAGAGAGGCGGTTCTGTCTCTACCCACGGCTTCAACAGCGTGAATGTCAGAACCCTCAGCAAGGAGAGCCAACCGGACGCCCGGGATGGATGTTGAGCCACCGGACGATGCTGCGGCGGGGCGGTGGGGGCGTCTGTGCCCCGGGTGGGTCAGGGGTCTCGGTGCCTGGAGGTGCTGCGGCTGGTAGGATGGCAGCATTGGCCCACCAGTCAGCGGCCGCGGGTTCTGGGAGCCTGATGTTGTGCCTGGGTCATGGCCCGGTCCCCTGCTTGTCCCAAACGAAGAGAACGGCAGACGCAGGCGGGGACACCTCGAAAGAAGAGGACCTGAGGCATGCTTAGGCTGCTTCAGGTCAATCTGCACCACTGCAGGGGTGCATCATGGGCGCTGCAGCAATATATGGTGAGTCAAAATATTGACATTGCATTAATTCAAGAACCTTGGATAGTTAAGAGCAGGGTGGCGGGTCTTGGGGTGCCGGGTTATAAGGTATTGTACCATAACAGCAGGCGCCCCAGGGCTTGCATACTCATTAAGGCTAGTATTAAGTTCCTTCCGCTGTGGTCGCTGTTTTCCGGGGACTCTGCAGCGGTCAGGTTAACTCATGAGAATAGGGATGTAGTGGTAGCCTCGGTCTATCTCCCCTATGAAGACGACGTCCCAACCACAGGATTAAGGAAGATAGTCGATACAGTCCAGGACAATGATATCCAAGGGATTGTGGCAGTGGACTCCAATGCGCATCACACCATTTGGGGAAGTAAGGACATTAACCGCAGAGGTGAGTGTCTCTTTGAATATCTCGTTACTAACAATGTGGATATACTGAATCAGGGTAATAAACCCACGTTCGTTATTGCTAACAGGGAGGAGGTTATCGACCTAACCCTAGCTCTAAAACTCTCTGGGGGGATTAATGTTTCCAACTGGCATGTCTCCTCAGAATTCTCGGGATCTGGATCATAGGTATATTAGATTCAATCTAGAAATGGCAAGGACAGAAGCCATTAGGTTCAGGAACCCGAGAAACACGGACTGGCAGAAGTATGGGGACAGCCTCAGGGATGCCCTGAGAAGTTGCCCTGACAATGCCACACGTCCGTTGGAGATCGAGTTACTGAATACAGCACTGACACAGGCAATTAGGTCTTCATTTGAAAACAACTGCAGGCAAACCACAAAGGCGGACAGCAATAGATGCGTACCCTGGTGGAGCAATCAACTGGGAGCACTAAGAACCAGAACCAGAAGACTCTTTAACAGAGCCAAAAGAACAGGAGAGTGGGAACCATACAAGCGATCCCTAACTGAGTATAACAACGAATTACGAAAGGCAAAACGAGAGGCGTGGAGAAGGTTTTGCCAGGAAATTCACGATACCCGAACGGGAGCAAGGCTCAGCAAGGTGCTCTCGAAAGGGAACATGCATCAGGCGGTAGGCTCTATTAGGGGGCCGGATGGTGACACCTTGGACTGTCACCATACACTAACCGCTCTGCTGAACACACACTTTCCTGGTTGTAGAACTGACCCTGGGTTATTGGCAGACGCGGGGATTGCCATGAGGCGGACAGGAACGCCGGACTGGGAACTCGCCAGGGCAATTATAACCCGAGACGCCGTACGCTGGGCAGTAAACTCGTTTAAACCATTCAAGTCGCCTGGACCGGATGGTATTTACCCGGTTCTCTTACAGAAAGGGATAGAGCGCATCCTACCCAGCCTCTTAAGGCTATTTAGGGGCAGCGTAGCGCATGGTTACGTACCTCAGGGCTGGAGGAAGGTTCGAGTAACCTTTATACCGAAACCTGGCAGGGACTCATACGAGGAAGCCAAGTCCTTCCGACCAATATGCCTCACATCTTTCCTGCTCAAGACAGTGGAGAAAATCCTCGACAAGTACTTGAGAGACGGATGTTTGAGACTGACCCCCCTGGCAGATAGCCAACATGCCTACCGCGCAGGGAGATCATGTGACTCTGCGCTCCATGCACTAGTGAGGAAACTAGAAGAGTCAATGGGTAATAGGGAGATTGCCTTAGGGGCCTTTCTGGACATAGAAGGGGCCTTTGACAATACCTCCATATGTAGCATTGAAAGGGCGCTGATGAAATTCAATGTACACAGCAATGCAATAAAGTGGATCATCGCTGTATTGGAAAGCAGAGAGATCCAGACTACGCTAGGAAACTGCACAATTAGGGCGAGGACTGTGAGGGGATGCCCTCAGGGAGGGGTCCTATCTCCGCTCCTCTGGAACCTAGTGATTGACTCCCTACTGGGGAGACTAAATGCGGCGGGGTTTTACGCCCAAGGATACGCTGATGATGTGGTTGTGCTCATTCGGGGCAGGAGTGCAAAGCGTGTTGTCGGACCTGATGGGAGCGGTCTGGCGGATGGTGTGCCTATGGTGTGGGGAGATGGGGTTATCCATCAACCCAGCCAAGACGGTCATCGTGCCGTTCACAAGGCTCAGGCAACTGTCAGGACTGAGGCCGCAGTTAGTGATGGGCAATGAAATTCAGCTCAGCGAGCAAGTCAAATATCTGGGTGTGATTCTGGATCGGAAATTAGTCTGGAACAACCACATCAGATACGTGACCAAGAAGGCGACAACGGCCCTTTGGACGTGTCAGAGAATGTGCGGGAGGACATGGGGTGTAAAGCCCAGAATGGCCTGCTGGTTTTACGAAGCCATAGTGAGACCAATAATCTCATATGGGTCAATCGTGTGGTGGCATAGAGCTGCCATTGGAGTGAATGGCAGCAGTCTAGCCAAAGTACAAAGGCTGGGTTGCCTACTAACAGGGGTGATGAAGACTACACCCACTGTCACCATGGAGAAACTGTTCGATCTTCTTCCCCTGGACATTTATGTCAAGGCAGAGGCGATGAAGGTGGCTTACAGACTCACTAAGCTCGGAATAGCTAAGGTGCCTCAGGCGACTTATGGACACCTGGCTATATTTAGGGACTTGGAGACCTTCGGGGAGCTCAGCATGATCACAGACGCAATTGTGCCCATGTATGAGCTCGAGAGGAAATATAATGTTCAGCCATTGGGAGGTCCATGGAACAGCGATAGCCGCCAGTTTCGGCCTCCCAGTGGCGTCAACATCTACACAGATGGATCAAAGACCCCAGGGGGACAGGATCCGGGGTGTGGGTAAGTGGCTCTGGAGGGAGTGGGACTTATATTGCCCTAGGCTCCACTCCATCAGTTTTTCAAGCAGAGATTTATGCTATCATTGCCGGGGCAATCCAAATGCATGAGAGAGGCTATAGCAATAGAACTATCAATATATTGACCGATAGTCAAGCGTCGTGTAAAGCGCTACTGAACTACTGCACGACGTCAAAACTGGTGCGAGAGTGCAGGATGCGGCTTAACTCCCTAGCTAGTGCAAATAGAGTTAATGTGTATTGGATTCCAGGACATAGTGGGATCATTGGAAATGAGAGGGCGGACCATCTGGCCAGACGTGGTTCGTCCACAGTACCTATTGGGCCACTGCCCCATTGCGGGATTTCTCTGTCACTAGTTAAAAGGACTGTGAAAGAACATGCCAGAAGACTGCATCAGACAATCTGGAACGCTGCAGGAGTAAGACACTCCAAACGATTTGTCTCAGAGCAAACAGGTGAGACAAGAGACACCCTTCTGAGGATGGAGAGGAAGGACTTAAGGCAGGGTGTTGGGATCATAACAGGACACTGCAGAATGAACAAACACATGTATGTTATGGGTATAGCAGAATCCCCTCTATGCAGGTGGTGTGGCACGGATGAAGAAACTCCCTACCATGTTCTGGCCCAGTGCCGGAGACTTGAGAGGGAGCGATTTTTGGTCTTTGGCACCACTTCTCCCAGGATGGATACCAACGAGGACTCCTTCAGGAACTACCTGGCTTTCCATAGGAAGCTAGGCATAGACCTGTAAGACACTAGGACTGGCACAATAGGTCATATGGCCGCGGTGCACACCCCATTACTGGAAGTACAGTCAGAAGATTATATATATATATATAGCAAGGCGACAATAACGACTCCGCCTGTCCCCGTCGCTCGATAATACCTCCGACGCGATGTCTTCGAGAGCACAATAACACCTCCGCTCGTCAATGGGATTTTCGCTACTACCTATCTCACAAAACCCTCGAGAAAAGGGGCTGAAAATTATTTTTACGTCGTCCTCGTCGTCCTCGGCGGGAAACGGATTTATGAATGAACTGACGGAATCTTTCTCGAGTTAATTTCTATTATTAAAAAGGAGTACTGTCCCGATATTTTTTACTGAGCGAGTGGCAATAACCACACTTTCCTAACATCTCATTGGGAGCCTAAAGTACCGAAATTCGAACCTCTGTTTTAAAAAATCGTACGATCAATTCCTTTACTCTGATCAACTTTCGCCATCGTCCTGAGCGAGTGGCAATCGCCACACTTTCCTAACATCTCATTGGGAGCCTAAAGTACCGAAATTCGAACCTCTGTTTTAAAAAATCGTACGATCAATTCCTTTACTCTGATCAACTTTCGCCATCGTCCTGAGCGAGTGGCAATCGCCACACTTTCCTAACATCTCATTGGGAGCCTAATGTACCGAAATTTGAATGTCTGTATTGAAAAATCGTACGATCAATTCCTTTACTCTGATCAACTTTCTCCATCGTCCTGAGAGAGTGGCAATCACCACACTTTCCTAACATCTCGTTGGGAGCCTAAAATACTGAAATCCAAATGTCTTTATTTTAAAACGTACGATTAATTACTTTACTCTGATCAACTTCCGCCTTTGTCCTCACTGAGTGGCAATCGCCACACTTTCCTAACATCTTAGTAGGAGCCTAAAGTACACAAATTTAAATATCTTTTTTTTAAATAGTACGTTCAATTCCTTTACTCTGATCAACTTCCGCCTTCGTCCTCACTGAGTGGCAATCGCCACACTTTCCTAACATCTTAGTAGGAGCCCCATGTACTAAATGTTTGTTTTAAAAGATCGTACGTTCAATTACTTTACTCTGACCAACTTTCGGATTTGTTCTCACAGGGTGGCAATCACAACACTTTCCTAACATACTATTAGTACCCAAATCTACACGCCTGTTTTAGAAAATCGTATGGTCAATTCCTCTCCTTTAGTCATTATCTGCCTTTGTTCCCAGAGAGGGGCAATCACCCAAGGAGCCAAGAGTATTAAAGCAATAGGGTTATGTTAGCTATTCCAATGCAAAAATAACGGCAACTCACAAAAGCAATAAACAAAAATAATAAAACAAGATGATTTCAAAACACACGACTCAAAAACACAAAACACGCAGACTTTGACAAGATGCTGCACATTTACGTACACAGGACCAAAATATACGGAAACTAACATCCTCTGAAAGGAAGGCATACAAATCGCACTACGTGCACGGACAACACACTTAGAACCAAACTAACTGCAAAGACTGCAAAGACGGACCCCACTCGACCGAAGTGGGGTGTATAAAATAACCTGTACTTGCAAAAACGCATACATGGGACAGACAGGACGAAAAATACGGACCACATATTCAAAACACATTAAATCTCTTAGTAGTAATCAAGACGATTCAAACTTTGGCAACCACCACAAGACAACTGGACATGAACCTACCAAAATACAGGACTTCACCATCTTACTACATAAACAATACAAAGAAAGAAAACTGAACATATTAGAAAACATGGAAATTTATAAACAAAAATTCAAGGGACAGATCATAAATGAACACATCAACACAAAATGCCACACCATATTCACACCACTCAAAACGCTACACAAACGAAAACAACCAACTGACGGATTTACAGACCGCCCTATACAAAAAATACGTAGATTTCACAATTAAGAGATCATTCAAGACGTTCCATTATCCTCTAAGGGTTTTCCCCAGAGGTACATGACCTCCTCCCCACCCTTCACTGATGCTCCATCATCATCCCGTTTACCTTTTCTTCGTATATAAAGACCACGGCCAACTGACTGACTTCAGCACTGACTTAACGCCCAGACGATGATGTCTTTACGGTGCATGCCACAGTAACTCACCAGCCAGAGGAGACGGACTCACCTAACAGGAGTCAAGATTACTCAAATGTCTGTTTGGAAAAATCCAAAGATTAGTTCCTTGCCTCTTGCCGTTGAGGAGCACTAATCACACTTTCGTAACGTTATGAAATAGTCAGAGCCTAAACTACATCACTCTAACTATCTAGTTTTAAAAATTGAACGTTTAATTCCTGGCCTCCGTTTCTGTCGTCAGTGAAAGGCAATGACTCCATGTGTCTCCAGTAGGAGCGGGCGTTTTAATAATTCGTTGGCTAGCTGGCGTATCGTTTTAATGACGTGTGAGAAACACAAATAATAAAAATATTCAGAAAATCGGAAATATCACCTCAGTTACGAGATAAAATAGGAATGGGTCGCTGCTGTGTTACATCAGATGCTGATGACCGAATAGAACAAAAAATTAGAAAGAGAATAGCCGGTAAATCGAAAGCGAAAAACTCCAAAGCGCAGTGTACGAAACCGGTGACAGGCAAAATTATAAGAACGAACCTCTACGGTCGCCTGAGAAGGAGGTAGACGAGAGGCGGCGACGACGTCACAGTGGAAGAACGCGTCATCAGAAGAGTAAAGAAGTGTTTCTCAAATGCCACAGTATCTTCAGATACAATTATCTATTAGGTACTACTAAGCACACAACGCGAAATACCTAAATACAAGTCGTAAGTTTAATTCCTCTCAGTCATCCTCCAACTTTGTCTCTATAAGGATACGCATTAACACTGCTCTACAAAGTTACTAAAAATTCAATCTTCGTCAGTACTCAATGGTATTACATGTAATTTGAGGGATATAATTTGGACGCATTCCATAAGACCTACTTGAAATACCATGCTAGTTGCCCGAATTTGGACTAGGCAAAATTGCGAAAACCTAAAAAATTCCCACCTAGATTTTCTTTCCATGACTTCAAATATCTTTTATATTCGTGTCCGTGAACATCCATTACTTCTTAGCAAATGTTCAAACTTATTGTTAGAGTACCAATTTTAGAAGGAGCCAAATTTTGAAAAACTTGAAAACGTCTCTACCAGATATCCTTCCGCTGATTTCAAATATGTGTTATATCAATCACTGCGACCTTGCATGACGTATGGGCGAAGTAGGTGGCCAATTCAAACTGGGTAAATTACGGAAAATTGAAAAAAGTCCTTCCTCGATATTCATTCCGCGATTTCCAATTTGTTTGATATTTTTGTTTCGGACCATTCACGACTTCTTGGCAAACGGTCAAAGTTTTTGTGGTGGTCAATTATGAGCGTGGCCAAGTTTCGTAAAATAGGAAAAAACTTCACCTGGATGTTCTTCCCCTGATTTCCAATTTGTTTCATGTGTGTGTCTGGGGCATTCTGCGACTTGTTGGTCAATGGTCAAAATCTAGTAGGCAATTTTGAACGAGGCCAAATTTTGAAACCCTGATTTCGAATAAGTTTCATATTCATGTCATCGGGGGAACAATATATTGGTTGGACATTTTTCAGTTCTTTTAAATTTGGCTCATCGAAAATTGGACACCTAATCCTCCCAGAAAGCATACATATGTTCTCAGACATACATATGAAACAAATCGCTCGTTCAAAACTGGCCACCTATACCTCTAGATTTTGACCATTGGCAAAGAAGTCATGGATGGTCAAAGACATGAACATGCCACCAAAACTTGTACACTTTCAAAATCGGTCACCTAGTTTGCCCAGACGTCATGGAAGGATGAAACAATATGCAGTTTAAATCAGGGATAAAATACCTAAGTAGGCCCTTCTTCAGTTCATCGGAATTTGAAACCTTTCAAAATTGGCTACTTGATTTTGACCATTGGCCCAGAAGTCGTGAATGGTTGCAGGCATGAATATGTGACCAATTTGAAATCAAGGAGAGAAAATCTAACTGCGACTTTTAAGTTTTTTGAAATTTTGCCCAGTCAGCATCTGCCAACTAGCATGGTACCTATTTCGAGAAGGTTTCATATCCATGTCCGAATTTCATGTAATACCATCAATTACTTTAATGCCTCTCTCAATGTCTCTCCCTCCCTCCCATCACGCTCTCTGCTCCATCTCCCTATTTGGAGACTGAAGTGGAGGATGACTGTCAGGAATTAAACGTACGTCTTGTAGTAGATATTTAGAATTGTGTACATGATAGCAATTATCACATTATTGTATATTAGAGTGTCAAGATTCCGTCTCTAAGGACAAAGATGGAAGTTGATCAGAGTAAAGGAATTAAACGTACGGTTGTTTAAACAGAAATTTAGATTTGGGTACTTTTGGCGCCTAACAGAATGTTAGGAAAGTGTGGTGATTGCCACTCGCTCAGGACGATGGGGAAAGTTGATCAGAGTAAAGGAATTGAATGTACTATTTAAAAAAAAGATATTTAAATCTGTGTACTTTAGGCTCCTACTAAGATGTTAGGAAAGTGTGGCGATTGCCACTCACTGAGGACGAAGGCGAACGTTGATCAGAGTAAAGGAGTTGAATATACGATTTAAAAAAAAAGATATTTAAATTTGTGTACTTTAGGCTCCTACTAAGATGTTAGGAAAGTGTGGCGATTGCCACTCACTGAGGACGAAGGGGAAAGTTGATCAGAGTAAAGGAGTTGAATGTACGATTTAAAACAAAAGATATTTAAATTTGTGTACTTTAGGCTCCTACTAAGATGTTAGGAAAGAATGGCGATTGCCACTCAGTAAGGACGAAGGCGGAAGTTGATCAGAGTAAAGGAATTGAACGTACTATTTGAAAAAAAGATATTTAAATTTGTGTACTTTAGGCTCCTACTAAGATGTTAGGAAAGTGTGGCGATTGCCACTCAGTGAGGACGAAGGCGGAAGTTGATCAGAGTAAAGGAATTGAACGTACTATTTAAAAAAAGATATTTAAATTTGTGTACTTTAGGCTCCTACTAAGATGTTAGGAAAGTGTGGCGATTGCCACTCAGTGAGGACGAAGGCGGAAGTTGATCAGAGTAAAGGAATTGAACGTACTATTTAAAAAAAAGATATTTAAATTTGTGTACTTTAGGCTCCTACTAAGATGTTAGGAAAGTGTGGCGATTGCCACTCAGTGAGGACGAAGGCGGAAGTTGATCAGAGTAAAGGAATTGAACGTACTATTTAAAAAAGATATTTAAATTTGTGTCCTTTAGGCTCCTACTAAGATGTTAGGAAAGTGTGGCGATTGCCACTCAGTGAGGACGAAGGCGGAAGTTGATCAGAATAAAGGAATTGAACGTACTATTTAAAAAAAAGATATTTAAATTTGTGTACTTTAGGCTCCTACTAAGATGTTAGGAAAGTGTGGCGATTGCCACTCACTCAGGACGATGGCGAAAGTTGATTAGAGTAAAGGAATTGATCGTACGATTTTGTAAAACAGAGGTTCGAATTTCGGTACTTCAGGCTCCCAACGAGATGTTAGGAAAGTGTGGCGATTGCCACTCACTCAGGACGATGGCGAAAGTTGATTAGAGTAAAGGAATTGATCGTACGATTTTGTAAAACAGAGGTTCGAATTTCGGTACTTCAGGCTCCCAACGAGATGTTAGGAAAGTGTGGCGATTGCCACTCCGTGAGGTTGAAGGCGAAAGTTGATTAGAGTAAAGGAATTGATCGTACGATTTTGTAAAACAGAGGTTCGAATTTCGGTACTTCAGGCTCCCAACGAGATGTTAGGAAAGTGTGGCGATTGCCACTCACTCAGGACGATGGCGAAAGTTGATTAGAGTAAAGGAATTGATCGTACGATTTTGTAAAACAGAGGTTCGAATTTCGGTACTTCAGGCTCCCAACGAGATGTTAGGAAAGTGTGGCGATTGCCACTCACTCAGGACGATGGCGAAAGTTGATTATAGTAAAGGAATTGATCGTCCGATTTTCTACAACAGACGTTCGAATTTCGGTACTTAAGGCTCCCAAATTGAACGTACTATTTAAAAAAAGGATATTTAAATTTGTGTACTTTAAGCTCCTACTAAGATGTTAGGAAAGTGTGGCGATTGCCACTCAGTGAGGACGAAGGCGAAAGTTGATCAGAGTAAAGGAATTGAACGTACTATTTAAAAAAAAGATATTTAAATTTGTGTACTTTAGGCTCCTACTAAGATGTTAGGAAAGTGTGGCGATTGCCACTCAGTGAGGACGAAGGCGAAAGTTGATCAGAGTAAAGGAATTGAACGTACTATTTAAAAAAAAGATATTTAAATTTGTGTACTTTAGGCTCCTACTAAGATGTTAGGAAAGTGTGGCGATTGCCACTCAGTGAGGACGAAGGCGAAAGTTGATCAGAGTAAAGGAATCGAATGTACTATTAAAAAAAAAGATATTTAAATTTGTGTACTTTAGGCTCCTACTAAGATGTTAGGAAAGTGTGGCGATTGCCACTCCGTGAGGTTGAAGGCGAAAGTTGATCGTAGTAAGTTATCACGCATCATTATTTTCCCTCCATTTATTTCCGACGGAGATTTGCGGTTCTAAGTTGGAGGAAACTAAAGGAACCTAAGTGAATTGAATAGGTAGTATTTTTGCGGGTCGGAGACGTTATTGTGTTGTAGAAACTTCACGTTATCGACTCCGCCTCGGAGTCGTTTTCGGAGGCGTTATTGTGTTCTAGAAGCCAAACGGAGTCGTTATTGTGGCCTGGCGATACCTATATATATATATATATATATATATATTCCAGGGTAACTTTTTCACCAGATGTTATAAATCCTAATGGAGTGTCTTTTAGTCACCCATAGCCACATTTCGTTCTCTATAATTATTTCTGTGTATATATGTGGAACGTTGATATAAGCCAAGTTAACTCAGAAAAGGAGATTTGTCGAATATTAATTTATCGGTATTCCAATTTTCTCAAAAACGGCTCTAACGATTTCGATTAAACTTTCGGAGTACTCTCGGCTAACTAGTCCCTACATTTTGTTCTCCATAAATGTTCCTGTAGAAATGCGTTGAACGAAGATATAGGGCCCGCCTATGTAGGTGGTGTTCGAACTTAAAGGGGTGGCGGAAAGTTGTGTGTTGCTACGCACCAGATATTTTTTAATGACAATCAAGGCGCACTTGAGGTATCCAAAGATCGTGTTTTCCGCAAACGCACCAAACATATTCAAGTTAGATACCATTATATTCGAGATTTAGTTGCAGATAAGAAAGTTGAACTTATTTATCTCGAAACTGAAAAAATGATAGCCGATATTTTTACCAAAGGTTTAGGTCCCTCTAAGCACAAACTTTGTTGCGAGGGCATGAATTTGAAAAATTGTTTTTGATTATTGGCCATATGTATTTTGTTCAAACTTTCGTTCTCTATGTTAAACAACGCTAAATTCAATGTTTACTTCTGTAACAGCTGTTTCACTGATATGATAAGTCTCAGTACTGCCAACTTTAGTTTGTTGTTTGCGTGGCAATGCTTGTTCCATTAAGGGAGAGTGTTGGTTTTGATCTAATGGCACAAGTTGCCTTATCCTTATTGTTAAGGGATTTAGGAGGCTGTGCTCCCACCGCCTCCATGTTCAGTTCGTTGTAATGTTCCGTTCTCGTCTCATTTTTTTCCCCAGTTCTGTATTCGCTTATTCAAACGATGTGATGTGCATAATACACTCGTATTCTTCCCATTGAACTCTTTCTGTCGTCAACTTACTCTTCCCGCAATCCAACAAAAATGTAGGGACTAGTTAGCTGAGAGTACTCCAAAAGCTTGATCGAAATCGTTAGAGCCGTTTTTGAGAAAATTGGAATACCGATAAATTAATATTCGACAAATCTCCTTTTCTGAGTTAACTTGGCTTATATCTCCGTTCAACATATATATACAGAAATAATTATAGGATACGAAATGTGAGTATGGGTAACTAACAGACACTCCATTAGGATTTATCACATCTGGTGAAAAAGTTGCCCTGGAATTTACGGAAATGTTCGAAAAAACGTTATTTTTGACACATTTTGATTTTTATCTCTGTTCAATGGACTGTCAGAGAAACATTTATTGAAAAGAAATGTATGTATTAACTATTCGAAAACATCCTGTGAGTTTGGTGAAAATCGCTGAAGCCGTTTTGCCAAAAAGGTTAAAAATCCCATTTTTGCTTCATAGGCCTATAACTCCGTTCACCGTATTTTCATGGAGATATGTATGGAGAAGAAAAGCTAGGTATTGATTAGGACAAGATAATTTGAAAGTTTAATCAAAATCGTTAGAGCCGTTTTCGAGAAAAATGCGAAAAACCCTAGTTTTTGGTACATTTTAGTCCCCCCCCCCTTCCTATCGGCCGAAATCGTCCATAACCTTATTTTGGTGTCTACAAAAAATAACGAACAAAACAAAAGAAGAACCAGCTCAATCGGATCAGCTGTTCTCCCGCAAATCGAACTAGACACACACACACACACACACACACACACACACACATACGACATACACACGGACCACGCGCCGAAATTAGGGTTTTTAGACTCAGTAGGGTCTGAAACGTAAAGATCTGAAGAATACCCAAATTTTTTTTTTTGGGCCGATTACTATACTTTCCTTCCCTTCGGGTAGCGGAAAGTAAAAACAGGTAGTCCATTAATAGGCTTTGTAGATGTGGACTGGGGAAATGATCCTGTTGATAGAAGGTCACACTGAGGATATGTTTTCAATTTAGCAAATGGTCCCATTGTTTGGGAGAGTCAGAAAAAAAGATGTGTTTCACTGTCCTCAACAGAGGCTGAATATGTAGCTATTAATGAAGCCGCAAAAGAATGTGTTTGCTTGAATGCCTTAATTAAGGAAATTTCTTCTAATTATTCAGGTTCACCTAATCTGTTCAATTTTGATCAGCCTACTACACTTTACAATGATAACCAGAGTGCCATAAAACTTTCAGAAAACTCTGTGTTTCATAAAAGATCTAAACACAGTCATGTTAGGTATAATTTTATTAGAGACAAAGTAGAGGACAATGAAATTGAGTTAAGGTATATTTCAACTCATGATATGCTGGCAGATGTTCTGACTAAACCTCTAGGAACTACTAAATTTGTTCAATGTTGCAATTCACTTAATTTGAAGTAAACATGTACTGCTTTGTGACATCAAGGGAGAATGTTAGAATTTTAGTGATGCCACTAAGGCCTTTATCCTTACCTTTCTCTGTCTTCCCTCTCTATTGTGCTCTGTACTACGTGTAACCCATATATTATACGAAATCGTTCTACCACCTTGTTCATCCGCGTTGTCTTTTATTATAAAAACTCACCCTCGCTGAATATTGGCTCTGCCAATAGTTCAAAAGAGGAAATCTATTTAAAGATAAGGAAACAGACCTGTACTTCAGCTTACCGAAAAGTAATGTCCACGTTCAGAGTTTCGTCTTCGATAGTTTAGGCAACCGGTAAGACCATCATTGTGCTCTACGTTGACAACGGTCTAGTAGCTGCCACAAGTCAAACTTAAATGTACTCTTTCATCAAGCAACTACGGGCTGATTCGACATTGTTGCCAAAGAAGTGCTGTATTTTCTTGGACTTGATATTACCCAAAAGAGTGATAATGTTACAGTTAGCCAATGAAGATGTGGTATGAGTGAATAGGGTTATACGCTACCTGGCTGGAACTATCAACCTCAAATTGATTAATTGCCATGACTCCAAAATAGACTTACTCCAATGATATAGCGATGCGGATTTCGCAGGATTTCCAGACACTATGCGCTCAACCAAAGGAGTGGTTGTCAAATTTGCTGGTACTTGGATAAGTCGTCGTTAAGAGCAAGTTGCAGATTCTACATGTGAGGCAGAAATAGTTGCTGCTAACCCTGGGTCGAAGGCGACCATCTGGATCTGCTGGCTGTTCAAGAAGCAGATTGGCCTGTCTGATCTTCCCATCCTACTTATCGACAATGAATCAGCAAGGAAGCTAATTTAAAACCCTGAGCTCCACTTCCGCACCAAGCACATTGAGCGGAAGTACTTTTTCGTTTGAGATCAAGTCAAGAAAAACATGCTGTCAGTAAAACACGTCAGTACTGAAGACCAGCTTGCAGACATCTGTAGGAAGCCTTTGCCTAGACCCTGGCTTCGAGCTCTAAGTGAAAATTTGGGACTCGTAGGAATTATTATGTCCTCGTATTTCGTTCATTATGTCGTCGTAAAATTGTCGTTCCATGCATTCTATTGTATGAATCGGGGTTCATTAAAAATATTGTGTTCGCATCAATTTATTCTCTCTACAAAACTAGAAAAAAACCACAAAGGTCTTGTAATTGCAGTGCTGGACACCTTCTTCTTGTAAACGTTTAAGAAATCCAGCTCTTTCAAAAATAACATTAATTTTCTGAGCCAAATATTTGTCAAAACCTTCTATTGCTTTTTCGTAAGATAAATGTTTGCCTTTTGCGAACGTCTCCAAAGTATCTGTCGAATGTTTGTGACCACTTAAGCCAATTATCTTCCTTAAATTCACCTTATCTAGAACTTGCCCATGGTAAATAAACCGGTATAATAGGTTCTTGCGGATCGACGCTATCCAGATCTTCAAATTCTTCATCGCTTACTTGATTAGAAACTAGCACTGCAGGTGAAAGGGGCCTAGCGTGTGTTTCATGGCTCCCTTTTCTAGGCATTGTGGTTATTTAACCTGACACCATGTTTTGTTATGTATAATATCAATTAAGATAGTAGTTGATATGGAATCACAACAAGAACTGAACCTTTTTGCATCAAGTAAACAAAAAACATGAATCCTAAGAACCAACATTTTAGCCACACAACTATTCAGTTTTGAGAGCTTTCATGCTTTCATAGTACCCCGCCTCAATAACAACGTTTTCACTGGAATCCTGAATCAACCAGGTCTCATCAATTCGAATATCAGTCTGCTACTATGAAATTCTACTAGTTTGCTTCACACGTCCGCGTTGAACTCAACCTCAACTACGCCCCCCTTTTGTTTCCCCATGCTTTCGCAGTAGGGGTTGTAATCTCGATCATACCTTACAAACTCGACGTTTCCACACGCAATTCCACTGTCCAAATCTTGGTCTGGCCTCATTGCGTCAAGTAAGAGGGTTGTACACCTTCCCTTAAACACGGTAAGGTGCATAACCCCTTCCTCTCGCTTCTAACTACTAATACTAACTTCTGAGCCCTCAATCTTCAGCATAACTCTTATTTTTCGTTTTAATTGCTCATACGAATTAATTTTTCTATTCCTTTTGTGTTCACTTCTGTTAATTGTTTAAATCTGTGTGAAGCGGCGAAGTTTTTACAATAGCTAGTTTCAGTGCTTCCATCACGTGAATGAAGGTGAATCCCATCACTTTCTTTTACTGTCCCTAGCGCTATGAAGTTATAGGAGAATACCGTAATTGACTTACTCAGTAAAACTTGTAAAAAACAATTTTGAGTTTTCTTCAAATCTTTACTTTTCAAGGGCTACTCCAGAACACAGCATTTCAGAAAAAGAATTCTGTGGGTCTGTCGACCTAAAGGGGTGCAGCCATATCTTAGTCATACCAGATGCGGTCACTAACCACCTAGTGGTGGCTGATGGTAACACCTAGCAAGGGAACTCATACCAACCTTTTCTTCTTACTGCATGAGGCATAGTAGCTTATGCGGTGTTTTTACACACAACTCTTGCATTGTTTACTATAAAACGATTTCCTTTCCTTATTGTGTGAATTAATTTACAAAAATATATATCCGACTGATAGGGATTATATAATTGTGTAAATTTACGGCATTATGTCATACTGTAAAAGTTTATTGGTACCTCAATCAGTTAATAAATTTCTTGGATTATGACACTACGGTTCTTTGACTATGTGAACTCTTCATGGTATTGCATCCTAGTGTAAAAATAACACTGTTTGTCATGTTATTGAAAGGGCACATTTACAGCATGCAATTGCATCGTACTGTGAAACATTTGGGAACATTCTAACGCTATGAGTCATCTGCAGCTGCATAATGAGTTTCTCATATTTGGAAGGAGACTGGTGGGTGTCATTCTTATATCAAAAGTTCACGCTATACTGAACATTTTTTGTAGCCAAGCAGATAGCATACCAGACTATATTAACAGCACTAAAGGATTTTATGTCCTAGGAACGCAAAATTTAGTAAAAAAAAATGATGTCTTCAGTTTATGGGACTTCAGGGTGGGTCATAACTTCGACTTATTTTAACTTCCACCAATAGGAAGGATAGAATGAAGAAGAGCAGGTGAATAAAAGTGTGTGTTTTGAGCAAGCCTCAAATACGTTGACCTCAGCCAGCTTTCCAGTCTTACCAGCGCCCCACTGTTCCTTTTTTGAATCCCACAAGGGACCATCCATCTAATCCCTGTACCAGTAAGTCATCTGACTCTAAGTGCATGGAGTTCCCCAATTAGTTTTCCTAGACCCCTCAAACTTCCCCATCTCCTGGATTACTGTTCCTACTTGTCAGTCCAGTACAATAGGTTTCAAATTTTAATGTCACCTTCACTAGCCTTAATTATTTCAGGTTTCCCAGACCCTTCCTGTCCCCTTCCACTGGCCACAACCATCCTCCGTACTAAATCTACCAATAAAAATGCAGATTCCCCCTTTTGAAAACCCTTCTCGGTTAACTACCTAATTTGACGAATTTTCAACCGCTTCCAAAGCAATTTTCTGATACGTGTTGCTCAAGCCAGTTCTTCTTTGTACATGTAAGTGCTCTAATCTTTTTGAGATCTCCCAAATCTTCGAATTGCAAGTTTGTGCTACAGTAAAAACCATAACTGTTCCAAGACCCTGGTCAAAACAGTATGTGTGATTGGTGAGGGTGTTAAACTCCAACGAATTCGATGCCAGAGAGGTGAGAGACTGTAATGTGAGATTGGTGGTGTTTAGGGGGGGGGGGGCTAAAAAGCCATATTATAGAATGGTTTTCTTCCCTCCATCCAAATTGTACCAGAACCCCCAAGACTGGTGTTGGTCAACCATTTATATAATGCTTAGGCACGAAGTAATAGTCACGGTTAACAAGATTGCTAACACAACAGTTCAATTCAGGTTTACTAACCACTTTTGCAGAGCTCTCACGAAAATCGCCTGAGAACATGGCTCTCATCATATCACAGCGGGCCATGAGCAATGGTTTGTGGGCAGGTATGCAACCATCATCTAGCTGGAAAATGACATCAGCAAAGAGGCCCTGGTTGAGACAGAGATCGTTGAGCCTGACTCGTACTGCCTGAACATATAATTGACGAGCTGTAAAACAGTCATGGCTACGCTGTACACAGGCAAAATTTGATGAACAAATTATAATAACATGAATAATTGTCTTGTTACACAACTGCATCTTTTAATACTGCATCATTTCTCTATAAATATCTGATGCCGAAACTGATCATTACAATGTGAACTTGCACATGTGCTCACTTACATACTGTATCTTTATTAAACGAATTTACACAAAAACGTGGAGTAAAACTAGTTAAATAAAAGTATCTGTTGACACAACTCTCATAGTACTGAGGCCATACTAGTGCCACATAATTCAGGGGCTCAAACAAGGGGGTACTGGAAGATGAACTGTGTGCTGTAGACACTGACCTAATGATGCTAGCTGCCTCTCCTGAAGAGGTGGACATACTTACCACAACACTGCAGTCTGCTGGGCTCTCTGTACTGGGGCAACAGAAGCACAGGGCAATCAAAATCCCATAGTGGACTGACGAACTCAATCCCCTCAAGCAGAGTTTAAATATAGTCAGAAGGATGTACCAACACACTCATGACCCTGATGCCAGAGCCACCCTACGAATTGCCTTTATCCATGAGAAGCAGGCCTCTCACCGTGCCATCAAACGAACCAAATGGCAAGTCTGGCGAAATTTTGTGGAAGTGGAGAGCTCTGAGAACCCCTGGGGCAGGCATTAAAAGTCCTCCATTAAAAAAAAAACAAACGTAGAGCAGGTATTAACGAAGGCGTTTTCTGGTGGCAAGGGAGCTAATTATGGACATGGAACGATTTTTATTAAACTTTCAACTTATCTTCTAACAGTACAAAACTTTTCTTCTCTATACTTACATCCATGTAAACGGAAATATAGGCCTATGAAGCTAAAATAGGTTTTTACGCTTTTTGGCAAAATGGCTTCAACGATCTTCACCAAATTCACAGGATGTTTTCGAATAGTTAATACTTATATATTGTTCTCAATAAATGCTCCTCTGACAATCCATTGAGCAGAGATAAAAATCAAAATGTGTCGAAAATAACGTTTTTCCGAACATTTCCGTTAACTCTGGGGTAACTGCTTCACCAGATGTGATCAATCTTATGGAGTGTCTTTTAGCCTCCCATGCCCACATTTTGTTCTCCGTAATTATTTCGGTATAGGTATGTTGAACGAAAATATAAGCCAAATTAACTCAGAAAAGGAGATTTGTCGAATATTAATTTCCAATTTTCCAAATTTATCGGATTTCCAATTTTCTCAAGAACGGCTCTAACTAGTCCCTTCCTTTAGTTCTCCATGAATGTTCCTTTGGAAATGCGTTGAACGAAGATATAGTACCCGCATATGTAGCTGGTGTTCGAACTTATAGGGGTGGCGGAAAGTTGTGTATTGCTACGCACCGCTCGTTTGTTTTTCAATTCTTTGTCAAGCTCAGTACAGTACAGCAATTGCAACTGAACCAAGGCGGTAGCAATGTGAAGGAATAGTGAAACTTGCCCACTCACACGGCCTCGTGTCTGCAATGGATTTATTGAGCTGCTGATTAAATTTGATTGAAGAAAACTCCGCATTTACGAAATAAAATGTGATACGAGAAGACATTTATAGAAAACCTGAAGATAAAGAGTCTAAAACAAATATCCTTAGAAGTATTACCTGTTTGTAGCGCTGTTTGAGTTCTGGGTTGAGGAATTCTTCATGTGACAGCAAATTGGACACATACACTTGCAGTTCTGGCAATTCCATAAATTCTGCAGCCTGCCTTATGTCCTGCTCATAAAAGTTTTTTTTTTCAAGGCAACATCTACTAGACATCTCTAGTAGAATGATGGATTTCAATATTCTTGAAATGTACAATGTTATGTTGCTTAAGAGAATATCACTCGATGTACATGAGAAAATTAACAGTGGCAACGAGAATTTGATTCTGCCACGTTGCTGTAGAAAGCGGATTCGTATGTTTCCTTTTTGATTTATCATTCATTCTCAATACTAACCCTATGTTTTCGGTCAGGAAATATTTTTTACGACCCCCCCTCAAAATTTGATACTTTCAGTTTCAAGACAGGGGATTCCAAATCTGCAATGTCCGTCCTCCGTCCCCCGGTTTGTGCCTTTTACGCGATCTAAAAAATCCGTTCTTCGCACAAAAATCCCATTTGGTCTCTAGTTGTGCCCGCCATCTCGGCAATCCGATTGGACGAAGCCCATGGTTGTTATGGACACAAAATGGTTCAAAAAATCAACAAAACGCAGTATAATCGCAAATATGCCGTGTTTCGTATCGTTTTCAAGGTATTTTTACATCCTGGGTCGAATGGAATGAGTATCAGACGTGTACAACTGCGTATAGTGAAATTACAGTAATTATAGTGATCCCAAGTCTACTAATTGAATGAACTCGCGGGAAATACAGGGGAAGTAAACGTTTCGTCGTTAGTACTCCCGTCCTCCCGTCTCATCAAAATCACCCCCCCGCTCGACTCGCAACATTGTGCCAGTTGCCTACAGGCGCTTACGGGCGCATGGCACCGGGGGAATATTTAGTTTTGCGTAGTTCCATTGTAGTCAGGCCATGTTTCGTATGGTTTACTAGTATTGTTCGATGCTGAATCGAATGGGATGGATCTCGGAGCAGTAATACTAGGTCAAGCTGTTCATGAGAATAATAAACCGTTGTGTAATAATTTGCAGAGTTTTAGCACCTATTTGCGACGAACTGAATATTATAAGTTAATATAAATATTAATGTTAAGTTGGGTTGTGAATGCTTCAAAAATTCAGAACGTTCGGCACCAACTGACATCGAATTATACAAAGCCCGCTTCAAAGATAGTTTTTATCTACTTTTCACGTCAATAACATACACTTGGTTGTGAAAATCTGCTGCATACCAGCCACCATGCCATCTAGTGGAATCGAGAAGACTACTCATCGCATTAGTTAACTAGGTAAATATAGACACATGTCAAACATTACCCATTATCAATTAAACCGTTTATCCACATAAAAATCTTATTCGACGAGGTACTTTTCTGTGGTTGTGTGCTGTTTGCCAAGTCCTAAGTGAAAGCTATGGTCTGCATGGGTGATGAACACTAACATTAATTTTGGTTTACTATTCATTCTGAATAATACGCCTACGTTTTCAGTCAGGAAAATATCGAGGGTGGGGGTATACAATTTTATATTTTATAAAGTCTACTAATTGAAAGAACTCGTGGGACAGTAACTACAGTGAAAGTAATCGCTTTATCATTTGTACTCCTTCCCTCCCGACTCATTAGAACCACTCGCCAGCTTGATTCACCACATCGTGGCAATTGCCTAGATGCGCCTGAATTTCGTAGCTTTCATTGTCAGGTCAGGTTCCTCGAGTAATCCCATGTGTCTCCCTAAAAACCCTGGATGCCAATGGGCACATAGCAGAGGTAGTGCAATGAAGAGGGTGGAGAACCAGTTGACAAGGGTTCCCACTCATTCGCCAGAGCACCAGTTAGCCACCCTAGAGGGCAACTGGGACCCCTTCCATACAGGTCTATTAATAGGAGACCTGTACTCTTCTAGGGTGCTGCCATTGCCCACCATGCACCCCTTTGGGTCGACTTGCACACACGAATACATGCCATTTTCCCGAATAGTGTTTTTCGGACTCAGTAGTTCCTGAAACGTAAAGGTCTTAAGAGAACTCAAAATGTTTGTTTACACAACTTTCTTTTCTACTAAAGTATAACAAATTTCGATCTTTATTCTTAATATCGAGACATGAATGAATATGCTCAGTTAGGTCATAGGGAAGAAACTAACTCATTTTCTACGTATACAGTTCATCACCACTCCACAGCCAAGGAAGATAGAAATCAAATTAAATTGCGTATCGTTTTTGAAAGCCTTGAAGATATAAAGATCGATAGGTCTGTGTACAGGAATGCTTCTGATGATGGGCCTCATTTCGGTTGTGGAGGCACAGTATGTGAGTGTGTTGACTGACTCCTATGAAAGGCAACCGATTGATCGTGGTCTAGTGGATAAGACAGTTGAATCATAATTCTCGACTTAGTCGAGGATTGTGGATCGAATCTCCGGCGCGATTGCCATAATTTTTGCCTGAGTCAGCAGCTCTTCAAAAGCATCTCCAAACTAACTCAGTACATTGGCGCCCAACTAGTGGCCGAACTTCTTCATTCCAAGAAAAAGAAGAGGCCCGGAGAGAAAATTAAAAAATTAAGAGAGAAAATAATGAGACGAGTTCTCGGGTCCGGGATTCGCTGACGCTGTGAAAGTTCCAGCGCGAAGGGAAAATGGGCGACGCGCCTACTACAATGCGAATGAAAAAAGACTTTCCTTGTAGCCCTCTCGTTTCTCGAGTCAAAGATCGGATTTTCCGGGGATTCGCTCAACTCTCGTAAATTCTTTCCTTAAAAGAGTCCGCTCCAGAAGCAGCGGTTAAAAGACGAGAGGGGAGATGTGCTGACTGACTCCTGTTGAAGGCAACCGGTTGATCGTGGTCTAGTGGAAAAGACAGTCGGTTCATAATCCTCGACGTAAGTTGAGGATTGTGGATCGAATCTCCGGCACGATTGCCGTAATTTTTGCCTGAGTCAGCAGCTCTTCAAAAAGCATCTCCAAACTTCCTTCCTCGTAACATGAGTATGACGGATATGCAATTTCAACAAGCATCTGGCCAAGAGATTTCCCTCTAGTACTGTAGCAGCCATTGAAGCCGTGCATGAGAAGTATTTGCAGCTTGTGGAGGGTCAAAACTCCACAAATAGCGGCCAGGCTCTTCCAGTGCAAACGTGGGATAGTACGCTCCAGAAAACTGGACCAACCTAGGTGCCTCAGAGCTGAGCAGAGTTAAAGGTTATGAAAACCCTCGCCTCTAGAATCTGGCAATTGCTGGAGTGCTGTTTCCAGCAATAGTGTTTCAGTGGATGAGGTCCCAGAATACCTACACTGCATTTTCTCTGGAGAACCCAACGGGTGTGTGGGCGCAGAGCTGTAATTTCTCAATTGGGCTGCTAAAATAGTGAGGCAATAGGAGTAAAAATGTCCAGAAGGTGTTGTGGGAGTATCCGGTTCAAGTTTCAGACCTTGAGGATGAGGCACGTAACTGCTGTATCAATATGTGTCAACTTTAGCAGGCCCTGACTTCTCCTAGTCTTAAGTGTGGGTGGAGTGGGAACTAATATATCTCTCTCATAGGGATTCAAGAACAGTCATTGATAAGGAAACGTATCTGTGGGTGGAGTGGGCTTCATAGGTTAATCATGGAAAATATTATCGGCACTTTCATTACATCTCTCAGACTTCTATTGAGACAAGAGATCTTGACAAGGCAACTGTTACGGGATGGATTAGTGATATCACACTAAGTGATTCAGGAGTAAGTACGATACCAACCAAATGCAATTGGAACACAGAGTTTTATTCTCAATTACACTCAGGGAAGTTTTACTACCAAAACCAGGGAAATGGGTGGGAGCGAATGCAAGCGCAGGCAACGGGGGAACCCCTCGAAGTTGGGCCCAGTCAGCAGCCCTTGACGAGCCTCCGCTGAATGAAAGAGTTTGGTTCGTTCCATACATCCCTAAATAATGTAGTCGGCATAATAATGGGACTCGGTCATGTGTCATCGCGTGTTCTGCAAGCTAGTTGCTGGTGTGTTGTATTCCAATGACTGACAAATAGAGATGGAGCGGCACTGCTGGGTTATCTCGGGAGAAGGATTAGGGCGTGATATCGTATGCAGTGACCCTGGATGTCCAGATAGTATCAAACCACCAATCTTTATATTTTGCCTGCAGATTACCATGGGACGCCAAGATATCAGAAAAACGCTGCCAATGATTACACAATGGTTTATTATTTTCATGCATAGCTTGACCTAGTGGCACACCTCTGAGACTCATCCTATCCGATTCATGATCGAAAAATACCAGTAAACGATACGAAACATGTAGTTGTTGTCCGCCGACAATAACCTCTTTTGAGTTCTTTCAATTATTAGACTTCGGCTCACTATAATTACTGTGATTTCACTGTTTTGGGTCGGGAAAAACTTTTTTACGACCCCTCTCAAAATTTGTTACTTCACGTTTATAAGACATTGGGATTCCAAATCTCCAATATACGTCCGCCATCCAGACCTTTTTGTGCCTTCAACGTGTTCTAAAAAATCCGTACTTTCGCACAAAAATCTCATTTGGTATCTAGTTGTAGCCGCCTGCTCGGCATTCCGATTGGACGAAGCCCATGGTTGTTATGGGCAAAAATTGGTTAAAAAATTAACAAAAATGCCATTTTGACAGTTTTATCGCAAATACGCCGTGCTTCGTATCGTTTTCTAGGTATTTTCAGATGCTGGGTCGAATGGAAAAATTCTCAGTGGTGTAGAGCAGAGTATAGACCAAATGAAAACAATAACGAAACAAATGAATAATAAACCAAAAGCAATTTCTAATTGTTGCTATTTAAGAACAATTTGAAAACATCGGATTTTAAGGCACAACAACCAAGATCCATTAGTCAAGTTAATTAAGTAGTTAAAGTACTCAGTACTCAGCAAGGGATAAATTAATCCTTTAGAAATTAGTTCTTCGTCATTTGCACTTATTTACTTACCATTAAGAGTCCAAGAGATGAATTCTGAAACAAAATGAAATCGATTAAGGAGAAGAAACAGAAAACTGCTTCTTTTGGAAAGGTCATGAAGCATTTGTTCGGAATAAACATTTGACGTTAAGTATTCTGTCAACTCGATTTATCTCAAGGTCAACAATTACTTGGATATCCCTAACATTTTTTAAAGGATAATGTGCTTTTTCGTGAATTTCGAAAAACGGCAGTTTTCGATGAAGTTGAACCGCAATTAAACGTCATATCACATTCCTCATTCATCAATAAAAGAGCTGTTAGCGCCAGTTAGTCATTAACTCTCATTAAGAGTTTACAGTGTTTGGACAATGACTGAACTTCCGTACTAAGCCACTGCTCTACTTCTGTGAACTGCCCAAACATCTACGTACCAACTACCATGTCTGTATCCAGTGTGGAGCTCCACTAACCCAATAAACCCTAATTCTATTTGAATTCTCCACATCAATAATCCCACAGTTACCAATCTTTTCAACTTGCAGGATACGTTTCCGGTCGCTTCCCCCAACCTCAACAGCCCCATCTGAAAAAGCCCTATTCTTTAATACTTGTCCACTTCTCTCAGCTGTAGACTACCTTCTTTCAGATATTTTTTGCTCACTCCCGATTATCTACTCAACACATTACCCCGACACTTGCTAGACCAATTCGTAGTAAATTCAGAACAATAAATTTTGATAAACTGTTGCTTGGAATACCTGCCCTTATCCGCGTTTTCACTTTTCTTTAGACTTCACGCTAACTCTGCCCTAATAGTAATAGTGCCAGTCTGCTCTACTTTGAATTTACCTCTTTCCATCACCCATCCTTCTTTTGTTGATCAGTGACTTCTTTAAAATGGAAACTATCGAAATCAACCTGGTTTCTTCTCACATTGAACCCTGAACCCTTGGACAGAAATTGTTATTGATTGAGAAGGTTATATCATTCGTTTATGGATTGCAGAGGAGGTTACCTCTAGAGGTACTATTGGAGGTACCTTTACTCACACCTGTAGAGGTATGGCAATGGTATGGGCTGTGACCCATGTATAACCCCAACAGGGTATGACACTGGACAATCCCGTGCCATACTTTGAAGTGTAATCTCGTTCTCCTCAGGTTCAAATTGTTTACTTGAGTGGCAAGTGCCAAAGGCCAACTGAGGACCATGTTTGTTGCTATAACAATCTTATCGAACTGGGTAGAACCATTATAAGCTTGCTAAGTAGTAATTTTTACTGCACATCCAACAAACATACGTCACTGTTGTAGGAATTAGAATGCAGCAGCAAGTGGTTTAATGCTTCTGGTACTGGGGGCACAAGATGTGCAGGAAGGAGGGTTTGTCAGATTGGAGAACTGAAGCTGCACATTGACACTGTGGTGGGTCTGGCTTGACCCATTTTCTACTAAGGCGTACACGTTCTTGGATGTTTAGGAAAAACTAGTTTGTGCTTTCCATGCAATCTACTCATTTCTAACACCCATTCCTCTAACGCTGCTAGTTTTCATTCAGTGGAGAGGTCACCATGGAATTTGGCCCATAATAGGGTGAGTTCCCTCTTCATTCTCCACTTTTCCACAATGCACTCAATGGGTAACTGCTCAGTGATCACTTTTAGTACTTCAATGGATGCTGTCTTGTTGGCCATAGAGATCCACAGGAGTGCAGCTCTCTGAGGTTAGACTAGAAATTTATTCTGCTTGGCTGTACGTTTCTTATCCCAGAAAATAGTGGCAGTAGCCAACCACGTCTAATTAATGGCCATGTGTGTAAGAATGATGTCTTGGTAACACACCGTAGTAGTGGCCTTGTGCAAAGCAAAGTACGCCTAAATACTTGACTGGCTTCTCAAGAAAGAATCTGCCGCCGCCAAAACATATGATTGGCTTTTCCTTAACATATTGGTTGGTTTTCCTTTTTATTGTCTCCTCAGTCCCCTAGTATTTGACGTGATCACACCGTATGTTGGGGTTTTGACGAGATAAGCTCACAAATCAGGTCGTCCACATTGGCACAGGGCTCAAGTCAGTCCCCATGATGCTCCTGAGAAGACCTTTGAGGAATGCGTTTCAAAGCGCTGATCCCCGTGGGCACCACTTCAATAACTGTGTGGATAAAGACGTGTCTACATTCAACTGCAGAAGTTCTGTGGTCAGGGATTGCCTGACCACCTTTAAGCTCATTGAGTGGCTGGCTCTGGCCAACGAAGGTTGCCAATCATTACTCTGACATCAATGAGAATTGCTACTACATACTTGGTCTCTGCCTGCAAGCAAACAGTGAGAATGTCAATAATAATATGTTGCATGGGCTTTCCCTTGGTACACTATACTGTTTACCTGTGAGGTTGCAGCAAAAACTCCTTTGAGGGAATATCAGGCAACAACGTTTTGCCTGATAAGGAATGAAGACTGAGCAGCCATGATTGTGGATTTGACTGATTGCAGTCGCCTCCCATTTGAAGATTAAGCCACTGGGTTCACTGGGTAGGAAACTACCTGACCTGCAGACATTCATTAAATAAATTAAGAAGGCTGCAGGATATCGTCTGCTCGGCATCCTTTAACATATTCAGTAACGAATCACGCCTATGTAAATGGCTTTGTATGTTACATGAGGATTGTGTCACGGTAACATACACTCCAAGTGGCCTTACTAATTGCTCGTAATGAGGTACACCTTGTGTGGATAGAGCTATTGAGGGACTGGAAGTGTTGCCTGAAATGCTCCCTCTTACCTACATTGACTCTTGATTGCTTGACTTGCTTCTCAAGAGGAAGCCTGTGGCCACCAGAACGTAATGACCATAGGCTATATAACTTACTCATTAAGAAGCGCTTGACGGGCGTTCACCATTGAATGACAGTTTGGAGCACTTGATAGGAGTTTGCCTCGATTTGATGGATCAACAGATCAGCAGTCAGCTCATTCACATAAGCATATGGCTTTCAGTTAGCCCCCATGAGGCTCCTGAGGAGGAAGGAAGATGTTCCCAAGTGCTGGTCCGAAAACCAAGCTGTGTAGGCACCCCTTGTCTGCATTAGATCGTAGCAGTTCTATTTGTCAGGTAACTTCTAACAAGCACGTATAGGTTATATGGAATTCCCGGCCTTTAACCTCATTAAAGACTGCTGTCCACCATCAGCTGTCAAACGCTACTCTGATGTCAGCGAGAATTGCTACGACATACTTAGCTGCTGCCTCCAGGGGAACATTGTAGATTTCAACAACGACGTCTTACGTGGACTTTCCTACTCCACCTACCCTCAATCATGAGGGTACCCACAGCATTGAAGATGTGGGGCCTCCCAAAACACTTGTGGGGTATTTTCTCGAGTTCTGTAAGAAGTGATGGCTGCCAGGGAAATGGCAAGTGGCCTGCTCTTCTCGTCCTAAGAAGAGTAAAAAGAAGAAGAAGGGTAAGAAACTAGAGTTTGGAGGTCTAGCTCGCCACTTCCAGGGCCGACACTCAGCTGCAGGAGTTTAAAGAAAAGGATTCTGGTAAAAGGAAATCAGCCAGTGGGAGAAAGAGCCAGATAGGTGAGAATGGAGCCCTCATCAAAGATGGTCCAAGACAGGGAGGTGCGCTGATTCCATTATTATCAAGCCAGGGACTACATTCACTGAACCGGAAGATGATGTTCTGATTGACTGGGGCCACCAGACTGTGGATCCGAAAAAATGCAGAAGGCGATCGTGGGATGGTCAGGACTACCATCCCTATGACTTCTATTGAGATAAGAGATCTTGACAAGGCAACTGTTATGGGGTGGATTAGCGATATCACACTAAGTGATTCCGGGAGTAAGTACGAATGCAATTGAAAAACAGAGTTTTATTCTCAATTACAATCGGGGAAGTTTTACCATGACAACCAGGGAACTGGGTGGGAGTGAATGCGACAGGGGAACTGCTCGAAGTTTGGCACACAGTGAAGTTTCAATCAAACCGGGGCATTTGAGGTGCCCAGTTTGCAAAAATGCCCCAGACAAGCCTCCGCTGAATGAAAGAGTTTGGTTCGTCCTGATACACCTGTGTTGACGCCGACGACGAGGGAACCGCTCACTGCGTTAACGACAGCGCAGTTTCAGGGCCTCCGATGTATGAAAGAGTTTGGTTCGTCCCAGTACACAACCACAATACAGGTTATCCAGGTAACTATACAGCGGGACGTTCAGAAAGAGGGTGTGGATGAAAATGAGATGTTTCTTACAAAGGCCAATATGAATATAGCAACAAGGACCAATTGCTAAGATGGAAGCCAAGGCTACTGCTCTCGTCTTGGGGAAGGACACAGTAAGAATCGGATGCATTACCCCTAGGTTGAATGGGCTGAGATGTTCTAATGCCTAGACCATGGGCATCGAACAGTTAACTGCAAAGGAGCTGACCTCGTCCTTCTGTGCTAATGCAGCAGGGAACAAAGTCCTACAAAGGGGGAGGTGCATGCTCTGCTCTGAGGGAGGGAAACCTGCTTGGTTGGGGGAAGTGCAGGATGTTTAAAGAGGCCCTGGAGGAGGCTAGTCACTATAGTCAATGATGGTTGGCATCCTCCCGGGCAACCTTCACAGGGGCACAAAAGCACAGGGTCTTCTTCAGCAGTTTCAGCGAGAAAAGGAGGTTGACCTGCTGCGGTATAGTGTGCAGCACCCTAACCAGTTATCCCACTTGTTTGAGGAAAGCGTGGGCATTTCTGCTATCTGGGTGGCTTGGCTAAGTCAAGTCTATCTGACTGAGCATGGTGTAAGCTGAGGCTAAGTGTGGGCGAAGGGTGATGTTATGCTCCGTTTTATTATTCTGGTGAACAATTTAGAATATGCGTTGAATCTTTTGAACATCGTACTTTAATGACAACTGCCAAGAAACATGTTGCTCTTGGCAAGAATGGCTGATCACTTCTCGCAATGTGGAGGTTTAGTGGAAAACAAGATGTTCACCAGCGGCGCTCTACTGGATGAACAATTACATTGCAGTCACCCATTCAGTTCATCATTAAATTATTGATACTTCGAGAACACATGGCGTTGAATGTAAAACTTAACAACACACAACTTTTGTTAGCTCAACGTCAATTCACATATGTACGTGGCTTTTTCTACTTACTAAATTCATTTATCACTCAGTTCATTTGAACTTTGTCAAACAACACTTCACAGCAACAGAAAGCGGAAATTTCTGGAGTGACCTCCTTATATCTTATGACTGTTTTTAAAGGCTCGCCCTATAGGTATTGGATTGGACTACTACACCAATTTTTTTGGACATTCTAGTGTTATAGAATGGTCTTATGGGCGCCACACAATAATCAATTCCTTCCTTCGTAACACTCTGTAATAAGGTCCGTTCAGCAATATTGAATACAAAGATAGGATCAGATCGAAGATTAGCTGAAGGCGTCCAGCAGAGGAATAGGCTGGTCGTCTCGTAATGCAGTACCCTTTCTCCCTGTCCTTCAGCAGTTTTCTTCTTATTCAGAGTTAATCGTGTCCAATCTGCTCTGCCCAGTAAGAGGGGCTTCCCGTTCCAGGTCACGGCTTAATCCGACCGTGCCCATAACTCCCCCTTGCAGGAAGATTATGCCTTCATGTTCACCTGGCAATGGAGGTGGCTAGGCGTTTTCCCAAGGTAGGTCCTCATCATCTCTTCTGGAGCAGGTGGTGAGGAGGCTCGTCTGGCGTTGGCGCAGACAGGTCGAGGAGGAGGGAAACTCGGACTCCCCTTACTGAGAGAATCGTCTTTCGCCAAGAGATGGACCGATTCTCTCGACCACGGATGTCGCAGCTGTGTGCGACAATGACGTAGGATCCGCAGAAGATGTGTACGTCAGAGACATTGTGAGGTGACTGTTTATTTGAAGTACTTAATTCAATACTCCCACCACAAACATGGGCACTCTTTTGGAACTTTAATCAAAATTTTCTCTCTCTCTCTCTCTCTCTCTCTCTCTCTCTCTCTCTCTCTCTCTCTCTCTCTGCTCAAGATTAGGTTCCCCTTTGTTGGGTAGAAAGCAACGCCCTGAACTGCAGTGTTAATGAGTGCGGAGTGATGTACCAGGATGAACTAAACCCTAACATTCAGCGGAGGCTCGTCCAGGGCATTTGTGCTGACTGGGCACCTCAAATGCTTCGATTCGCCTGAGACTTCGCTGCTGTCAGTTGAAACCGAGCCAGTTCCCTTGTTGCCGTGTCGCCCACACTCGCGTTTGCTTCCACCCAGTTCCCTGTTTGTGCACTCGGTTGATATCGTACATTCTCTCTAATAGCGGGGGATGGTAATGAAGAGAGCGGGGAACCCAAAGCAGCCCCCCCCCCTCCAACTCATCAGAGTACAGTTAGCCAGCCTTCAGGGAGACCTGGACGTACTAGCCATACCCCTTTTCATCTCCGAGAAGTGATGTTTGACCAAGTTCAAATGAACTGAGTGATTAATAAATTGAGTTAGTAGAATAAGCCATGACCACAAGTGAAATGATGTAGAGCTAAGGGAAGATGTGTGATGTCACGCACCTGATATTTTATACAGTAAACCCTCGTAAAAGCTTAAAGGTAATCAATCTTCCAACCTCTGCTGAAGTTGAAAATTATTTCGTCTGCAGTCATTTAGATGTTCTGTGTTTGCATACCTGGACTTGAGCGAATTTTGAATCGATTGTGCCTGTGTAGAGGAACAAGAGGCTCTGCTCCATAGCCAGAGGGGTCACGAGCTTACTTAGCGTGATAACTGTTTGAACTGAAGCGACCAAACGTCCTTGGGTGTCCACGTCGTCCACCTGTTTAATGCAATTTTGAATAAACTTTAAATTCTTCATGAATTCATAGAAATTTGCATGAAATATGTGGTGCATAGTAATTCACAAAATCTCTGACCCCCAAGAAATTTGACGACCTGATGTGTATATAGCTGCAATGTCTTCGCTCAACGCATTTCTACAGAAACATTTATTGTAAACGGAATGTAGGAACTAGTTTGGTGAAAGCGCCTCATAAATTTGATCAAAATCGTTAGTGCCGTTTTTCAGAAAATTGGAAAACTATAAATTTCAGTCCCACAAATCTTGTTCTCCAAGCTATCATGGCTTATATTTCCACTGAACAGGTAGATACAGAAATAGTTACGCACTTGATCAATACACTCCGCTAGATTGATCAAATCCAGTGAGGCAGTTACTCAGAAAATTGAGAAAATGTTAAAAAGATGTTATTTGCTAAACATTGTGATTTTTATCACTGTTCAAGAGACTATCAGAGGGAAATTTATTGAAAATAACACATAGATATAGTTTATTTACAGACATCCAGTAAAATTTGTCCACATCGTTGAAGATTGTTTTGAGCATGTCTAAAAATACGTTGACCACAGCCATGCCGCAGAAATGTTGCCGCGTCAAATAAAGTTCGGGTTTCTTCAGATCTCTACGTATACATTGTTAAGGATATATGTTCATCTGACAGTTCATTGAACAGGTATAAAAATGAAAATATGACGAAAATAATGGTTTTTGAACAGTTGTGTGCTTTTCCGAGTAATTGAGTATATGGATTTAATCAATCTTATGAAGTTTTTTTGAAACGTAATTGTATTAACCAGCGTCGGCTCAGACTTTTCTGGACCGTTTTCTTCAGATCTCTACGTTCTGAGGCCTACTGAATATTTCTGCTGCAACATCTCGTATAAACGTGATCGTATTATTCAAGCCTTATTGAAGAAACTCGGTTAAATAAAATCAAAAACAATTCATGTTCCATCATATTTAACTGACTTTCTTCAATAGTTCGAAAAACCTCATTTGCGCGTGTGGCTGTCGTTCGTTAGAGGACGGCTGAACCTATTAAACTGGTTCTTTTTTTGTTTTGTTTGTTATTTCGTACAGACGCGAAAATGAGGTTATGCGCGATTTCGGTCGATGGGAAAGGGGAGCGGAGAGGAAAATGTACCGAAAACTAGGGGTTTTCGCATTTTTCTTGTAAACGTCTCCAACGATTTTTATTAAACTTTCAAAGTATCTTATACTGGTTAGGGCAAAACTTTTCTCCACTATGAAAATATGGTGAACGGAAATACAAGCCTAAGTGAGCAAAAATAGTTTTTTACACTTTTTGGCAAAATGGTTCCAACGATTTTCATCAAACTCACAGAATGTTTTTAAATAGTTAATACGTATACATTTTTAAGGGTAAATGTTCATCTGAAAGTTCATTGAACAGAAATGAAAATGAAAATAATGGTTTTTTGAACTGTTGTGTACTTTCCCGGGTAATTGAGTCACTGGATTTAATCAATCTTATGACATTTTTTTGTAGCAACCTATACTCATATTTTGTTGTCCGGGATAATGTCAGTACCTATCTGTTGAACGGAGATATAAGCCGCAATAGCTCGAAAAACGAGATTTCTCGAATAATAATTTATTGGGTTTTCAATTATATCAAAAACGGCTAGAACGATTAAAATCAAACTTACCTAGTACCTACATTTTGTTCTTCATAAATGTTCCCGTAAAACCGCGTTAAAGGTAAAGCGCCTGTATATGTTGCAGGTCGTCGTATTTACGGGGCCGCGTAAAGTTGTGTGTTACCACGCACCAGTTATTTTATGAACGTGTTTTGTTAAAATCAGGAATAAAATGTTATAATGCATGTTATATGCGTACTAATGGGTTTTACTTCCCATCCACTAAAGGCATACAGGAATACCGAGGCGATTAGTTAATATTCTTTTTATGAGCCATGGATACAGAATATACTTCAAATATATAATTAGTAATTTTAGCCCAGAAGTAGTCTGCTGTATGAACACAACATTTTGAAGGTAGCAGATACTATTTACTGTTTACTGATTTTCTGTAGATCCGATTCACGTCATTTTCAGCTGTCAACTATTCAGTTTCTTTTTAATACTGGACAATTCTATTTCAGCGAAAATGCCACGTTTTTGAGGTGGCAGATAACATTTTATAGTAAAGCTGATGGATGTGGAACTCATTCACGTCGTTTGCAACTATCTACTAATAAGTCAATTGTTGAGCCGTCAAATTCATCAAATTTTGACGTCGTCTGCTCGAAAGAGTTCTCAAAATGAGGAAAGCAGACTAGGTAATTCTTAAAGTACTTCACTTCACCTACTCGTAACATAAATTTCAAGTTTCAACTCCGTAGGTCATTTTTTGACCAAAATTTCGTCAAATTTTGACCTCGTCTGCAAGTCGAAGCCCACGAAACTATTGTGGCAGACTCGGGGTTTTCGACTCAGTTACTTGATGCGAATCCACCACACAAATTTCCAATGTCAACTAATAAGTCAAAATTCGACGAATTTTGATTGGCTCTGCAACTTAATGGCCAAGCATAGGAGGTAGCAGAGGTGTGAATTGGGAAAGTACAAGCCAATTCCTCAACTGTGGTAAATATTGTAACTATCAACTAATAAGTCAAATTTTGACTTTTTTGATGAGCCGCCATTTTCTTAGTCCATACTTCTGAGAGAGCAGACTTGCGGGGTGTTACCAAACATTGAGGGAACCATCAGAAAAAATAGTAACCAACTTTCAACTCAACGGTCAACGTTTTTAGCCCTCGGTTTCTGGACTAATACCGCAAGACTACTGTAGTGAGCTAGTTACCAACGACACTACTGTTATTATTATACACAGCTGATTGCTTGTCATCTGGGTTGTAGATTAAAAATATAGATTCATTCGGTGTTCTAACGAATTGACGTGTAGTCATTTTAATTTTTTAAAATTAATTTACATTAATATGCACAAGATACTACATATTTTGGCGCAGTCAGCGTAATACGGACAGCTCTCAATCCGAGGTCGGCGGTCCAACTGACCGGGTTGTGAGTATTAACTATCATTATTTTACTGATGATCCAGTAGGTAGCTGTTGCTTTTGTCTAGCGAATCACTGCAATGGAAGCTTCTACTAAACCTCGAAAATTTGATCTGTTTTTGGACAATAATGCTGCCGCACGATGGAAATCTTGGCTCAATGAGTTGGAAATTTACTTATTAGCGGAAAATGTTACGAATGACGTTCGAAAACGAGCCGTTCTTCTGAATTGTGCAGGAAGTGAGGTGATTGAAATATTTCAAAATTTGCCAGAGGTTGGGGCATCGTATGAGGATGCGAAAAAAGCGTTGAATGGTCATTTTTTGCCAGAGGTCAATATTTTGTTCGAAATTTTCAACTTTCGTAGTGCTAAACAAGAATCTGGCGAGAAGTTGATGGATTATCATGTGCGACTACGTAAACTAGCGTCGTCGTGTGATTTTGTCGATAAAGATTTTGAGATAAAAGTACAAATTCTCGTGGGGACGAATTCCGATAGGTTGAGAAAGGAAATGTTAAAAAATCCTAACAAAACTTTAAAAGAAATTCTAACTATGGGACAGTCTAATGAGTTGGTAAAATCTCAAATGTCTTCTTTCAAGAACACGGGTTTAGAAAACGTGAATAAATTGACATCTAACCAAAAACGAACCTGCTATGCTTGTGGTGGTGATTTTCCCCACGTGAATGCTCAGTGCCCTGCTAAAGGAAAAAACTGCAAGGAATGTGGGGGGAGAAATCACTTGCCCAAAACCAAATGGTGTGGAACTTTCACGTCGGGAGGAAAACAAAAATATTCAAAAACTAAAAAATAGAGAAGTTACCACCAGCATTGTGGTAGTAGAGATGGGAGACGCACTTCTGTCTTGTGAAACGGCAAAAGTTGGTATCGTGTCATTTGCGTTAAATGTGCAATCTGAACTAACTGACCCAGTAAAACGAAACTTGATTCAACAGTATCCTAACTTGTTCAAGGGTGTTGGAAAATTTAAGAACGAACAAGTTAAACTACACATTTACGCAAGTGTTACTCCTATAGCGGTTGGGTTTCGCAGAACACCAGCGCATTTAAACAAAAAAGTTGAAAACGAACTAAACAAACTACTTGAAGATGATATTATTGAAAAAGTAAACGGACCAACCACTTTAGTTTCACCTATGATGTTAGTTCCTAAAAAAGATGGAAGTCTCCAAATATGTGTGGACATGAGAGCTCCAAACAAAGCCATAAAAAGAGAGCGGTTTCCTGTTTCTACAATTGATGATGTTGTCTCACTTGTCAATGGGTCTACAGTGTATTCAAAACTAGACTTGAATAAAGGTTTTCATCAGCTGGAGTTGTCACTGGATTCGAGGAATACAACCACGTTCACTAGTCATTTGGGTTTATTTCGCTACAAACGTCTGAGTTTCGGCATTTGTTCAGCACCAGAAAAATTCCATCAAATTGTGCGACAGCTCATTGCTGACATTCCAGGGTGTATAAACGTCAGTGACGATTGTGCTGATACAAAGCTGCAAAATGATTCCCTTGAGTGTGGTCAACCCGATAACCTGTGGGATAGGAACCTTCACTTGTTACAAAGATTATTATACGCTTTGGGTTTGATTCAATCACAATGTTTCCCCGGAATACAAATAATTAGTTGAAAACAATATATCATTACATGGTGTCAGGTGCGTGAGTAGTTCGTTTTCGGTAAAGAGAGAAGAGAAATGTCTACAATCAACCCAGGAGCCGCCGCCAAAACTAACAAAACGGTGCCGTCACCCGTCGCTAAAGTGAATCCGCCGGAAAAATTTTCCTTCGTCAGCGAGGAATGGCCAAATTGGATTCGAAGATACGATCGTTACCGCCGTGTTTCGGGTCTAGAAAAACAAACCAAACGAAGAGCAGATCGATCCTCTAATTTACTCCTTGGGCGACTCGGCTGAGGACGTGTTTGATTCATTCCAGTTTACATCAGAAGCGGACTCGAAATCGTATCAAAAGGTAAAAGAAAAATTTGATGATCATTTCGTCGCCAAACGAAACGTAGTTTACGAAAGGGCTGTATTTAACAGCCGGATACAAAAGGAGGAGGAAGATGTCACCACGTTCATAACAGACTTGTTTACCCTATCTAAACATTGCGATTATAAAACCCTGCGTGACGAGCTTATCCGTGATAGAATCGTGGTAGGATTGCTGGACAGGGAAATCGCTGAAGAATTACAGATGGGCGCATCCCTCACATTAGAGAAGGCTCGCTCCAAAGTAATATTAGCCGAACAAGTAAGAAAACAACAACCTGCACTAAGGGGAGCCCAAGAAGGAACAACAAATAATCTCGAGATAAATGCAGTTGGCAAACGACACAGCAGTACCCGAAGTCAACGAGGGGACAAGTCATCAATGTCCTGGGCCAGTTCAAGTACCAAGTTGAAGAAACCCATCAGAGAAAAATTCTGCCAACGCTGTGGAAATGAACCACATCCACGGGCCATCTGCCCTTCGATTAAGGAACAATGTGGAAGGTGTAACCTGTATGGAAATAAGATTTACATGTAATGGCCAAAAATCGGTAGGAAACTTCTTCGTGGGGGATCAATACACTGAGTATGATTCCTTACTGGGTCTCCCAGAGATAATGTCCCTGAAATTAATCAAATGGTCCTGTCGATGCCCCAGGAGTTTGATACTTTGGATTTGTTTACTTCTTTTGTGTTGATGTCGCGTCGGAAGATCCGTCCTTTATTGTTTTCAAATCTCCTCTTCACCTCTGCCCTCGCAATATCAACAACGGTACGATCCCTCTCCCCGTTTGCTGTCTCAAGACTTGCCGGCCGCCGCTTCAGTATCGCCTCACTTCTCATTCAAAGCACCGTCACCTTGTTGTTTATTCGTCATCGGAAATTGTTCCGTGCTTATCGCCATCTTGCCTCGTGACTGCCGCTTTCTGATTTTTTCTTCGCCATTTCCAATTCACAGACCGAGACCTCTGTAAGTATAGCGATAAAACTATACTTCAGCTTTTGCGGGGAAATAAAACGATGCTGTACGCCTAACCAGCTCTACCCATTATTTTCAGTTTCTGCTGGGTACGCATGCAGCACGAAACCCTTCATCTCGCCGACATATACCTACTGCCATTCGACCAGTCTGTGGAGTTTTTCAGCCTCCTCGTCTAAATTCTCACCCTCTACTCGACTATCAATCGTCGCCGCAGGTTCCCCTTACCCGTCTCAAATGGTCTGATAAATTAATTCACCTGTTTTTCTTTTCTCGTCGTTCCCCCTTTGTTTGCGCTGTTGTTAGGATTACCTTTAAGACCTCACCTAATTTAGAAATTCGCCCTTTATTCTTTCTGGCCAGAAGAAACAGCATTATTTTATTTTTGCCTACATTAAGTTTTTTCATTGTCAATCCACCGAAAAAGTGTTGAGGAATTTTATTAAATAAAAGAGTTTGTCCAGAGTAAATGGTTGTTTGAATTTTGAACACCACGCCTTGGCGCAAATAAACAGGTCCCCCTCTCCACCAAATGAGGCCACCATAAGAGCAGTGAAAACGTCTGAATCAAACTTGGATCAGGTCGCACGAAAATTTCCGAAACTCTTTGAGGGAATTGGCCAGCTAAAAGAAAAGTTTAACATTACACTGATAGGAGGGGCCCAACCTTTTGCAATATCAACACCACGACGAATACCAGTTCCTCTGCGCAAGGCAGTAAAGAGCGAGCTTGAATGGCTGACTGAAAAAGGAGTAATTGAGAAAATCAGTGAACCAACTGATTGGTGCGCAGGCATGGTGGTGGTCCCAAAACCAAACGAACAAGTCCGAATTTGCGTCGATCTTCAAAAATTAAATGAAAATATAAAACGAGAAAGGTTCATCATGCCCAAAGTAGAGGAAGGTTTAGCACTCTTTGGAGAGGGTAACACACAGTTTTCCAAGTTGGATGCAGCTAGTGGTTACTGGCAAGTCCCCTTGACAGCATGCTCCGCGAAACTGACGTGTTTCATCACACCTTTCGGGCGCTACATCTTCAAGGTGTTACCTATGGGTCTCTCCGCAGCAGCAGAACATTATGAGCGAAGGATGAGGGAGACTCTACACAGACTGGATGGTCGGGTTAGTCTCCAGGATGATATCCTAATTTTCAGCAAAGACAAGAAAGAACACGATCTACGGCTCAACCACGTTCTCAAAAGACTCTAGGATGCGAGGATCACTCTGAACAAAGACAAGTGCGTGGTTGGAACCAACCAAGTAAAGTTCTTAGGATATATAATATCAAATAAGGGTATACAATCCGATCCAGAGAAGGTCGCTGCGATCCAGCAATTTAAGACACCAAAGAATGTGTCAGATATCCGCAGTTTCCTTGGCCTCTTGAATCAACATTCCAAATTCATCAATAGATTTGCAGACCTCACAAAGCCGTTGAGAGAGCTCCTAAAGAAAGGAAGCGATTGGATCTGGGACAGACCACACCAACTGGCCTTCGAAAACATGAAAATCCTGATTACAACAACGCCTGTGCTGGCACCTTTTGACCCCATCTTGGAAACCAGAGTGAGAAGTGATGCCTGTAGGTACGGAATAGGAGGGCTCATCGAACAACTACAGAAGGATAAAACTTGGCGACCCGTATCATTCTGTTCCAGAAGTCTGAGCCCAACAGAGCAACGATACGCCGTTCTTGAGAAAGAAGCATTAGCAGCCACATGGGTATCTGAAAGATTCGTTGACTATCTAACTGGAATGAAGTACAAGATGGTGGTAGACCATAAACCGTTAGTAGCGCTGTTAGGAAACAAGGACTTGAATCAACTCACGGCCAGAGTTCAACGATTCAGAATGCGCCTTATGATGTTCAATTACACAATCTAGTACCAACCAGGCAAAATCTTGGCAACGGCGGATGCGCTGTCCAGAAATCCGGTGGAGCAACCAAGCGATAAAGACCTAAAATTCGAAAAGGCTCTGGAGGCCAGTGTAAGATCCATCACATTAAAAGTAGGATGTTCGGACATGAACATAGATAAAGTCCGAAAATCAAAAAATCTGGATGCGGCAACCCAGCTTCTTATTAAATACATAATTGAGGGATGGCCCAAAGAGGCACAAACAAACCCATTGACCATAAATTTCTACAGATTTCGGGAGAACTTGGCTTACCTAGACGGACTGGTGATGTATGAGAGTCGCCTATTCGTCCCAAAATCCTTGAGAGAGCACATGCTCACAAGAATCCACGAAGGGCACTTGGGCATAGAAAAATGCCGGAGAAGAGCTCGTTCCTCAGTATGATGGCCAAGTAGGGCTAGAAGTAAGCTGGTATTTTGCGAGCCACCGAATTTTCTCGATGGCTTATGCCAGACCTTTGGGGATGGCACTTAGCATAGCCAGGCTTAAAAACATCTCCAAACCTTCACGAGGTCTAGCCTGTTAGTGCCCATATCCTTTGGAGTGGGGCCGACAGATTGGAGCAATGTTGGGTTGTCCCCCCCCCCCCGTTCTGGGAGGTGGATAGCTTTCTTTGAGAGGTGGTGAGGGGGGGCGAGTGTTGGCGCCTGCTCGTGCTCCCCGCAACCACCTTTTTTTTTTTTTCCTTTTAATTCTTTTCTTTTGCGCCCCCAACCCAAGCTGTAAAGCGACCCGTGGCGAAGGGTGGATGGCACATGGGACATTGTGTCAAACACGGAGCCTCAAGGATACCAGGCGACCTCCTTGCAGTAAGTAGCCTTGTCACGGCATGCGGGGCTCTGCCGTGATCGACTGTGTATTACCCTAGCTACTCGTGGGAACATGAATGAAGAAAATCAAATTAATTTGAACATTCAGGAGCTTACCCTAGCTGAGGAAGAGAGACTGCTATTGAGTCCCTCCTCAGTGATGGAGGAGGATGTCATGGATTCGCACTGTAACCTCCCAGCTGTAGAAGGAGGTTCATCTGCAGCGGATGGAGACGCAAGGTCACATTCTGCGGGCGGGGGGCTTCTGGGGGTCCCAGCTGCCGGTGTGGGGCCTGGTGCCGGGGCGCCTCCCGAGAACCAGGACACGGGCTTGGAGCCGCTGACCGAAGGGTCGGATGCGGGGCCATCGGGCACGCATTCTGGGCACAAGCGAGGGCGCCACGTTAAGTTTACTGGCGCACAGAGGCGCTGGTTTAAAGCCCTCCTGTCAGAGGGTAAGAGTGTGGCTGATGCCAGGGCTCTTGCGATGAGAGGAGGGCTGACAAAGGAGGTGGAAGGTGGCCAAAAAAGAGAGCGGCCTTCCACTGGAGACACTCCCGAGGAGAGAAAGAAGGCGAGGCGCTCTTTGGGAGTGAGAGGTGGTGAAGGGCAGCGTGGGGACGTAGGTTCCACGTCTGCAGCCCACCTCGGTGGGGCTGGTGGCTCCAGGCAGCAGGGAGTGCCTAAGGGCGGTCCTGGCAGGCGACCACCAGTCTCATATAGCTCAGCTGTGTCAGGGGTGAAGCTGGGGGTGTTCCATGAGGACTACCCGGCGGAGCTCCTCACAGCGGAGCAGATGGAGGCCGTGGAGAGGAGCATGGTGGAGGCCGTGTTTGCTCTCGACGAAGATGAGGGGCCGGAGCCAGGGTTCACCGGTACCATGTGTAGAAGGGGGTGGTACGCGGTGACCTGTAAGGATGAGGGCACGGCAGCATGGCTGAGGGAGCATTTTGCCACCGCACAGCCCTGGGAGAGTGCCAGGCTGAAGGTCTGTGAAGGTAAGGACCTTCCGAGACCAAGAAGAGCCGTGGCGTACCTGCCGGGGTGTGAGGATGAGCTGGATGCGAGGATCCTGGGCTTTCTGGCGAAGCAAAATAGGAGACTCTGCACACGGTTCTGGACGGTGCTCTCTCGGGTCCATAAGGAATCAGCGGTGCTTCTGGGCCTGCTGATAGATGCGCAATCTGGCCAGGCTTTGGAGGCTGAGCCAGCAGTCTCCATAAAGCTGAGGCAAGGCAGCATCAGAGTAAGGAAGCAGGGCTCTGGAGAGGTACCTACCTCGAGTGTTCCTTCCTTGGATGCCCCTGGAGATGGTGGAAGGGGAAGAGGGAGCGCGGCCGCTGCGGGGGTGTTGGGGGGTGGGGCTGCTGGCCGGGGGGCTGCAGGCAGCGGTGACCTAGGGTCCCGCTGCGCGGTCCTGGCTGGGGGCCCTGCCTCGGCAGGAATGGTGGCGGCTCCTGGAAACAGCGGTGCTGGGGTCCTGGTGGCCCCTCCTCCCCCTCCTGTGGTGACTGCTTCGGCAGTGGCTGCGGGTGGGTTAGGGGGGCTGGCGGGTCCAGATTTGGCAGGGAGGGCAGGAAGGACGACAAGGTCCTTCCGGCCCAAACTGCAGAGAGGCTGCAGGCAAGTCGCGCCTGCTCGCCCCCCGGGCGCTCCGCAGGGACGTAAGGTACCACGGGGGTTTGGGGGTCGGCGTGGGCGACGATGATTGCCCAGCAAGTGGGCTTCCTCCAGACCAACCTGCACACGGCCATAGCAGCTACGGCAGTGATGTGCAAGAGCTTTGTCTGGGGGAGCTGTGATGTGGCTCTACTGCAGGAGCCTTGGGCGGACAGCAGGGACATAAAAGGGATACCTGCTAGTACAGGTAAGTTGGTCTACTGTGGCACAGAAGGTCGTCCTAGGGCGGCTGTTTTGGTAAGACACAACTTGCATATTCTAAAAATTCCCGAGTTCTGTCACAGGGATTTGGTGGCGGTAATGCTGGAAGCTCAAGACAGTAATGGACTCCGGGCGAGGACAGTGGTGGCGTCAGCCTCCTTCCCAGGCGATGACGCTGAGGTCCCCCCGCTGATGATGCAGCAGCTGATCCATTACTGCAGAAGGGAAGACCTTCAGTTGATTGTCGGGTGCGACGCCAATGCACATAACATGGCATGGGGCAGCACAGACACAAATGAAAGAGGTGAGTCCCTTCTTGACTACTTACTGTCCAATGAAATGGTGGTGGTTAATAGGGGGAGCACGCCAACTTTTGTTACACGCAGGCGGAGGGAGGTGCTGGACATCACGGTCTCAAGTACCTTCTATGCCAGCAGAATAACAGATTGGCATGTCTCTGGGGAAACTTCAATGTCTGACCACCGGATGGTGAGGTTCAGGCTGCGGTTTCCTAATAGTGTGACGGAGACATATCGGAACCCCAAGAACACGGATTGGGTTCTGTACAGCAGTGTGTTGGCCTCCAGTTTGGAGAGCTACAGCTGTGAAATGCAAACTGTCGAAGGTGTAGAAAGGGCGACAGGGGAGATCTGCGCAGCTATGGTAGAGGCGTATGAAGAAAGCTGCGAGTTGAAAACCCGAAGATCCAATAGGGAGGTTCCTTGGTGGAACAAGGAACTGGAAAGGCTTCGGAAAGAAACGAGGAGGCTCTTTAACAGAGCAAAAAAGAAGGGTGAGTGGGACGCATATAGAGGTTCCCTCACAGCGTACAATAAAGCCCTTAGACAGGCTAAAAGGAAATCCTGGAGAGACTTCTGTGGGGGCATGAAAGACTTGTCTACCATGTCCAAGGTACAGAAGATCCTCTCTAGAGAAGAGAGGCCGCAAATCGGTTTTCTCCTAAAGGCAGGGGGAACATACACAAGGGGCAGCAAGGAGACCTTGGAGGAGCTACTGACAGCTCACTTCCCAGGATCTCATAGCCTGCAGTGGGGAGATAGCCACCACCATCAGCTGAGATCCGATGGGGGTACCTGTCATGGGCAATCAAGGAACCCACTGCTAGCTGCAGCCTCCAGAGAAATGTTTACACTTGATAAGGTTAAATGGGCTATTGGTTTATTTAAACCTTACAAGGCGCCAGGTGCGGATGGGATCTTCCCAGCCATGTTGCAGCATGGTAGGGAGGCTCTGGGTCCGATACTGGTGAGGCTTTTCAGGGCGAGCTATGTCCTTGGGTACATACCCACTATGTGGAGGAAGGTGAAGGTGGTCTTTATACCAAAGCCGGGTGGCTCCTCGGCCCTGGCTAAGGGCTACCGCCCCATCAGTCTCATGTCGTTCGTGTTGAAAACAATGGAGAAGATAGTGTGCCTATCAATAAAGGAGTACTATCTTACTCAGAACCCCATTTGGAGTTCCCAGCATGCCTATCAGAGGGGGAGATCCACTGAGACTGCTCTGAACGAACTGGCAACAGTGCTGGAGGATACTCTGAGATCCGGAGAGATTGCGCTGTGCTGCTTTCTGGATATTGGGGGGGCTTTCGACAATACGTCGTATGCCTCAATTACGGCTGCGGCTGGTAGGAAGGGAGTAGATCCTTACCTAATCTCTTGGACCAACGAGATGCTGAGTAGCAGGGTGGTCTTCTCGGAGTTGGGGGGGGAGACACTCTCTGTGGTGCCCACCAGGGGATGCCCACAGGGGGGGGGGGGGTGCTCTTCCCTCTCCTCTGGTTACTGGTAGCTGATACCCTTCTCGAGCTGCTGGAGGAGGAGGGCTACAAGGTAATAGGATACGCGGATGACCTGGTAATTATAGTCAGGGGTAAATTCGCGAGTGTAATCAGTGAATGCATGCAGCATGCACTGAATACCCTACAGACATGGTGCAATGGGCAAGGACTGTTTGTCAATCCAGACAAAACGAGCCTGATCCCATTCACCAGAAGGCGCAGCCTTACGCTGCGGGAACTCAGGCTGGGTGGCAAGGTGGTGAAGATCCAGCATGAGATCAAGTACTTGGGAGTCTTTCTTGATGGTAAGCTCTCTTGGGCCACACACGTGAAAAAAGCCTTACAGCGGGCGTCGGTGGCGATGTGGGCAGCTCAAAGAATGGTGGGGAAGACATGGGGGCTGAGGCCTGGGATGATCCGGTGGTTGTACACTGCGGTTGTTAGGCCTGTAGTCACCTATGGAGCCCTGGTCTGGTGGACTAGGGTGGAAAACAAAACAGTGCAGTTGCAGCTAAACAAACTGCAGCGTAGGGCGTGTCTGGCCATTACAGGCTGTATGACAACATGCCCTACGGCTGCACTGGAGGTCTTGCTAGATTTAGCTCCACTCCACATACATGTTAAAAGGATGGCGTTCCTCCAGGCTGCGCATATGTTGGAGTTGGCTCTGATCATGCGGGGGAGGAGGAGTTCCTGCCACTTGATCCTTGACAAGGTGAAGGTGGGGGGGCCTGAACTGCATGTGGTAGACTCTATGCCCGCGAGGTTCAACTTCGCGCTACCCTTTTGGATACTCATTCATGAGCGATCCAGGTGGGTAGGGGGAGCTCCCGCTTTCGAAGCTGGGGCCCTGGTATACTACACTGATGGCTCGGTGCAGGGTGGCCTTGCAGGGGCAGGCATCTTTGGGCCGAGGATCAGAGCAGCGATCCCATTGGGGTCGCTGGCCACAGTGTTCCAGGCAGAGGTGGCTGCGGTGACAGTCTGTGTGCAGCGGCAGTCAGAGGAGACTGAAGCGGCAGAGAATCTACATCATGGTGGACAGTCAGGCCACTCTCAAGGCCTTAGCCTCATACTTTCTTACATCGCGGCAGGTGTGGGAGTGTCTGACTGGACTGAAGGCCCTGGCCGAGGACAACAGTGTAACACTGTGTTGGGTGCCAGGGCATCAGGGTATAGAGGGAAACGAACGGGATGATAGGTTGGCTAAGAAGGGATCAGAGCAGATCCCTATTGGCCCTGAGCCCTTTGTTGGGACTACCAGGAGCCACCTACGTAGAGAGGTTGGCAAATGGGAGGACCAGTGCAGGGCTGCTCATTGGCAGGGGCTGCCCGGCCTTAGACAGTCAAAACTCTTCATCCGGCTCTCCAGAGGGAGGTCCAAGGAGGTGCTTGCACTGGGGAGGAAGGATATGAGGATCATATGTGGCCTGTTCACAGGTCACTGTCCGCTGAGGTACCACCTTGCAAATATTTGCAAGTGCGAGGTACAGGTATGCAGGTTCTGCGAGGTAGGGCTAGAGACGGCAGAGCACGTGCTGTGCGTATGCGATGGACTCGCGGCATCGCGCCGTTCTGTGTTTGGGAGGCCCTTTCTTCAGCCCGAAGAGGTGGCAAATGCGGAACTTGCGGATATCCTCCGCTTTGTGCGGGGGTGGTGGGGGCGCATAGGTGACGTCACACCAAGTGAGACCAGTGCCGTGGGGCCTGGGGGTGGTGCAGGTGGGCCATGATCCGAGTATCATGGACGCCCTTACAATAGGCCCGTTTGTGGCTGCAGTGAGGGTATTGCCTGCATCCACCGTTTAAAAAGAAAAAAAAAAAAAGATGGCCAAGTATCAATAATGATATAACGTCCTTCATATCCGAATGTGATACACAGTTCCACAAGTTGAACTCAAACACCAAACCAACCCTATCGAACCCATGATATCATCAAAACTTCCATCAGTGCCTTGGCGCGAAGTAGGTGCAGATATTGGATACCATAACACCAAGTGCTACCTGCTCATTGAGGATTACTATTCTCGATACCCTGAAATGGTCAGCTTGAGCCAAATATCCTCTAAGAAGGTAATAGAAGCCTGTAAAATTATTTTTGTACTCCATGGTATTCCAATACTCATGAGAGTAGATGCAGGTTCCCAATTTACCAGCAAAGAATTTCTGGAGTTCGCGAATAGCTGGGGTATAAAGCTTAACATCTGCAGCCCAAAACACTCAAGAACAAATGGCTTAGCTGAAGCTGGGGAAAAAACCATAAAGAAGATCCTAAATAAATCGGAAGACCCATACCTAGGTCTCCTATCATACCGTGCCTCTCCATTAGAATCAGGGTTATCTCCAGCTGAGTTGTTAATGGGGAGAAAGATTAGAACCACAGTTCCACAAGTTGAACTCTCACCGCCTACAAACATCAAAGAATTTCGGACCAAAGAGGAGGAAATTAGACGAAGACAAGAACACAACTTCAATCGCCGCCACAACACAAAAGACCTAAGCCAACTCAGACCAGGAGAGTGTGTGTCACAGATCTCAAAAGAAGGGGAGAAGTCGTGGGAACAGGAGAACACCCACGGTCGTATGTAGTCCAAACTGACAAAGGCTGTCTCACTAGAAACTGAGGAAATCTCGTCGCAAAGAGAAGATCGATCGAGCCAAATATTCAAGAGGAGCAGTCACAAGACATTGTTGCAGGAGGAAGAGATCAGGAAAGGCCTTTGATTCATGGGACCCCTCGCCAGAAATCGCCTTCCCCCCAACTCATAACCAGCAAAACTGACATTGAAAGACCAAGGCCATCTCTTACTGTCACCCCAAAACCATCTGGCCAACAACATGGAGGTGAACAAGGATGTGAAACAAACACAGAAGGGAAACCAGCCAAGTTTACTTCCAGAGGAAGACAAATAAGACCCCCCAAGAGACTTCTGTATGATTAATCCTCACAATGTCAAGTACTTATCTTATATTTAATCTTACACAAATTCATTGCTTAAACTTCCTCAAAAAGGAGATGTGCAGATACAAAGCTGCAAAATGATTCCCTTGAGTGTGGTCAACCCGATAACCTGTGGGATAGGAACCTTCACTTGTTACAATGATTATTATATGCTTTGGGTTTGATTCAATCACAATGTTTCCCCGGAATACAAATAATTAGTTGAAAACAATATATCATTACAACGATATACTAATTTTTGGTAAATTTGGAAAAGACCATGATAAAGCACTGCATTCTGTTCTGTCCAGGTTACCTCTGAATGTAGATAAATGTATTTTTCGTCAGAAAAGTGTTCCATACCTTGGACTAGAATTATCTGGTGAAGGAATTTCTCCAGCAAAGGAAAATTTGAATGCAATTGAAGCCTTAGGACCTCCTCAAGACATTCATGAAATGAGAAGTTTCCTTGGCATGCTAAATTTTCTGCGAAGATTTATTCCGAATTTAGCTAACGATACAAAACTTTTTAGGAATTTGATAATCAAAGACAGTACCTAGAAATGGAAGGATAAAGAGGAAGCATTGTTTAGGAAAATTAAGAAGAAGGTAAAAAACGCCATAAACAACAAATTCTTTGACATTAATAAAACTGCCCACTTGTGCGTTGATGCTGGACCTGAAGGTTTAGGGGCAATTCTGGCTCAACCTGGAGATAGAAACCCTAAAATCGTGGCCTGTGCACGCATCAGCTTGACTAGTGTTCAAAAGCGACATGCACAAATAGAAAGAGAAATGTTAGCCATCGCTTGGAGCATCCAACACTGAAACGATCTGCTAATAGGGTCTAAATTTGTGATTCATACCGACCACAAGCCCCTGGTATCACTTCTGAACAAAACTCACGAGGAATTTTCTCCTCGTTTGGACAGGCTCATGTTCAAATTGCTAGGGTACGATTTTTCTATTATACACATTCCGGGAAAAGAAAATCCATCTGATTATATGTCTAGACATCCCTTACAAAACAAATTCAAAAGTGATGATTCTTACATTAATTTCGTTACGGAGATCAATCTTCCATCAACTATGTCTTGTGAAACTCTTTCCCGCATTTCCAAAGAGGATGAAGAGCTTAATAAACTCACCCAAGCTATTCGGAACAACCAGTGGGAGGATCCACTGGTACAGAGATTTAAGATTCTTAGGGACGAGTTGGCAGTTACAATGGATAACATTGTTCTTCGTGGTTCGAGAATAGTCATTCCCAAAAAACTACAGGCCAAAGTGATAGCGTTGGCACATCGGGGACATCAAGGCATATCAAAAAGCAAGGAGTTACTAAGGACCAAAGTATGGTTTCCTAACATGAATAAGCATCTATACGCAGTTATATCAACATGTATACCATGCCTTGCCAACAGCTCTATGACAAGTCGAGATCCTATCAAGCCTACTCCAACACCATCCAGCCCATGGGAGTCGCTTTCATTGGACATCGCTGGACCTTTTCCAAACAGGAGGTACGTTGCGGTGTTGATCAATGATTACAGCCAATATCCAATTGCTGAGGGTGATCTTTGACTTCTAACATCGTGACCCACTGGTTGTTCAGGCGTTTTGCACTTTTCGGAATTCCTACTTCACTCAGGACTGATGGAGGACCACCTTTTAACAGCAATCAATTTTCATCGTTTTGTGAAAAGCTCGGAATAAGACACAAGAAAGTTACGAGTTTATGGTCCGAGGCGAATGGAAGAGTAGAACACTTCATGTCAAACATGAACAAAACCATCCGATCGGCAATAATAGAAAGTAAGAATTGGGAAGATGCATTGATGGAGTATTTGATCCAGTATAGAGACACTCCACACTGTTCCACTCAAATCCAACCTTCTTAAGTATTTTTAAGGTCTAATTTTCGTTCATTTTTACCTCAAATGGCATCCGATTTGTTCTGTGATGATGTAGATGAACAACTCTTGGAAAATGATGAAAGGTCCAAAGAAAAAATGAAGAACTATGCAGATGCTAGGAGACATACTAAGATTCACGAACTTAAGTCAGGAGATCAGGTACTAGTGAAACAGCAGAAGGTCGACAAATATTCCACACCTTTCAACCCAAATCCATTAGAGGTTGTCGATGTCCAAGGAACTCTGATAACTGTTCAGTCAGATAGTCATCTAATCACAAGAAACTCTTCACATTTCAAGAGGATACCCGAACGAGAAGAGGAGTTGGTGGAAATGGAAACAGAAGGAGCACTCATCAGTTCTCCTGGTAACTTCATACCGAATGTTGAAGAGAAATCCCAAGAACAAGCATCAGGGACACCTGGAGAACAAGTACGTTCTAGAAGCGGTAGAGTGATTAAACTCCCTTCAAAATTTAACGATTTTATCATGTGTTAGAATATTTCGGCCTAGGGAGGAATGTAGTGAGCTAGTTACCAGCGACACTACTGTTATTATTATACACAGCTGATTGCTTGTCATCTGGGTTGTAGATTAAAAATATAGATTCAATCGGTATTCTAACGAATTGACGTGTAGTCATTTTATATTAATTTACATTAATATGCACAAGATACTACAACTACAACCGCCCAGTGCCTTTAGTGGGAGTCAGTCGGTACATCTCCCCCCTCACCGTTAGCCACTGCTTCTGAAGCAGACGACTTGAATGAATGGATTTTTGAGTGGAGCGAATCCCCGCAAAACTTGATCAAAAATTCGAGGAACAAATGGGCTACAAGGAAAGGCTTTTGTAGTGGGCGCGTCACCATTTTCCCTTTTGTGCTGGAACTTTCACAGCGTCAGCGATTCTCGGACCCAAGAATTCGTCTCATTATTTCTCTCGTTAATGTTTTTATTTTCCTCTCTGGCTCCCTTATTTTTCTTGGAATGAAGGAGCGTGTTGGGATTTGGAACTTCCGACACCATTGTACTGAGGGGGGGTTTGGAGATTTTTGAACGGCCGGCCGCTGACTCAGGCAAAAATTACAGCGATCGCGAGCTCTGATCCAATAGCCCAACTTTCGTCTGATTATCAGACCATCATCTTACCACAAGACTACAACTGCCTGGTGCCTTCAATGGGAGTCAGTTGGTACAATAATGTGAAAATTTAAAGTTATGTAAATTAGCAGCCATTGCTATTGCTGACATATTCAACTAACAGAATACCGAGGCTTAGATTGAGTTTCTGTTTCACTGTCAGTCTCCACGTCTGCCTTCTTCTTTCATTGCTCTTTCTTAGACATCCTGTCCTCAGCGCCAATTTAAAGACTCAATTTAAGTACATCATAATACAACGACAACCAGTCACACTAGTGACAACTCTTTCAATATCAACATGGCAACACAAAAACAATAGCCAACAACCAAAGTTGTTATTGGCTTAATAATAATTCTGGAACTTGTTCTCTACAGTTGGTACATGGGAGAGCAGAAGCACCTATCCTCCCACAAACTCGTATAACGCTGTATGGTTGTAGAAGATGGCCAATTGTCGCAATTCCAGTGGTAGTTTTTGTTAGATTACGCTGTAAGTACTTCTGGAAAACATTGGGCTTGCAACAGGGCGATAAATTCAATGTGAACCATATTGAACTCTGTTGATGATAATGATCCTGTATGGCATGGTTCTCATTTTGTTCTGGGCATACGTGCATTGGCAACGAACTTACTTACATAGGTGAGTACTCGCGTAAGACGAAGTAATGAAGAGTGGCAAACAGCGTAGCTTACCAAAATGTTCACAGTCTGAACGCTGGCAAGGGCCATTTGTCATAGTGTTTATAATAACCCCATTTTCAGTTAAATCATCTGATCACCTGTTGTAATTGACCTGACTATTTTTACTTGTGTCATCCGTTAGTCAGCTATCTTTTCTAATGAATAAAAGCCAACCTTTTGGTCTTTAGTTTACGATTCGTCTATAACAATTTTATTCATTAGAAAAACAAATGGACAAATATCTCCGACCAAGTCGATTTGACTCGGATCCTGACTCTCCTACTGCAGGGAAAGAATGGAGTCATTGGCTTACTACATTTCGAAACTTCCTCAAGATAACGGAGTTCACCGAAGATGCTGATAAACTTAAGGTACTCATAAATTACTTGTCTCATGTCGTTTTTGAACTGATCAGTGATTGCAACACTTACAAAACTGCTATTGATACTCTCCAGTCTATTTACGTCAAGCAGAAAAATGAAGTATTCGCCCGCTATTTGCTTGCGGTCTGGAAACAACAGTCTGGTGAGACTACAGACCAGTTTATTAAACATCTGAAACTCCTGGGGAAAGACTGTGAGTTTAAAGCAGTCACTGCTGATGACCATCGCGATGGTTACATAAGGGATGCTTTCATCAATGGCCTTTCGTCGACCCACATCCGTCAGCGGCTGCTAGAAAATAATGTACTCTCCCTAGCAGATGCTATCAAACAAGCCCAAGCATTAGAAATGGCTCAAGTTCATTCTGAACGTTACTCCCAGCCTACATTCGTCAATGCAGTTTCAAGTACGTTGCCTTCCGATTATCAGGGGAAGAAACTTGAAGACCAATCAATTGTTTCAGCTATATCAAAACGTCGTACTTGGAGATGTTTTTTTTGTGGGGGAACAGATCGCCACCCGCGCTCTACTTGTCCAGCTAAGGATGCGGAATGTTCAAAATGTTTCAAAAAAGGGCATTACCAATCCGTTTGCCTAGCAAAAAAACAAGTTCCTGTAACGTCTGCAGTTCTAGCGAGTCTGACCGACAAATCTGGTGTCCTTAAGAAGGCTACAGTCAGAGCATTTGTGAACAACTATCCTGCGAATTGCCTCGTTGACACTGGTAGTTCCATTAGTTTTGTGGATCATTCATTTGTCGTTCGTCACAATGTACCTACTTACGACGAAGTCGTTCAGGTTTCCATGGCGTCTACTTCTCTCAATTCTACAGTTGAGAAATACGCTATTGTGGACTTGAAAATTCAGAGCCACGCTTATCCTCGATTCGAATTAGCAGTTCTTCGTAATCTTTGCGCCAACATATTAATTGGGCATGACTTGATGGCTAATCATACCAATATTGAAGTTTCGTTTGGAGGGCATAAATCTGCTCTAGTGGTCTGCTCAGGTGCTTGCGAAAATGTAGTACCTGCCACACTATTCGCTAACCTCACTCCTAATTGTAAGCCTGTAACCACTAAGTCTAGGCGTTACTCACAAGAACATATTACTTTCATTAAAAATGAAATTTCGCAACTTCTGTCTGATGGAGTTATAGAAGAGAGCTGCTCCCCTTGGAGAGCTCAAGCCCTCGTAGTGGAGAGTAATCATCATAGAAAACGTCTCGTTGTAGACTATTCTCAAACAATTAACCGTTTTACACTACTTGACGCCTATCCCTTGCCTAACATTGATGAATTAGTGAGAAAAGTAGCAACACACTCCATATACTGTACTATCGACCTCAAGTGTGCATACAACCAGATCCCTATATCGCCTGAAGAAAGACCATTCACAGGCTTCGAAGCTTGTGGTCGTCTATATCAATTTACGAGAATTCCTTTCGGTGTGACAAACGGTGTCCCATGTTTTCAACGAATCATTGACAAAATCATTCACGACGAGAATCTTTCTGGGACATATGCTTACCTCGATGATATCACTGTTTGCGGCAACGATGAATCAGACCTAAAAATTAACCTTGAGAGAACTATGACGGCAATAAAAAAGTACGGTCTCGAAATCAACATACAAAACAGTGAGTTGTCACCGAAGAAAACTATCAGGCTACTTGGTCATCTTGTCTCTTACAAGATAATTCGCCCCGATCCTTCTAGATTAGCTTCACTTCTTGAATTGCCTCTACCCTGCGATGCTGCTTCATTGAAGCGTGTTCTTGGGTTATTTGCTCACTACTCTAAATGGGTACCCCGTTTTTCGCATAAAATTCACTCTCTCGTCGATTCAAAACATTTTCCACTGTCTGATGAAGCTATAAAAGATTTTGAGAATATGAAGCTTGATATTTCTAAAGCCATTGTTACTACCATATCTCCAGATATACCATTGGTTGTTGAAACCGATGCGTCCGACATTGCTGTGGCTGCTACTCTTAGCCAAGACAATCGCCCCATTGCCTTCTTCTCTCGGTCACTAAACCATTCTGAAAAACGACATTCAGCTATTGAAAAAGAAGCTGCCGCTATAGTCGAATGTCTGAAGAGGTGGAAATGTTTCTTGCTTGGCAAAACATTTCAACTTATAACCGATCAAAAGGCTCTCTCATTCATTTTTGATTGAAAAAACTCTAGCAAAATTAAAAATGATGAAATTTTGCGCTGGCGGTTAGAGTTAGCACTGTTTAGATACGACGTAACCTATCGACGTGGAAAGCATAACATCAAAGCAGATGCACTCTCAAGAGTATGTGGTGCGACGACTAGTGCTAACAAGCTGTTTGACGTCCATTCGTCACTCTGTCATCCCGGTGTCACACGAATGCATCACTGGATAAAGAGTAAAAATCTACCTTACTCCCTCGAAGAGGTCCGCAAAATGACATCCTTGTGTCCGATATGCGCCGAAGTAAAACCCCGATTTTTTAAACAGCAAGGGCATCTCATTAAAGCGACTGCTCCATTTCAACGCCTAGATGTCGATTTCAAAGGTCCGTTACCCTCGAGAAGCAACAATCGCTATCTTCTAACTATAGTAGATGAATACTCACGATTCCCTTTTGCATTCGCTTGCAAGGATACTAGCGCCGCAACGGTTATACATTGCTTCACTCAACTTTTTGCAATCTTCGGAAACTCAAGTTTTGTTCATTCGGATAGGGGGTCGGCTTTCTTATCCAAAGAACTGACCGATTTTCTTCATTCCAATGGAATAGCTACCAGCAGAACCAGACCCTACAATCCAATGGGGAATGGATTAGTAGAACGTTATAATGGCATCATATGGAAGTCCATAACTCTTGCTTTGAAGACACGAGAACTCGATAATACCGATTGGGAAAAGGTACTAACTGAATCTCTACATTCCATAAGATCCTTGCTGAATACTTCTACCAACTGCACCCCTCATGAACGCCTTTTCAATCACCCTCGACGGACAATCAATGGAGAAAATATCCCAACCTGGCTTTTGAATCCTGGACCTGTCCTACTCGCCAAACAAGTTCGAAATTCCAAGTACGACGATCTTGTTGAAGAAGTTGACGTTGTAGAAGTTAACCCTCAGTACGCTACTATTCGACGTCAAGATGGCGTAGAATCAACAGTGTCATTAAGGCATCTTGCCCCACGCGGAGACAAGACTATTATGCAACCCATAGATCAAACCAACCCTGAAAACAGCCGAGAAGATTTACCAGTACAACTGCAAGAGTCCACTCCAAACGAGAGTCCTGAGATCGAGTCTGAGCCTCGGAATCAGCAAGTACCTCGGGAACAGTCTAATGATCAAGAAAGTCGTCCGTCATCTGATTCTCGCCCAAGAAGGGAGATTTCCTGGCCAGCTTACCTAAAGGACTATCTGACTGGGTATCTTCCAACAAAATGAACCCACCACTTAACTGACAATATTAAGTTCTCATCCTAGTTTGCCTTTCTATGATAGATGGGGAGAATGTCATAGTGTTTATAATAACCCCATTTTCAGTTAAATCATCTGATCAGCTGTTGTAATTGACCTGACTATTTTTACTTGTGTCATCCGTTAGTCAGCTATCTTTTCTAATGAATAAAAGCCAACCTTTTGGTCTTTAGTTTACGATTCGTCTATAAGACCATTTGGTTTCGACCTTTTCATCTCTGGAACATTAACATTCAAGACGTCTTGAGAAATGGGCCATTGCTGTATTGGCCCAACAATAGATGGGCAGCCTCCTTTTTCCAAAAGACCAATCAGTTGGGAATTCATGTCTGCAAGTTCCCAATGTAATTACAGTCCACAGCCAGGACATTCACATAAATGCATTTGGTAATGGCTCCAGCAGCAAGTGGGAAACGAGATCCCTTCATCAAGTACCAATAGCTACAGCAGCTGCATATGTGTTCAGCTCGTATAAGGCTACTTGGACGGTTGGTTGACATCACCACATAATATGCTGGTAGCAACGATCCCTGAGCTAAATCAATATATGCTTGAACAATTTAACAATGTTGCAAGTGAATACATACATCGGAAGCGCCGAAAATTGATCATGATGGCACAAATATCAGCTTGTAACTTGGGGCCTGCATGTAAATCTTCATTAAGCGAACCGGGTGCTGTTTAGAAACTGGCGTCAAAGACCACCCGAAGCTTATCCATACCATCTCCATCAAGTCTCTGAGCTAGGTTAGAAGATTTGAAAGTAGGACACTCTGCGATCATATGAGGCTGCTTACAAATGTGCCAGACCACGCCCGTTGGAAGTTGGAGGTTATGTGATGTGGTAGTGGCTGGGTTATGAGGGAGGGGGGATTTGGAGAGCTGCTGACTCAAGCAAAACTCGCATCTATCCTGAGCTCAGATACATTGCCCAACTTTCGTCGGATTATGACTTCGTCTATCCCCACTAGACTACAATCGCTAGGGTACCAACAGTGGAAGTCAGGCGGTACACGTCTCCCCCATCACCGTTAGCCGCTGCTCCTGGAGCGGACGACTTACTTCAATGAATGGATTTTTGAGAGTTAAGCGAATCCCCAGAAAATCCCATCTAAGATGCAAAGAACGAGGAGGCGACAAGGAAAAGGCGCTTACTTCTGACACCATTTGCTACTGGGGGAAGTTTAGAAATATTTGGAGAGCCGCTGACTCAGGCAAAAATTACAGCGATCCTGAGCTCAGATCCATTGCCTAACTTTCGTCAGATTATGAATCTTCGTCTATCCCCATTAGACTACAATCACTAGGGTACCTACAATGGAAGTCAGGTGGTACAGCTGCACTGCTAGCAAGGAGAGCCTGATAGGCCTTCAGTCATCGGCTCTGGGTTCTGAGTATTGTTGTGTAATACCTCCTCCGTGTTCACTTTTCCTATGGAGGAATATAATGCTTATCCCAGGGGTTGATACCTCAGAGCTCTCAACTTCTAAAAGATTCTGCCAGTGTTACCATTTGGCTTTCTTCTCCTGGAGGCAGTTAGGGGTGTGGCACCCCTAGCCGAGAGCAGTGGTGGGGGGATTATATGTACTTTGCTGTCCACCTCCTTGGGTGCCTGTAGAATGATATCAGCGAGCAGCTCAAAGCCACTGGCTTGAACGAGTGCAATGGGCAAGAACTGGCTGTTCAGGTGGGTGTGTGCGAGCATGTCTAGGGACGGGTCAATGCAAGTCACGGCCACCTTGGCTTGTACTTGCTCCAGCCACCACTTGTGCGTGCGATACGATACCAAGGGTTTCAGCACCTGTGTACAATTCTTGTATGGTGAGAACGCTGCTACGTTTTTAGTGTGCACTTTGCTGCAACTCAGCCATAACCAGGGAACTCTTATTTGTATTGCGCTGATGGATTTGAATGGTTTGTAACCCATTTCATAGTTCTCTCATGAGGTGAACATCTATTTAAGGAACTTACAGTAGACAGTCCTGCCACCGCACTGGGGCCAGGCTGCACAGATGAGCCAGCATTACGATTTGGAGCCTTTTAACTTTGGAGAGCTGGTGGCAGTAGCTGGGTGAGCTTGTGGGTATTTGTTTGCCCAGTTTCTCTCTCAACACTGCTACCAGTTTCCCACAGTGGAGCTGGGGCTTTAGGTACCAACGCCTGGTCTTACCTAGCTTTGGTGGCCATCCTGGTTATGCCAGCCATGTAGTCGGTAACCAGATCTCTCATTGAACCTAGGACATGTCTATTTCCACTAGATTTGAGTTACAATGTTTTATAGATTTTGACGATTAGGCCATCATCAGTAAAAAAATGAATTTTACCACTGCCAAGGAACTTAACTTATGTTAAATACTAATAAATTTGTCAAATTGTCACTTGATATACAATGAACATAAATACGCACCAAAACTGCTGAAATTTTAGGTGGCACACTCTATAAAAAGAAAATAATGGCAGCAATGAAGTACCTGCTGAACTCGCATAGAGGAGTAAGCTTGGTGATTCAAATCCCGATTGGCACAAATCTGTAAGTTGGGAGTGTTGTTGCAAGCAGACGTCAGTACTTGGCAAGAGGATCTTCTTTTCAGCTGCTCCCAGACTCCTCCCCTGAATCAAATAAAAGTATGTAACCATTAATGCATACAGTAGAATATTTGGAACTCAATACTGTGCTGGCTACAATATGTGGAAGCCACAGGCATTTCTTTCAAATCCATACGAAGTGAAACCTAGGGACTGCGGGTCCTGTGACGCTAGTAGTGGGAAAATGACTCAAATTGAAGGAAAACGAATAAACAAACGAAATTGGAAAAATTTAAGTATAGTAACAGGACTCATCAGAGGAAACCATGGCGTAATATTGTCAGCAGGGAAGTCATTGATAGAGTGATGGCGTTTGAAATAGGAAGACAGGATGAGCAAAAACCTTCCCAATGTAAAATTGATAAGAAACGAACTGTGCTTTGATGGACAGAAAGAGGACATAAAATAAAAAGGAAGTTATTCACTCCAACTATTTGATACAACGTAAAGAGGAAAGGCAAAGGGATGTTAACGAGAGCAAGGACACACACTACAACGAACAAGGGAATATAGAGACTAGAGATGTGAACTAATCATTTTGCGGGACTAGTCATTCTTTGATTTAGCGGAGGCTTGTTCAGGGCGGCAGTCTGAACAGAGTTGTTGTCTCATTGAGGTGTTCTTCTGCCACCAGCACTTGAGTTAGCTCTCACCCAGGGTCTTGGTTTCCCTCTAGGGTGGCTAACTCGTGCTCTGGCAACCAAGGCTAGACCCATGCCAATGGGTTCCCCACCCTCATCATTGCCCTTCCCCTGCCATGAGTCAAAACGACAATCAGCCTCATAGCCCCCAGCTGCCCATTGGCACCCAGGGTGTTTGGAGAGGCGCATGCAGTCGCCCCTGACAGGAACATTGGATCTCTCCCCTTCCCCATCCTCTTCATCCTCCTACCCTTCCTTCACCACGATAGACGACTGCCAGTACCACAACTGTGGCCCAGTATTCAGAAACTCAAAAGGTCTAAGGGCCCACATTTAGCACAGGTATGCATCTGAGGGGATGCATATCTGTCGCAGAGGCGTTGGCTGCGTGGGAGGGGGTACACCATGTCAACAAACATCTGGCAGAGAAATTCCCCTCCCGTACTGCAGCAGCCATTGAAGCCCTGCACTGGCAGCCCAAGTACAGGCAGTATGTGCAGTGTGTAACCTCTACGAATAGTGACCAAGCTCTACCAAACTCTCCAGTTGCTGGTGTGGGTCAACAGCCCCCAGAATGCCTAGCAGGCCTTCAGACACTAAGTCTCTTTTGAGGAGTGAGATTCTGATGGTCCTGAGAAGGTGAGTAGAGTAAAAGGGTATGCAAATCCTCTCCATCAGAGTCTGGGAAGACGGGCTTGGTGTTTTTCTGGACGAGGTTGCAAATTATCTGTGCTGTACTTTCCCAAGAGTTGAGAGCCTGACTGATGTGGGGGCTCAGAACTGAGACGTCTCGAATCTGCCCTCTGTAAGTGGTCAGAGCAGCTAAGAGGATGAGGCGGGTGGAGTACCAACAGGTCCAGAAGTTGGGGAGGTATAAGTGTCCAGGTAGAGTTGCGGATGAGGTGCTGGAAGGTGCAGGGCATGGGAAAGTTCACCTCTTCGGGAGTTTGTGGCACATCCCTGGCTCCCCTAGGGAACCCATAGCAAGTATTATGTGTTCCCTGGTCCATTTAGAATCCCGAAGTCTTGAAACGTAAAGTATCAAATTTTGAGGGGGGTAAAAAATTTTTCCTGACCAAAAACAGGGTTATTGCTCAGAATGAATAATAAACCAAAACGATTACTTTCGCTGTAGTTATTCCTCCTGCAAGTTCTTTCAATTAGTAGATTTTGGTTCACCATAATTACCGTGATTCCACCATTTTCCATCTAGACGCAGTCATACACCTCTCAAAACCTACACCTTTCATTCGACCAGCATCTAAAAATACCTGAAAAACGAAACGGAACACGGAGTATTTGCGATTTCTACTGTGTTAATTTTTAACCAATTTTTTTGCCCATTACAACCATGGGCTTCGTCCGATCGGATTGCCGAGATAGCGGGCACAACTAGATACCAAATGGGATTTTTGTGCGATAGAACGGATTTTTTATACAACGTTAAAGGCACAAATCGCCCTGGACGGCGGACGGACATAGCAGATTCGGAATCTCATCTTGAAACGTAAAATATCGAATTTTGAGGAGGCGTTATAAAAAAACTTTCCTGACCGAAAATATAGGTCAACGAATAATTCCGGGTCCGTAGTTTGATTTGGGGAAGAACATGTGGACCGATTGAGCTGGTTTTGGTTTATTATTTATTCTGAATAATAACCCTAGGTTTTACATTTTTTACAACCCCCCTTAAACTTTGATACTTTACGTTTCAAGACATGGGGATTCCAAATCTGCAATGTCCGTTCGCCGTCCCCCGTTTTGTGCCTTTAACGTAATCTAAAAAATCCGTTCTTTCGCACAAAAATCCCATTTGGTAGTTGTGCCCGCCATGTCGGCAATCCGATCGGACGAAGCCCATGGTTGTTAAGGACACAAAATGGTTCAAAAAATTAACAAAACGCACTATAACCGCAAATTCGCTGTGTTTCGTGTCGTTTTCCAGGTATTTATACATCCTGGATCGAATGGAATGAGTATCAGACGTGTACAACTGCATATAGTGAAAGTACAGTAATTATAGTGAGCCTAAGTCAATTAATTGAAAGAACTTTTGGGAACTACAGCGGAAGTAAGTGTTTTGTCGTTAGTACTCCCTCCCTCCCGTCACATCAAAACCACCCGCCCGCTCGACTCACAATGGTCTGTTTCCTTATTTGATGACTGTACCTAAACCCTCGATGAGGGTTATATCAGTCATGGAAGTTGCGGATTCGCTAATATGCAAGAGGCCAGCCCCTGCAGCATCCACCGAACTCAGACCAGTGGAGGTACGGCAGGTATTTGGTCCAATGACCAAATAAATATGCCAGTCTCCCGGTAGAGAGCTGTTGCCCGTGTGTGACCGTGCAGAGGTGGCCACCTGAGGAATCCCGTTCCATCTGGGAGGAGTTCTTAATCTGGTTTCCTACCTGATCTAACTATTTACTTGGGTGGCAAGTTTCAAAAGGACAGATTAACTATGAACACGTTTCTTAGCGATCACCTTCTTCGCGAACTTTGCAAAATGGTTATTGGCTAGCTTTGTAGCAGTCAATGCTGCTAAGTTCATTTGCCCTCCCAACTATCGTCGCTCACTGTTGTAGAAACTACAGTGGAGCAGCACATGGTTTCTTGTTTCCTCCGCACTGGAGGCACAAGACGTGCATAATGGAGAGTCTTTCAGAGAAAAGAAGTGGAGCCGCGCATTCCCATCTCGCTTGCCATATCTCTAACACCCATTCGTCGATATTGGTAAGTTTCTGTTCTGTGGTGAGATCTGCACAGAGTAGAGCCCAAAGCAGGGGGGGGGGGGCTCCTGTTTCACTCTCCACTTGTCAACCATGCACTCAACAGCCAAATCAACTGGTAACTGACCAGTGATCACCTGGAGTGCTTCTGTTGATACAGTCTTGTAGGCCTTGGTGATCCACAGGAGCGCAGCTCTCTGTGATAGGGCCAATACTCTCTTCTGATTGACTGTTAGTTTGCTACCCCAGACAACGGGGCAGTAGCCAATCACACCTAGATATATAGCCTTATACATGAGGATAGTGTCATGGTAACACACGCCCCAAGTGGCCTTTGTAATTGCACGCAGTGAGGCAAACCTTGCAATGGTAGTGCCTTTAAGGGACTGGAGGTGTTGGTTGAAGCCCCACCTCTCACCTATATTCACTCCTAAATACTTGACACGCTTTTCAAGAAGGAGCCCGTGGCCCCCAAAGCGTATTGTGGGTGGATTAATCACTTTGCCTTTCAAGAGGATTAGCTGTGTTTTTTCTTCAGCCACCTGCATCTTGGCATGCTCGCACCATTGGGTGACGGTGCGTAGCACGCGGTGGGTTTTTTCTTCAATTTGGCGAACTGACTCTGTAAAGATCAGCAAAGTCAAGTCATCCACATAGACGAACGGCTCGCAGTTAGTCTCCATGAGTTTCCTGAGAAGACCTACGAAAAAGGCGTACCAGAGTGCTGGTCCAAGGAACGAGCCCTGTGGGCACCCCTTCTCAATCTTTCTCCGGACGGAGACATGCCTGCATTTGATCGTAGCAGTTCTGTCTGTCAGGTAACTTCTGACGAGCGAGTACAGGTTGCGGGGGATTCCCCTACCTTTGAGCTCATTAAGGAGCGCTGGCCACCAAAGGTTGTCAAACGCTCCTCTGATGTCAATCAGAATTGCTACGACGTACTTAGCCGGTGCCAGCAGGGAAACACGCCGAATTTCGACAATGACATCCTGCGTGGACCTTTTTTTGGTACACCCGTATTGCCTGCCTGTGAGGTTGCGGCCAAAGACTTCATCGAGAGACTGCAACATCAAGATTTCTAGCGTTTTGCCTAATATGGAAAGAAGGCTGAGTGGTCTCCATGATCGCGGGTCTGACTGATTGCGGTCGCCTCCCTTTTGAAGAGTGACAACGCGCGCAGTCTTCCACTGAGTGGGGAACTGTCCGACCTGTAGAGAGTCATTAAATAAATTAAGGAGACCGCTGGAGATTGTCCGCTCAGTCTTCCTTAGCATACTGCTTTCTATTTTATCTGGCCCAGGAGATTTGTTGGCCTTCAATGTCGCAAGGGCCCTGCTGAGGTAGCCTGTTGTGCACAACGGGATGTCGGGCTCATTTGGAGGGTCCATGATCAGCTCCCTTGCTGCCCTCTGGGCTTCAGTGTCTCGAGCTACTTGGTCATCTGGGAACGCCTTCTCAAGGAGGGTTTCCAGTGAACTTTCGATGCTGCAGGCCCTGCCTGACTCATTTTGCATCGCAGCTAAGACCTGCTCTACGTTTGCTTTTCCTAGGGAGGACTTGTAACGTCTGCCACAGGGGTTCTCAGAGCTGTCCGCTTCCACAAAATTTCGCCAGCCTTGCCGTTTGGCTGGTTTGATGGTGCGGTGGGAGGCCATCTTCTCTTGGATGAAGGCAGTTCGGAGTGTGGCTCTGGCATCAGGGTCACGAGTGTTTTGGTACATCCTTCTGGCTCTATTTACACTTTGCTTGAGGGGATTAAGTTCCTCAGTCCACCATGGGACTTTGATCGCCCTGTGCTTCTGTTGCCCAAGTACAGAGAGCCTTACAGAGTGCAGTGCTGTGGTAAGTATGTCCACTTTGCAGTCCACCTCTTCAGGTGTGGATGCTTGCACTATTAGGTCAGCGTCTGCAGCACGCAGTTCACGTTCCAGTACCCTACAGAATTGCGGCCAGTCAGCATTTTTTGTGCAGAATCGCTTTTCACGCGGGTTTTTGCAGGGGATGTTATCATCCGTGATGGCAAAGTCAATAACAATGTGATCGCTCTGCTTTGCACTTGGTACGACTCGCCAACCCTGCAATTTGAGTAGCAGGTTGTGAGACACGGCTGTGACATCTATGCATGACCTTCCTCCGGGACCATCATAGGTCGCCTCAGTCGTGGGGTTGTTGGCAACAACCATGTCGTACCTGGTGAGCAGCTCTATATACGCCTCGCCCGCCCCATCAAGGGTTGGGATCCCCAAAATGGTGATCTGGCGTTTGCATCAGCACAGACTATGCAGGGTCGTCCTGATAGGCCTACTAGAGCCCGCTCGAGTGGTTGAAGGCTGTTTGCAACTGGTGCGCCAAATTACCTGTAAAATGATATTACAACCAGCTCAAAGCCACCGGCTCGGATGAGCACAGCGGCCAAGTGCTGGCTGTTCAGGTGGGTGAGTGCGAGCTTATCGATGGACGGGTCAATGCCGGCCACTGCTGCCTTGGCGCCTGTTCTTGCTCCAGCCATCACTCGTGCCTGCGATCCCAGACGAAGAGTTTTGGATCCTATGTAGGGTTCCTGTATAGCGAGAACACTGCAGCGTTTCTTGAGTGCATTTTGCAGCAACTCAGCCATAAATGGGGAACTCTTATTTGTGTTGTGCTGAAGGATTCGAACTGTTTTTAACCTATTCATGATCCACTGAGGCGCACACAACAGGTCTCGTACAGGCCACTGCCAGGTGGCCATAGCGCTGGTATTTGTAGCACTGTGTGGGGGCTTGGTACTTTCAGATGGCGCACCGCTGCCAGGCTTTTTGGAGGTGCCTTGCCCCCTCTTGTTTTTTGTACAGGCTGGGTGATACCTCGATCACCCAATCCTTTTGTCTGCCACGCTTTTTCATGAAATGGGGCCTGACGTCCTGCGGCTGCAAGCCTAACACAGGGTTGTGCTCAACAACTTGATGGGCCAGGTTCTCTTTTTGTACGTCGGTTCGCACATCGCACAATAGCGTGGAAAGCGACCCAGGTGGTTGATGCTTGTAGCTTCAACTTCTTCTTCGTGGAGATATGGCTCGTAAGCGCCTTGGCCATTTCTGGAGTTTCTGTCACAATGATGGCGCCACCTCCCACTGCGGTGCGGATGTCAAGCACTCGGACGCTTAGTGCTTGGAGGTCTGTAGCAGGGACACTTCGCATCAGCGCTTCCATTGCATCTGGGGTGGAGGGACCAGCCTCTCCTTCCTCACACGTTCGCCTACCCACTACCACGTTTTGTCGTGGGTTTTAAGGGGGGAGTTTGGTAAGCGGTGGAGGCTTGTTATTTTAGTTTTTATTTTTGTTTTTGCCCTTGTTTTTGGGCGGAGGCGTAGGAGGGGCGCTGCCCTCAGCCTGCACGTCCTGCTTATTTGGGGCCTTTTTCTTCTTTCCCCTGTGCTTCCTGGCCATGGCAGACTGCCATTCAGCCTCGGCTCCATGAGGGAGGGAAGAGGGCTCGGTAGCAGCTACTGCTGCAGACGAGGGGCCTGGGGTACAACCCTGGCGTTGAAGCTCCTTGAGCTTGGGGGGCTGGTGGCACTGGCTGCTGGGCAATTGCCCTACGCAGCTCTTCCCTCACGACAGCCACCACAGTTTCCTGTGGGGGGGGGGGGCAATAGCTTTGATAGTTAGCTGCGATATTTCGAGGAGGCAGCTAGTGACGACGTCCCGCATTGGTCACGTCGCGTTGAACCTCATCCGTGCCAGCTAGCAGTGGATAATGTGGACATACTTGCAAATAGGACAGGTTAGGGTCCACAGGGTGTCTAACACTTGTAGTAGCCAGGTAGCCCAGTTCTTTCCCCTCTTGTTTGTGCGGATGACGAGTAGGTTGCTCATCGTCCAATGAGGGAGGGGTCGAGCTTGGCGAGCCCGAGGAAGCAGCGCAGGTGGGGGACACACGCTATCAGCTGCCCCAGGAACGCTCAAACCTGGTTTCTCCCCCTCCTCATTAGCACCTATATAGGGATCGCTCGTAGATGTTAGTGAGCTGCCTCCAGGACTGTCTTTCACCCGAACTTAGCAGCATTGACTGCTACAAAGCTAGTCTATAACCATTTTGCAGAGTTCGCGAAGAAGGTGATGGCTAAGAAACGTGGTCATAGTTGATCTGTCCTTTTTAAACTTGCCACTCAAGTACACAGTTAGATCAGGTGGGAAACCAGATTATGAACTCCTCCCACATGGTACGGGATTCCTCAGGTGGTCACCTCCGCGCAGTCACACACGGGCAACAGCTCTCTACCGGGAGACTGGCTAACGAGTTCGGTGGATGCTGCAGGGGCCATGACTGATATAACCCTCGTTGAGGGTTTAGGTACAGTCATCAAATAAGGAAACAGACCTGTCTTTCGCCCATTATGAGTGTTTTAAGTCAATGTGTTCTGCCACGTGAGTCGTTGCAGTGTTGTTTGTATCTGGAATATGCTGTGTATGTCAGTGTTGGGAGTCTAGAATACCGCCTGACGTATTCCCTGCGTATTGTTTGAGCCAACTAAAAGGGACAGCCGGGTGGGCCCAGCTTGAAAGACAACCTCACCTCTACGAGGTACCCGCAGGATTACATCCAACGAGGCTTAACTGTGGCTGGGCGTCACAGTGTACTCGTCGCCACACTGTGCTCACCCTGCAGTTGGGGGTCCAGAATTCCACTGCCGTACTCCCTGCGTGTTCGTATAAGCCGGACTAAAAGGGACACAACTTACACTTCATTCACATACATGACACACTGGGAACCCCCTACCTTTAGCTGGGATCGCAGAACACACCCCCCGCAGGAAGGGGGACAGAATTCTCCTGCCGTATCCTCTGCGTGGTCGTTAAATCCGGCCTTAAAGGGGCTTAAAGCTCACGACACTGACATACACAACATATTCCAGATACAAAATACACTGCAACGGCTTGCGTGGCAGAACACATTGACTTAAAACACTCATAATGAGCGAAAGACAGTCCTGGAAGTAGCTCACTAACACCTTTGAGCGATCTCCTATATGGGTGCGGCCTTCTGAATGAGAAGGGGGAAAAACCAGGTTTGAGCGTTCCTGGGGCGACTGATAGCGTGTGTCCCGCTCACCACATCACCAGTGGCCGAGGGCAGACTCTGAGCAGCAGCCGAAAAATCCCTCATGCTTCTTAGTCCCGGTGGGTGGCCGGACTGGCAGCTGCGGCGCATGTGGGGGCCTCCGTTTGACCCTCAACGGACCAGCGAAAGGGGCTAGAATCAATATGCCTGAGGGGGAGCTTCCAGGACACTGCCTCGAGCACCTCTCGCTCATACCACTAACACACACAACAAATGAGGCTAAACTACATCAGTCTGCTTCTTTAATCTCCCCCCCCTCCCTCCCAAATTAGTAAAAATAACATGACAAAGTCAAATAACACAATTGCAAGTAATAAATATCTGGTGCGTAGCAACACACAACTTTCCGCCACCCCCGTAATTTCGATCACCAGCTACATAGGCGGGCGCTATATCTTCGTTCAACGCATTTTTACAGGAACATTTATGGAGAACAAAATGTAGGGACTAGTTAGCTGAGAGTACTACGTAAATTTGGTCGAAATCGTTAGAGCCGTTTTTGAGAAAATTGGAATACCGATAAATTAATATTCGACAAATCTCCTTTTCTGAGTTAACTTGGCTTATATCTCCGTTCAACATATATATACAGAAATAATTATAGAGAACGAAATGTTGGTATGGGTGACTTAAAGACACTCTGAACGATTGATCGAATTTGGTGAAGCAGTTACTCCAGAACTTACGGAAATGTTCGAAAAAACGTTATTTTCGAAACATTTTAATTTTTATCTCAGTTCAATGAACTTTTAGAAGAACATTTATTGAAAACAATATGTAGGTATTAACTATTCAAAAACGTCCTGCGAGTTTGGTGAAAATCGTTGAAGTCGTTTTGCCAAAAAGCGTAAAAAACCTATTTTTGCTTCATAGGCCTATATCTCCGTTCACCGTATTTTTATGGAGATATGTACGGAGAAGAAAAGTGAGGTATTGATTAGTAGAAGATAATTTGAAAGTTTAATCAAAATCGTTAGAGCCGTTTTCGAGAAAAATCCGAAAAACCCTAGTTTTTGGTACATTTTTGTCCCCCCCCCCCCTTCTTATCGGCCGAAATCGTCCATAACCTTATTTTGGTGTCTACAAAAAATAACGAACAAAACAAAAAAAGAACTAGCTCAATCGGATCAGCCGTTCTCCCGCAAATCGAACTACAGGCACACACACATACATACACACAGGTCTGTTTCTTTATTTGATGACTGTACCTAAACCCTCGACGAGGGTTATATCAGTCATAGAAGTTGCGGTTTCGCTAATATGCAAGAGGCCGGCCCCTGCAGCATCCACCGAACTCAGACCTGTGGAGGTACGGCAGGTATTTGGTCGTTAGCCAGTCTCACCGTAGAGAGCTGTTGCCCGTGTGTTACCGCGCGGAGGTGACCACCTGAGGAATCCCGTACCATCTGGGAGTAGTTCTTAATCTGGTTCCCTACCTGATCTTACTGTTTACTTGGGTGGCAAGTTTCAAAAGGACTGATCAACTATAACCACGTTTCTTAGCCATTACCTTCTTTGCGAACTTTGCAAAATGGTTATAGGCTTCCTTTGTAGCAGTCAAAGCTGCTAAGTTCGTTTGCCCTCCCAACAACCGTCGCTCACTGTTGTAGAAACTACAGTGGAGCAGCACATGGTTGCTTGTTTCCTCCGCACTGGAGGCACAGGACGTGCATAATGGAGAGTCTTTCAGGGAAAAGAAGTGGAGCCGGGCATTGAAGTCACCATGTCCCGTGAGGAACTGGCTCGTCCAGTGGTCTGGCTCAATCCATTTTCTAGAAAGACGTTCACGGATGTTGGGGAAGAACTCATACGTATCACGTCCCTTTGACGAGGATTCCCATCTCGCTTGCCATTTCTCTAGAGCCCATTCATCGATGGCGGCAAGTTTCTGTTCTGTGGTGAGATCCGCACGGAGTTCAGCCCAAAGCGGGGGAAGCTCCCGTTTCACTCTCCACTTGTCAATCATGCACTCAACAGCCAAATCAACTGGTAACTGACCAGTGATCACCTGGAGTGCTTCCGTTGATACAGTCTTGTAGGCCTTGGTGAACCACAGGAGCGCAGCTCTCTGGGATTGGGCCAATACTCTCTTTTGATTGACTGTTAGTTTGCTACCCCAGACAACGGGGCAGTAGCCAATCACACCTAAATAGATGGCCTTATACATGAGGATGGTGTCGTGGTAACACACACCCCAAGTGGCCTTAGTAATGGCACGCAGTGAGGCAAACCTTGCAATGGTAGTGCCTTTAAGGGACTGGAGGTGTTGGTTGAAACCCCACCTCTCACCTATATTCACTCCTAAATACTTGATGTGCTTTTCAAGAAGGAGCCTGTGGCCGCCAAAGCGTATTGTGGGTGGATTATTCACTTTCCCCTTCAAGAGGATTAGCTGGGTTTTTTCCTCAGCCACCTGCATCTTGATGTGCTCGCACCATTGGTTGACAGTGCGGAGCACGTGGTGGGTTTTTTCTTCAATTTGGCGGACTGACTCTGCAAAGATCAGCACAGTCAAGTCATCCACATAGGCGTACGGCTCGTAGTCAGTCTCCATGAGTTTCCTGAGAAGACCTTCGAAGAAGGCATTCCAGAGTGCTGGTCCAAGGACCGAGCCCTGTGGGCACCCCTTCTCAATCTTTCTCCGGACGGAGACATGCCTGCTTTCGATCGTAGCAGTTCTGTCTGTCAGGTAACTTCTGACGAGCGAGTACAGGTTGCGGGGGATTCCCCTACCTTTGAGCTCATTAAGGAGCGCTGGCCACCAAAGGTTGTCAAACACTCCTCTGATGTCAATCAGAACTGCTACGACGTACTTAGCCGGTGCCAGCAGGGAAACACGCCGAATCTCGACAATGACATCCTGCGTGGACCTTCCTTTGGTACACCCGTATATCCTGCCTGTGAGGTTGCGGCCAAAGACTCCTTCGAGGGACTGCAACATCAAGATTTCTAGTGTTTTGCCTAATATGGAAAGAAGGCTGAGTGGTCTCCATGATTGCGGTCGCCTCCCTTTTGAAGAGTGACAACGCGCGCAGTCTTCCACTGAGTGGGGAACTGTCCGACCTGCAGACAGTCATTAAATAAATTAAGGAGACCGCTGGAGATTGTCCGCTCAGCCTTCCTTAGCATATTGCTTTCTATTTTATCTGGCGCAGGAGATTTGTTGGGCTTTAAGGTCACAAGGGCCCAAGAGGATGTTGTCATCTGTGATGGCAAAGTCAATAACCATGTGATCGCTCTGCGTTGCACCTGGTACGACTCGCCAACCTTGCAATTTGAGTAGCAGGGTGTGAGACACGGCTGTGACGTCTATACACGACCTTCCTCCCGGACCATCATAGGTCGCCTCAGTCATGGGGTCGTGGCAACAACTAAGTTGTACCTGGTGAGCAGCTCTATATACGCCTCGCCCGCCCCATCAATGGTTGGGGATCCCCACAATGGTGATCTGGCGTTTGCATCAGCACAAACTATGTAGGGTCGTCCTGATAGGCCTGCTAGAGCCCGCTCAAGTGGTTGAAGGCTGTTTGCAACTGGTGCGCCGAATTGCCTGTAGAATGACATTACAACCAGCTCAAAGCCACTGGCTCGGATGAGCACAGCGGCCAAGTGCTAGCTGTTCAGGTGAGTGAGTGCGAGCATGTCCATGGACGGGTCAATGCAGGCCACTGCTGCCTTGGCTCCCGTTCTTGCTCCAGCCACCACTCGTGCCTGCGATCCCAGACCAAGAGTTTTGGATCCTATGTATGGTTCCTGTATGGTGAGAACACTGCAGCGTTTCTTGAGTGCATTTTGCAGCAACTCAGCCATAACTGGGCAACTCTTATTTGTGTTGTGCTGAAGGATTCGAACTGTTTTTGACCTATTCATAATCCACTCGTGACTCCTGGAGGGCAATCGCTCGCTGACGAATGGTACAGCGTGCGTCTCGTGTAGAGTGTGCGACCTGTTGGGTTTTGCGTTCAACGCAATTGGCACACTTGAGGGGAGCGTCGCGCTTGCATTCCTTACTCAGATGTGGCAAGGCGCACCAGGCGCACACAACAGGTCTTGTACAGGCCACTGCCAGGTGGCCATAGCGCTGGCATTTGTAGCACTGAGTGGGGGCTTGGTACTTTCGTATGGCGCACCGCTGCCAGGCTATTTGGAGGTGCCTTGCCCCCTCTAGTTTTGTGTATAGGCTGGGTGATACCTCAATCACCCAATCCTTCTGTCTGCCACGCTTTTTGGTGAAGAGAGGCCTGACGTCCTGCGGCTGCAAGCCTAACGCAGGGTTGTGTTCAACAACTTGTTGGGCCAAGTCCTCTTTTTGTAGGTCGGTCCGCACGTCGCACAATAGCAGGCGTGGGAAACGACCCAGGGGGGCTGACGCTTGGAGCTTCAACTCCTTTTTTGTGGAAATGTGGCTCGTGAGCGCCTTGGCCATTTCTGGCGTTTCCGTCACAATGACGGCGCCACCTCCTATTGCGGTGCGGATGTCTAGCACTCGGACGCTTAGAGCTTGGAGGTCCGTAGCAGGGACACCCCGCATCAGTGCTTCCAGTGTATCAGGGTTGGAGGGACCAGCCTCTCCTTCCTCACATGTCCGCCTAACCACTACCACGTTTTGTCGTGGGTTTTTAGGGGGGAGTTTGGCAAGCGGTGGAGGCTTTTTATTTTTGTTTTTATTTTTATTTTTGCCCTTGTTTTTGGGCAGAGGAGTAGGCGGGGCGCTGCCCTCGGCCTGCACGTCCTGCTTAGTTGGGGCCTGTTTCTGCTTCCCCCTGCGCTTCCTAGCCCTGGCAGACTGCCATTCAGCCTCAGCTCCATGAGGGGGGGAGGAAGGCGCAGTAGCGGCTACTGCCGCATATGAGGGGCCTGGGGTGCTACCCTGGCTCGTTGAAGCTCCTTGAGTTTGGGGGGCTGGTGGCACTGGCTGCTGGGCAATTGCCCTACGCAGCTCTTCCCTCACAACAGCCGCCACAGTTTCCCGCAGGGGGGAGTGGCAGGGGGCGATATCGTTGGGGGGGCATTAGCTTTTATAGCCAGCTTCGAAATTTCGAAGAGGCAACTAGTGACGAGGTCCCGCATAGGTCCTGTCGCGTTGACCCTCATCCGCGCCAGCTGGCCGTGGATGATTTGGACATATGCACAAATCTGCTCCATGTCCGACAGATTAGGGTCCACGGTGTGTCGTGTGCTTGTAGTAGCCGGGTTGCCCGGGCTACTAGGGGGAGAAGGGGGAGATGAACGCGGTTTGCCCGGTTCTTTCCGCCCTTGTTTGTTTGGACGACGAGTAGATTGCTCATCGCCCGAAGAGGGAGGGGTCGAGCTTGGCAAGCCCGAGGAAGAGGCGCAGGTGGCGTTTTTATTACCTGCTATTGTTTTATGTGACTTTGTCATTTTATTTTTTTTACTAATATGGGGGGGGGGATTAAAGAAGCAGACTGGTGTAGTGTATCCTTGTGAGTTCATTTGTTGTGTGTGTTAGTGGTATGAGCGAGAGGTGCTCGAGCCAGTGTCCTGGAAGCTCCCCTTCAGGCATATTGATTCTAGCCCCTTTCGCTGGTCCGTTGAGGGTCAAAGGGAGGCCCCCACATGCGCTGCAGCAGCCAGTCCGGCCACCCACCGGGACTAAGACGCATGAGGGATTTTTCGGAGTCAGCCCTCGGCCACTAGTGATGTGGTGAGCGGGACACACGCTATCAGCCGCCCCAGGAACGCTCAAACCTGGTTTTTCCCCCTCCTCATTCAGAAGGCCGCACCCATATAGGAGATCGCTCAAAGGTGTTAGTGAGCTACTTCCAGGACTGTCTTTCGCTCATTATGAGTGTTTCAAGTGTATGTGTTCTGCCACGCAAGCCGTTGCAGTGTATTTTGTATCTGGAATATGTTGTGTATGTCAGTGTCGTGAGCTTTAAGCCCCTTTAAGGCCGGATTTAACGACCACGCAGAGGATACGGCAGGAGAATTCTGTCCCCCTTCCTGCGGGGGGTGTGTTCTGCGATCCCAGCTAAAGGTAGGGGTTCCCAGTGTGTCATGTATGTGAATGAAGTGTAAGTTGTGTCCCTTTTAGTCCGGCTTATACGAACACGCAGGGAGTACGGCAGTGGAATTCTGGACCCCCAACTGCAGGGTGAGCACAGTGTGGCGACGAGTACACTGTGACGCCCAGCCACAGTTAAGCCTCGTTGGATGTAATCCTGCGGGTACCTCGTAGAGGTGAGGTTGTCTTTCAAGCTGGGCCCACCCGGCTGTCCCTTTTAGTCGGCTCATACGACACGCAGGGAATACGTCAGCGGTATTCTGGACCCCCGACTGCAGGGTGACTCACATACACACACACACACACAGACCATTTTCCCAAATAGTGTTTTTCGGACTCAGGAGGGTCTGAAACGTAAAGATCTGAAGAAAACTCAAAAAAAAAATTTTTCAGCCGATTACATAACTTTCCTTTCTACTTCGTAGAGCCAAGGAAAGTAATGAGACACTGCAAATTATTGCACAACGGTTTATTATTCTCATGAACAGCTTGACTTAGTATTACTGCTCCGAGACCCATCCCATTCGACTCAGCATCGAAAAACACTAGTATACCATACGAAACATGACCTGACTACGATTGAACTACAGAAACTAAATATTCCTTCGGCACCATGCGCCCGTGAGCGCCTGTAGGCAATTGGCACGACGCGAGTTGAAGAGGCGGGTGGTTTTGATGGGACGGGAGGGAGGGAGTACTAACGACGAAACGTTAACTTCCGCTGTATTTCCCGCGAATTCATTCAATTAGTACTATTAGTACTTTGGCTCAGTATAATTACTGTAATTTCACTATACCCAGTTGTACACGTCCGATACTCATTTCATTCATTCCAGGATGTAAAAATACCCTGAAAACGATACGAAACACCGCGTATTTGCGCTATATTCTGCGTTTTGTTAATTTTTTTAACCATTTTTTGTCCATAATAGCCATGGGCTTCGTCCGATCGGATTGCCGAGATGGCGGGCACAACTAGATACCAAATGGGATTTTTGTGAGAAAGAACGGATTTTTTAGATCACGTTAAAGGCACAAAACGGCGGACGGACTGAAAACAGGGTTGTTATTCAGAATGAATAATAAACCAAAATGTATCGAAAATAACGTTTTCTCGAACATTTCCGTAAATTCCAGGGTAACTGCTTCTCCAGATGTGATCAATCTTATAGAGAGTCTTCTAGCCACCCATACCCACACTTCGTTCTTTGTAATTATTACTGTACATAAATGTTGAACGGAGATGTAAACCAAGTTAAAAGAAAAGGAGATTTGTCGAATATTAATTTATCGGTATTCCAATTTTCTCAAAAACGGCTCAGATGGTTTCTATCAAAGTTACGAATGACTATCAACTAACTTGGCCTTAAATTTTGTTCCGTATAAATGTTCCTGTAAAAATTCGTTGAACGAAGATAACGAACGCATTGAACGATTGCGGAAAGTTGTGTGTTGCTGCTGCACACCGCTCGTTAAAACGAAATTTATTTATTACGGACACAACACGTTCTATATGGTAACAGAAGTAAGACTGAAAAACTGAGAGGCAAGCCACTCTTATTTATAGGGGCGCTTTGCGTCATCAGCACTAGGCGTCTGATAAATGCTTACACAGCTCTAATAGGTGTTGATACATCGATTTAGGCGTATGTAACTTGCTCTTATTATCAAAATTTTCTGCCGAATTTCGCATGACAAATGGACCCACTTTAAATGACTAAATAAAACTAGAAGTTTTGTTTGGACAGTAGCGTGAACGGATTTGATCCATCCATCTATTCTCTAGGACACCCGATCCCAGAAGCTCTATTATAGTCGACACTGATGCCAACAATACAAATACAAGGCGGGAATGAAGTATTGTTGACCTACTTCAGCAAGTGTTGGCCACATCAAGGACGCAACCACCGCACAACTCAAAAAGAGTTGCTTAGTTTAGTAAAGGCATTGAAACATTGCAATTGATTTCGATTGGAGAGTGGGGAAGAGTTTCTTTTGTACGCGCAGATCGCGCATCTCTTTAATAGGTGAAATATGTTCGAGATCCTGATGGTCAGTTGGCCACATGAATTCAAATAGAAGCACCTAACAACTTCCACGTGGAACATCGTCCTGGTAGCAAGCACTTAAATTCTGATGGTATGTGCAGAATATGAATGTAATAGTTGCCTGTGCCAGGAACTCATTAATGTAGCATTATCAAGGCTTCAAAACGAGGAAACCGCACAATGGGCTGCCGAAAAGAAAGCCGATTCTGTAGGGGGACCAATTTATGACTGGGTAGAATCAGCGCATAAACTGGGCTGGAAGGATGTTGCTCGGTTTGAAAAACTTGTTAAAGCCTTGTGAGCACAGTTCCAGCATGGACCAATCCATCAATTTATGATGGTTTGTTGTTTAGAACAAGCAAAGATAATAAGGGTCAGTCCAAGTTCGAACAAATTGTAGCTCCCAAAGTTCGCCTATTTCAGATTTTGAGAATCGTTCATGAGTTACAGCATTGGGGGGGATGTTGTTAGAGATAAGGACTAAGTTTTATTGGCCTGGATTCATAAAGTGGGTGCGTGTTATTTGTGAAGTTTGTGGACGTTGATGGGGTAAAAGTGTACAAAAAAAAACACATTTAGGAATTGATGTTTTGGGCCCATTCGGACGTCACATCCGGGAAATAGTTTCATTTTAGTGATGGTGGACTATTTCATGAAATGGTCGAGGGCATTTGCTGTACACAATATTAGAGTGGAAACATGTCTTATACCAGTATGTATTTCCCCAAGAAATTCATTCAGACCAAGGAAGAAATTTTGAGTCAACAGCCTTCAAAGAAGTCATGGCTCTTTATGACGTACACAAGACGCCACTGCGTCATCCCTAAGTTTGGTTGAAACATTTAATCGCCCATTGCAGAATTCCCTAACAGTTGAATTCGTTTGAATTTGGTTTGTACCTTTGGGGGCTCGTCCGAGATTGGAAGTGCAATGCCTTGATACAATCAAACTCAATGGCACCTCGCAGCTATATTTTGGAGCCATACAGCAGATATTTTGGAGTCTACTACATTTATTTCAGAGCCTCTGCCACAGATCTCTATTGATGATAGCACCATGAGCCAATGAACCTACGGATAATCTTGTTAGAACACTCAATGGCCGAACTCAAAGAACAAATAACGACTGCTGTAAATATCGTATATGCGGACTCTAGTGGAAAATTTGGCCAAAATGAACCAAGATACACAACCCACTGTGAGTATTTCTTCCTCGCCAGCTCCGAGGAACCGTGAATATGTGGTCATTAATGCCATATGACAGTGGGATTCCCTGGGAAGAGTATGAAGGTCCTTTTGAGGTTATTACAAGATATGATCACTCTCGAAAAGCATAAAAACTTGCATGTATATTGAGTGGGGAAGCTTTGGTGGCAATGAGTAATGCCCAGGGAGCCAGGAAGTTTCGAAGTGAAAGCTCTACCAAATAGATTCGGCCTAAAACATGCAGCTTCTTAATGGCAATTAGCTCTTGATACGAAAAGTTCAAGAAACTATATCATGCTAGAAGTCAGGCCAACATGAGGCCTCTATACATCCATCAATGGAATTAGACTGGAGTAGATGCTTGATTTGTCAAAACCATCATGTCCGATCCACAAAGCTCCTTGGTATCCTCGTTGGAAGCGCATTGTCCTGGGATGAAGAAGTTGCGGCCACTTGCAGTCGCGCATTCAGGGCAATACACCAGTTACATTCGATACTAATAATAATCGATAACTTCGTTACTTCGATATTGAAATCAAACGGAACATCTGAAGTCGACAGCCTCACAGCAACGTAGATCAGAAGTGGACATTTCCTTTTATTTTGTATTTCTAATCTTCATAACTTCCGAAATTAAAGTGACTGATTTAGTTGGTTCAATCAGACACCCCGAATTAGTCACGACAGCGGCCAGCTGCGATTTGAAGAGTGGTGAGCTTGATCGACTACAGAAGGCTGAGAACGTGGCTCTACAGTTTGTTTTGCGACGTCGCCTGGACGAGCACGTTACACCCCATTATAAGCGGCTGAACGTAAGAAGCTACTTATCGCCTGTCTGGTTTTCAAGGTATTGAAACATCGTAGACTGCAATGTCTACACCAATCATTCGAGATTCTCTCACAGCGCAATACTTGGAGCAAGAACAGCGTTCTTCGAATTCTGCCCATCAGACGAGTATATTGGCAAGATCATTTGTAGTCCAAGGGACAAAAATACATAATGACCATACAGAGTTGTTTCAAAAGTGAGGTAGGATAGAAGTGTTCAAAGAAAAGTTTAAAAAAATATTAATTGTGAGCTATTAGATTGTATTGTTGATGCGTTTTAGTCGTTGGGACCTTATACTAATATTATTTGTTTAGTCATCAAGCACTCCTACATTGTAAATAGTTTGTTGTCAACCGTTATATGTTTTTTTTGGTAAGTGTTTGTTAACTATTAAGATTGGGAAATCCACTGTGGAGAAGGGGAGGAATAACCAAGTACTCACCCTTCTCTAAAGTCGGGGCAGTGAGTGTTTGTGTGTGTCAGTAAGTTTATGTGTGGACGAGTGTGTTAGTGAGTAGGGTATGAATGTAATTTGAATGTGATGAGATGTACATATAAATAACATAATGAGTTACAACGAATGTAGGAGGAAATGTAACTGTGTGATGTAGCCAGAGAGAATGAAAGAGAGGGCCGCATGGCCCTGATTCTCCCTGGTCGATAAATAAATTTATTCATTAATTCATTCTTGTTGCATTCAGCAGATAAATTGAACCATCTCCAGCTACCCAACTCAACGTTAGCAGCGCATAAGGGTATCAATTTATAACTGGAAGACCTATTGCAGAACTACCATTGGACGGTCAACAAATAATAAAGCACAACTATTCAGGTGCTGCCGTAGTGGCATTTTTCACGCTAACAAAGTACTGCAGGACAGCCAACAGGTCCCACTGGTGGTGATAGACAGGCAAATTTCATCATCACAGCCCAGAATTCCACATCACTGAAAGGATTGTTTATTTACCTTCACTTTAAAAAGAAAGGTAACCGAATGTAAGCGAATAAGCCAGTAGATTGTTTTGTGCTTAAACCCAATTTCTTGAGTCAATTTGAAACAAAACATTACATTGCACGCTAAGGTAACGTATTTCTTTGCTGTCTAGCCAGCTATAATAAGATTAATGTTTACTGGATTACTGGACAAGAAGGGATCGCCGGAAATGATAGGGGGGACTCAATTCGTCTACTGTACTCGCTGCACATTGTGGGGCACCTGCGTCACTAATCCAAAAGACAGTGAACAATTGTGAAAGGAGGACGCCTCAGAATATCCTATCGAAGTATAGCACTCCAACTGTTTTATTTCGGGACTGACTCGTGAGATAATTTGTATACTTACTTCAGTCAATTACGACTTCATATTTGACCTCACACTTAAATTTGACCGCTGGTTAGATACCACCCAATCTTCTGATGATCACAAGGAAGATAGGAATCATCACGAGGCACTTCAAGATGAACATACGCGAAACACATAACCCCTCCCCCCACCATTTATGGGTGGTGTGGTATAGATGTGGAGACTCTCTGCCATGTCCTAACCCAGTGCCTGAGAGGTGATACAGAGCAATTTTTGTTGTTTGGTACAACTTCTCCAAGGGTCAAGAAAGACGATTCTCATTTCCTACTAGTGTATGCCTCATTAACTGCTTTCCTTTTCAAATGCTCACTATTTTCTTTTATTTGTGCACACTTACGATCTGATTTTGTTTGTGAACGTTCAATATTCTGCTAATATTAACCAATATTGCCTATGTTATGTTTCCACTAATATTTTCTGGCAGGTCGTGAGCTCCTCCTTTCCTTGCCAGATGACTGACCTAACAGGCCTGTTTCCTTTTATGTGATGACTGTTCTTAAACCCTCGACGAGGGTTATATCAGTCATGGAAGTTGCAGTTTCGCTAAAGACAGATCAACTATGACCACGTTTCTTAGCCATCACATCCTTCACGAACTCTGGAAAATGGTTATAGGCTAGCTTTGTAGCAGTCAATGCTGCTAAGTTCGTTTGCACTCCCAACAACCATCGCTCAATGTTGTAGAAACTACAGTGGAGCAGCTGATAATGCTCACTGTTGTAGAAACTACAGTGGAGCAGCGGGTAACACTGGTTACAGTTCGCACCAAATTGTTGTAGGTCAAATCAAAACAAATAATATCATGCACACAATAGCAAGGAGTGAAGGGGAAATTAGGCAAGTCTGGTCAGACTCCCCAACCACCCAGGAGCCAGCCAGGGAGCACAGCTTTTTTCAATTACATTCCCTCTCTATTCCCCCACCCACTGTATATTCCGTAACACGATCTAGTGCCCAATACCCTCATTTACAATGTAACAGTAAATTTTAATTGTGTTTTGATCCCTGTCGTAATCATGGCAATAAAACATGTAGATAGCATTACCTGGATGGTTTCTCAGTCCTGATAAGGAATTCCGTATCCTCATTAAAGTCTCCAAAAGTAGCTTCACCAAATGACGAAACCTGGCACATAAAAATCATAGATCGTCAAGGAAAGGGGTAAGTTAACATCCAATATTAGAAGCAATGTAGGAGGGATGAGATCATTCTTTCATTGATAGCATCTTAATAAATCGAGTTCAATCTCTCCTATAATCTTCCATACTTCCTCCAAAATGAGGCTGTGATTATCATTAACAAGTGGTAAACGTACAAAAGAATCCTGCTAATGATGAAGTGTGCTAATGAGGTCCTCTGAAAACGTAAGGGTATTTCATGCAGGGGGCTATCATGTTGACAGAACATCAGAAATTAAATAAGCACGAACTTGGGCGCAAGAACTCTAGGTAAACAACATATTTATAATCCAACAACAACAATTTAATTTATGTTTAACATTCGTTTTGATACGATTGAAGGGAAGGAGATGAGTGAAAACGTAAGCGTTAAATGTTCCAACTGTGTTCTGCCGAGCAGAAGGTATTCGACTACTCCATGCTGTTACTTTCTTTGTGACGCCATCTTCCCTAAATCACTCCTGCTCCATCCTAGCCCTTTCCTTTTTCTCAATCTGTATTCTTCAAGTTCAGTTGAATTAAATCATTCAGGCTCACCCTAGCCCTCTAGTTTTATCTTGACAGTGAAGGGTTGTTTTCGAAGGGAAAATTTCCATCCAGTTTGGTGTTGTGTTGGTGGCCCTACTTGGGCAATTTAAGTGTTGTCATGTTGGCCCAAGTGTTTTTTGGGGAATATGGCGGATCCTGTTTTGCTGTGACGCGCGCGTCTGTTCGAACATTATTCTTGCTTCTGTACACCTACTATTAATCTTGCATCTATATTCTTGTATCAACCCAATCATAATAGACCGTGTATACAAGCCGAGTTAACTCGTTTGTTATTTGTGCCCGGTCTAACAAACTGTTTTCAAGAAAGTTGTAGCAACCCCTTTTTTTCGTTTAATTAAATTTAGTTATTTATTTTTTATATACAATACATACAGCCAATATGGGAACATGATTATTATTAACTCTTCAAGTTAGTTTTTTGGTTTATATAAAATGTCAATGCGTGCATTGTGACATAATTATTATCACCCATGCGCCATGTTGTTTATCCGTTACTACAGACTTTTTCCCCTTGGATTCCCAAATTATTCTTTCAGTGGCTTTTGACGAATAAAGCTATAGTCTAGTGAAACATTCACTTTATTCTACTACAATTTATTCGTCAAAAGCAACTCGATGGATCGTATGCTGCGACCTCCAATGTTGGACCAAGAGCCAGATGCCCCTTCCGCACCATCACTCTTGCACCACTGGTATCGACGTTTCCAGAACTTTCTTCGATCGATGGACACTACGATGGAAGAAAAGTTGTGCATCCACATAAACTACATCTCTTCGGGAATCTTCAAACACCGAAGTCAGTCACAGACGTACAATGATGCAGTACAAATTCTTCGTGAGATTTTTGAGAAGCCACCAAACGAGATTTTCTCGCGACACTTGCTGTCCAGCCGTAGCCAACAACCTAATGAGTCTGTAGATCAATATATGAATTCCCTCAAATTAATGAGCAGGGATTGCCAGTTCAGGGTAGTAACAGCTGAGACGTACCGTGATGAGAGCATTTGAGACTCATTCACTTGTAGACTTGTCAACAGAACTACTCGTCAATGGTTGCTTGATAATAGGACGTTGGCTCTGGATGAAGCACATCTCCAAACACGGGCCTTAGAACTCGCAGCTGCCCACGCCCAGGCTTACCACGAGCCTAGCCAACTGTGAGTGCTGTCTCACCTCCAACTCAAGCATTGGATGACACTGATCGAGCTGCCGATGAAACACCACATGTTAATGCGTTGAAGGGTAAACGATTGCTATTTCTGTGGAAAGTCAAAGCACCCGATGATACACCACACGTTAATGCGTTGAGTGGTAAACGATGCTATTTCTGTGGAAAGTCAAAGCCCCCTCGCTCCTCCTGTCCAGCGTTGAAAGGCAGGTGCCAGAACTGCAACAACGTTGGGCACTGGAAGGGTGTTGTCGCTCTAATAGTACTGGAAGCCCGAGAAGTACAATGCCCACCTCAGTTGTGATCACACTCCCACTTTGTTCAGCTGGGGTATCCAAGGTCAAAACGTCAGTTCTAGTTGATGGCCATCAAGTTTGTGGTATGATAGACACAGGTAGTGATATTAATATCATAAATGAGAAGACTGCTAAGGACTTTGGCTCTCTTCAAAGGCCATACTTGCTCCCAATTTAGTATACGGATGAGGTGTTGACCCTCCTTCAGAGGTTTGTATTTGCTCCCGCATACAATCCAATTGGCGCAGCTGTTGGCCCTCTTCAAGGACCGTACTTGCTCCAAATTTTTGTATGGATGAGCTGTTGACCCTCCTTCAGAGGATCGTATTTGCTCCCACACGAGGTGTAGCTGTTCCTCATAACGAGGGTACTTGCTCCCTCAAACTACAGACACCACCTTCAAAGGTGGACAAGGTGGAGTACATTTTACAAAAAATATGAAAAAAAAAAAAAAAAATGAAAGTCGGACATGCCAAATCCAACCAAAAAAATTACCAACTTAAAAAAAGTCATAACAGTAATCAATAAAACATTCAGCAGGGTAGGATTAGCGTCTAAAAGTCACCACGCAGACATCATCAGTAAGTGTAGGGCCAATATCACCATGCTTGGTCACTCCTACCCAGCAGTGGAGCTCTCGGTCATGCCAGATCTCTGCTTTGACCTGATTGTAGGGTCGGAATCTGTTGCTGCAGCACTCCAGTGTTCTGTTTGATGTCGGGGGCCAAAAGACTCAACTACATGTGTGTGTTGTAGCTGCTGAGGTAGCGCCAGCGCAACTCTTTACAAACCTCACTAGGGACTGTCACCCGATCACAGTAAAATCCCAGATCCATTCGAGAGAAGATGCCAAATTCATTGAGGGTGAGATCAAATAACTTATAGATGAGGGGATCATCGAAGATAGTATCTCTCCTTGGCAGGCGCAAGTGCTTGTTGCTGGCAGAGGGAACCATAAACGAAGAATGTGCATAGACTATTCATGCACTATCAATCGCTTCACTCAGCCCTTACCGAAGATCAGTGACATAGTCAATGAAGTGGCAGGATATTCTGTGTTCAGTACCATTGACCTTCGAAGTGCTTACCATCAGGTACCCATTCTGGAGCAGGACCGCCCATATACAGCGTTCGAAGCCTGTGGTAAACTATTCCAATTTACTCGCATACCTTTTGCGTAACTAACGGGGTAGCTGGGTTCCAATGAGTCATTAGTGGGATTCTGACAGAAGAGGGGTTGAAAGGTATTTTCACTTATCTAGATGACCTGACAGTGTGTGGCAGAAACCAAGAGAAGCATGATTTAAACCTCGAACGTTCCATAAAGGCAGCTTCGAAGTACAACCTTACCATCAATCATTAAAAGAGTTCCTTTTCCCTGCAATCCATTAACATCCTTCAACATGCGATCAGTAACCATACAATTCGTCCAGATCCCAATCGCCTCAAACCTCTGACAGAATACCCTCCACCAACAGACAACGCATCAATGAAGCGAGCCCTTGGGATGTTTTCCCACTACTCTAAATTTATTCCACAGTTCTCGAAACGAATCAGGCCTCTAGTAACAACCTCGTTCCCCCTATCTGATGGTGCGTTAGAGGGTTTTTCAGATCTGAAGATGGCTGTAGTGGATTCCTATCTAGCGCATACCGATATAGAAAATGACATTCCATTCGACGTAGAGACAGACGCAACGATAGCTGCCACCTTGACGCAATCTGGAAGACCTGTCGCATTCTTTTCAAGAACACTCTCTGGTTCAGAACGACGCCATTCGTCAACAGAGAAGGAAGCTTATGCCATCCGGTATTGGAGGCATTTCCTATTGGGACGACATTTCAACCTTATTACGGACCAACATTCAGTGTCGTTTATGTTCGACTTGAAACATTCTGGGAAGATCAAGAATGAGAAGATTGTACGATGGCGAATGGAGCTTCCGTGCTACTCCTATGACATTGTATACCAAACCGGAACTCAGAACGCTGACGCCCTCTCAAGAGTATGCCTGGTCACTAGTGACCTCTCGAACTTATCTAGCCTCCACCGTTTGCTGTGCCATCCCAGAGTAACCCGAATGAACCATTGGAGACCACTGTTTCTTCCAGACACCTAGCACCACTGGAAGCAAAAGGATCCCATGAGCCCGGTGTTGAAAGTGGAAGTACTGACACACAAGCTGAAGGCCCGCAACTATCATCACCAACTTTATTGTCCCCTCCCTCAATGCCTAGGCCTCTGTCACCTCCTATATCGTCACAACTCTCACCTCCAACCTCTCCTACGCCAATAGAACAAGATGGGGATGTTGACAAGGCACCTCTCCGAAGAAGCACCCAAACTCGAAAGCCACCAGCCTACCTGGCTGAATTGTTTACAGGCAGGGCCATTAATGACATAATTATTATCACCCATGTGTCATGTTGTTTATCCGTTACTACAGACTTTTCCCCTTGAATTCCCAATTTATTCTGTGGCGGCTGGCCACCCTTTTCCAACAAAAGGCTCCTCACAGCGAAGTCTGGTGGCAGAGGGAATAATTGGGATTACACTGCGGCTCATGCTGACAGAGGGTGCTAGCCGTGAACCACAGCATACTCCTGGAGGGGATAGCACGTGGCCACTGAGAGAGGACTCCCCCCTCCAAGAGAACGTACATAATGGCCTGCCTGCAACAACAAGTCTCATTCCTTCTTCTAACTTCAAGCAACCACCATCAACAGTACCAGAAACTACACGTGGAAGACTGCACCAGCAGAGACGACGAGTCCCTCACTTTGAGGAGCTACTGCTCGATCGAGCCCTTTGACTCAACCAAGTCCCTCGTCTCACGCCTGAAGGAGAAGGAGCAACGACTCAAGAGAGTCCCCCGCCGTGAGGAGCTACTGCTCAACCGAGCCCTTCGACGCCTGAGGAACTTGACTCAACTGAGTCCCTCGCCTCACACTTTGCCAACTGGCAGAGACACGACTTACAAAATTTCGTCGGCCCTTTTTAACGCCACACCCTTTGAAAAAGGAACCCGACATATTCTTTCAGTTGCTTTTGACGAATAAAGCTATAGTCTAGCCTAACATTCACTTTATTCTACTACACAATGTATGAATGAGTGAAAAATATGGGAGCGAATTTTGTGGTTTCGAGTTGTTGAGCTGATGGAGCCCAATATTACATGGCTTTCTGTTTCTGAATGGCCAGCACAGTTTACCTCTTTGAAAATTGAATACTTAAAATACGTCAGTGGTTTTGATGGACAGCTAGAATAATAGTCTGGTGAATTTTACAGTCAGTTAATTAAGCTATGATTCCAGAAAGTGCCCTGGCCTCTAGTCTGGGTGAAAGCATAGTAGAACGCATTTCATGCTTTCCCATTCTGCAGGGAACTGTTCGTATGCAGCGGCTCTTTAGCTATCGCTCTACTCGTTCATATTCGTTCACCTCATAACAATGGTAGAGAGTGGAAAGTATTTCGAAAAATAAGTATGTTTTATTAAACTAATAAAACACTATCCTTTCGATGCAACTGTACCCCAATTCAAGTTTGATGACCACAATTAATTTTAAACCAGAAGCCCTAAACAGCCCTAACTGAGTTATGGTGCTTGAAAACTAGAGTATGAGTATGAAAAAAAAGCAAAACAAAACCTAGTACGTCTCAAGTGCAAAAATTGGTTCATTAAATACCAGAAGAAATAAAAAAATACAACATAGTTAAAGTTAAAATATGACAGCACATTTCTGAACATTAATTGACCATGAGTTTTCATTCTACCTATAGGCAGAAATACCATCCTGTAAAAATTAATAAGAAAATCCTCACCATAGAGGATTCACTCGCACTTCTCGTGCTTAGTTCTCCAGTTAAATCAGTACACAACAGTCTTTGTAGTGCAGGAGAAGCTGCAGACAGCATAAACCTGAAAATAAAAAACGTTCTGCACTGAATTGTGTAGAGTGGAATTTGAACATGATAGAGAGAAAAATGTTTCTTAAACCCTCCAGCATGCAAAGGATCTAAGCCCTGCCTCAGCGTTTTCTCTATGATCATTTCAAGGGCGGTTTTTTGCGATGCTGGTTGAGAAGGCCCAATCAGGTTAGGCCTAGTGTGTACTGAATATCATTACCCTAATGCACATTGCATTAGCTCATCCTCTATGTCCTGTCTACTTCCAACTAGGCAGATATTTTGTTCTAATTCCCGTCACTGTGAATAAATGTGAGCTGCCCAGTCAGAACTCCTCACCTTAGTTCCATGAGCAGATAACCAAACTCAAATTGGCACTGTACATACGAGGGAGAGTAACCCCCCCCCCCTCCACCAATTGGATGATGAGAAACCTGCTCATTGCCCCAACGAACAAAGGCGGAAAGCACTAGGTAACGCACCTTCTCCTACCCCTTCCATGATAGTAACATGGGCAACCCGGTTACTAAAAGTAGTAAACACGCAGTGGAACCTAATCTGTCGGACATGGAGCAGATTAGTGCCTTTCCAGGTTATTCACCAGTTGGCGTGGATGAGGGTCAACGCGATGGGACCAATACGTGAACTCGTCACCTGCTGCCTCTTTGAAATTTCGTAGCTGGCCTTAAAAGCGAATGCCCCCTCTGACAACATCGCCTCTAGCCCCAACCCCCCCCCCCCCCAGAAACTGTGGGAGATATCGTGAGGGAAAGCTGCACAGTAGGAAAATTGCCCAGCACCCTATTCAGCCATCCCCATCAGACCCTCAATTTCAAGGAGCTCTCCCCAGGCCCTTCATATGCAGCAGTGGCCTCTACTGAGCCCTCCTCCCTCCATGTTGGAGCTGAGGCCAAATGGCAGCCTGCCAAGACCAGGAAGCACAGGGCGAAAAAGGCCCCAAAAAAAGCAGGATGTGTAGGCCGAGGGCAGTGCCCCGGGCGCTACAACAACAAAATAAAAATATGAGGGGGAAACTCCCCTCTAACATCCACGACAAAACATGGCAGTAGTGAGGGTTATGTGTGAGGAGGAGAGGCTGGTCTGTCCAACCCTGATACCAAGGAAGCGCTGATGCGCGGTGTCCCTGCTAAAGCGTTCTTTAAACATCTTTGAGTATTCACCCGTGATGGTAATTTGAAAGCTGAAGTGATGCTGTCACACAAGTGAAACCTTCCACATGACAGACGGCAGCAATTTTCTAGGTCTTGTACGTAGAGGTCATATCTTAGCGAACTTAAAATCACTGAAATATGTCACGTAGCTGGGTCAAAGGACCGTAATTTTCTTGTGGATGATAAGACAAAATGATTAAGTCGTGCGCGATACTATTCTTAACTCATCAGTTTTCCTAAGAGATATTGGCCTAAAAATTAGTGCGCCCTTTGATTCCACATCATACATCTAAGTTAGGTAACGTAAATTGAGGAAGTGTCCTTTTACTTTGCGCTACCCAAAAGGAAAGGAAAGTCTAGTAATCGTGTAAAAAAAAAAAAAATTGGGTTTTCTTCAGATCTTTACATTTTGGGGCCTACTGAGTCTAAAAAACCTAATTTCGGCACGTGGTCCTTGTGTGAGTGTTTACCCTGCAGTAGGGAGTGCAGAATACCTCTGCTGTATTCCCTACATATCGTATGAGCCGACTAAAAGGGACAGCCGGGTGGGAACAGCTGGAGTGACAAACTCACCTCTACGAGGTCCCCACAGGATTGCTTCCAACGAGGCCTGACTGTGGCTTGGCGTCACAGTGTAATTGTCGCCACACTGTGCTCACCCTGCAGTTGGGGGTCCAGAATTTCACTGCTGTCCCTGCGTGTTCGTATGAGCCGGACTTGAAGGGATACAACTTACACTTCTTCCATATACACGACACACTGGGAACCCCCTACCTTGAGCTCCCTTGATCAGAGACACCCCCCCCCCCCCGCAACTAGGGGTACAGAATTCTCCCGCCGTATCCTCTGCAAGGCCGTACAAGCCGGCCTTAAAGGGGCTTAAATATCACGACACTGATATATCAACTTACTCGTCGTTCAAACAAACAAGGGTGGAAAGAACCAGGCAAAGTGCCTTCACACTCTAGTAGCCCGGGCAACCTGGCTACTACAAACAATAGACACCCAGCAGACCCCAATCTGTCAGATATGGAACAGATATGTGCCTATGTCCAAATTATTCACTGCCAGCTGGCGCGAATGAAGGACAACGCAATGGGACCAATGCGTGACCACTTCACTCACTGCCTCTTCGAAATCTCGAAGGTGGCAAAAGCCCCCTCAATGACATCGCCCCCAGCTATCAACCCACTGCGGCGGCTGTCATGAGTGAAGAGCTGCGTTGGGCAATTGCCCAGCAGCCAGTGCCACCAGCCCACTGAGCTCAAGGTGCTCTAGCGAGCCATCCAATGGAGCCGCACCAGGCCCCTCATATGCAGCTGTGACCGCTAATGCACCCTCCTCCCTCTCTCACACGAGTCGGGACAGAATGGCAGCCTGCCAGGGCCAGAAAGCACAGGGGAAAAAAGGAAAAGATCCCAACTAAGCAGGATGTGCAGGCTGAGGGCAGCGCCCCGCACACGCCTCCATCCAACAACAAGGGTAAAAATAAAGTCTCCACCCCTTACAAAACTCCTCCCTAAACATCCACGACAAAATGAGGTAGTGGTAAGGCCTACGTGTGAGAAAGGAGAGGCTGGTCCCTCCACTCATGATGCAATGGAAACACTGATACGGGGTGTCCCAACTAAGGACCTCCCAGCACTAGGCATCCAAGTGCTTGACCTCTGCCCCACAGTGGGAGCTGGCACCGTCATCTCGATAGAAAACTTTGGAAATTGCCAAGGCGCTTACGAGACATGTTTTCACCAAGAAGGAGTTGAAGCTACAAGCATCAGCCCCCCTGGGTCGCTTCCCGCGCTTGCTATTGCGCGACAGGCAGTTCGACCGACAAAAAGAGGACCTGGCCCAACAAGTTGTTGAGTATAACCCTGGGTTAGGCTCGCAGCTGCAGGATGTCAGACCCCTTTTCACGAAAAAGGGTGGCAGACAGAAATATTGGGTGATCGAGGTGTCACCCAGCCTACACGAAAAACTAGCAGGGGCTAGGCACCTTCAAATAGCCTGGCAGTGGTGAGCCATCCACAAGTACTACAAATGCCAGCGTTATGGCCACCTGGCAGTAGCCTGCACGAGAACTGTGGTATGCGCTTGGTGCTCCATTCCACATCTGAGCAAGGTGTGCAGCATGAGACCCCCCTCAAGTATGCCAATTGCATCAAACACAAATTAAAACAGGTCCCTCACTTTACACGAGAAGCATGCTGTACCATTTGTCATCGAGCCATTGCCCTCCAGGATTAACGAGTGGATTATGAATAGGTTAACAACAATTCGAATCCTTCAGCAAAACACAATTAAGAGTTCCCCAGTTATGGCTGAGTTGCTGCAAAGTGCACTCCACAAACACTGCAGTGTTCTCGCCATACCAGAACCATACGTAGGATCCAACACTCTTGGTCTATGATCACAGGCACAAGTGGTGGCTGGAGCAAGAACAGGAGCCAAGGCATCGGTGGCCTCATTGACCTGTCCATCGACATGCTTGCACTCACCCACCTGAACAGCACTTGGCCGCTGTGCTTATCCGAGCAGGTTTCTTTGATCTGGTTGTAATATCATTTTACAGGCAATTTGGTGCACCAGTTGCCAACAGCCACTCGAGCAGGCTCTTGCATGGCTACCAGGACGACCCTGAATAGTCTGTGCTGATACAAACGCCAGATTAACATTGTGGGGATCCCCAACCCTGGATGGGGCGGGTGAGGTGTATATAGAGTTGCTCACCAGGTACAGCTTGGTTGTTGCCAACGACCCCACGACTGAGGCGACCTATAATGGTCTGGGAGGAAGGTCGTGTATAGACGTCACAGCTGTGTCTCACACCCTGCTACTCAAATTTCAGGGTTGGCGAGTCGTACCAGGTGCAACGCAGAGCGATCACATGGTTATTGACTTTGCCATCACAGATGACAACATCCTCTGCAAAGACACGCGTGAAAAGCGATTCCGCACAAAAAATGCTGACTGGCCGCAATTCTGTAGGGTACTGGAAGGTGAACTACGTGCTACAGACACCGACCTAAAAGTGCAAGCTGCCACGCCTGAAGAGGTGGACAGCAAAGTGAACATATTTACCACAAGACTGCACTCTGCTGGGCTCTCTGTGCTTGGGCAACAGAATTACTGAGTGATCAATGTCCCATGGTGGACTGAGGAACTTAATCCCCTCAAGAAAAGTGTAAATAGAGCCAGAAGGGTGTACCAACATACTCGTGACTTCGATGCTAGATCCACACTCCGAACTGCATTCATCCAAGAGAAGATGTCATTGTCGAAATTTGGGGGTTTTCCTGCTGCACCCCCTAAGTACGTCATAGCAGTTCTGATTAACATGAGAAGAGTGTTTGACAACCTTTGGTGGCCAGCACTCCTTAATGAGGTTAAAGATAGGGGAAACCCCTGCAACATGTACTTGCTAGTCAGAAGTTACCTGACTGACAGAACTCCTACGATTGGATGCAAACATGTCTTGGTTCAGAGAATGATTGAGAAGTGGTGCCCACAGGGCTCGATCCTTGGACCAACACTCTGGGATGCCTTCTTCGAAGGTCTTCTCAGGAGGCTCATGGAGACTGAATGCGTGCCGTACGCCTACGTGGATGACTTGACTGTGCTGATCTTTGCAGAGTCAGTCTGCCAAATCGAAGAAAAAACCCGTCACATGCTCCGCACCATCACCCAATGGATGCGAGCATGTCAAGATGCAGGTGGCTGAGGAAAAAACCCAGCTAATCCTCTTGACAGGAAAAGTGAATAATCCACCCTCAGTAAGCTTTGGTGGTATTTAGGTGTGAATATAGGTCCAACACACAACCAACACCTCCAGTCCCTTAAATGCTCTTCCATTGCAAGGTTTGTCTCACTGCGAACAATTACTAAGGCCACTTGGAGTGTGTGTTACCATCCTGTTACTATCCTCATGTATAAGGCCATATATATAGGCGTGTTTCTCTACTGCCCCATTATCTGGGGCAGCAAAGTAACAATCAATCTGAAGAGAGTACTGGCCCAATCCCAGAGGGCTGCGCCCCTGTGGATCACCAAGGCCTCTAAGACTGTATCAACAGAAGCACTCCTGGTGATCACTGGTCAGTAACCAGTTGATTTGGCCGTTGAGTGCATGATTGACAAGTGGAGAGTGAAACGGGAGCTTCCGCCGCTTTGGGCTGAGCTCTGAGCAGATCTCACCACAGAACAAACACTTGCCGCCATCGATGAATGGCTGTTAGAGAAATGGCAGCTGAGATGGAAATCCTCGTCAAAGGGACGTGACACGTATGACTTCTTCCCCAACATCCGTGAACGTCTTTCTAGAAAATGGGCTGAGCCAGACCACTGGACGAGGCAGTTCCTCACTGGACATGGTGACTTCAATGCTTGGCTCCACTTCTTTTCTTTCAAAGACTCTTCGTCATGCATGTCTTGCGCCTCCAGTGCAGAGGAAACAAGGAACATGTGCTGCTCCACTGTTTCTACAACAGTGAGCGACGGTTGTTGGGTGGGCATAGTTGATCTGTCCTTTTCAAACTTGCCACCCAAATAAATAGTTAGATCAGGTGGGAAACCAGATTGTACGATCGTGAAAGGTTGTCCCCATTAGCGGAGACAGATCCCTTGGGGATCTTTTACTCACCTAAGGGCAGAGGACTGTAAATGGCTGCCCACTTACCCGGGGGATTCGGTTGAGAAGCCGCGAGGGCGCGAATTATATGGGAATCTCGGGGTCGAATAGTTTACTGACACAGGCTCGGAACACGGCAGATTCACAATGACACAAGAATGGCGCGAGAAGAAGTATGCTCCCGCCCTGCGGAGGTGTCAAGGAGGGGGTTTAGATCAACCTTTCCTCAACCCAATATTTGGGCAAAAGTGCGTGAACACAGATTAAGAACTCCTCCCAGACAGTGCAGGATTCCTCAGGTGGCCATCTTCATGCGCTAACACACAGGCAACAGCTCTCTACCGGGAGACTGCCTAATGACCAAATACCTGCCGTATCTCTGCAGGTCTGAGTTCGGTGGATGCTGCAGAGCCTCTTGCACATTAGCGAAATCGCAACTTCCACGGCTGATATAACCCTCGTCGAGGGTTTAGGAACAATCATCAAATAAGAAAACAGACCTGTGTGTGGTGGGGGACGAAAATTGACCAAATCCAGGGTTTTTCGCATATTTTTCGAAAACGGCTCCAACGATTTTGATTAAACTTTCAATTAATCTTTTGCTAGTCATTACAAAACTTTTCTTCTCCATACATATCCCCATGAAAATACAGTGAACGGAGATATAGGCCTATGAAGCAAAAATAGGTTTTTTACGATTTTTGCCAAAACCGATTCAACGATATTCACCAAACTCTCAGGATGTTTTCGAATAGTTAATACCTACATACTGTTCTCAATAAATTTTCCTCTGACAGCCCACTGAACAGAGATAAAAATGAAAGTGTTTCGAAAATAACGTTTTTTCGAACATTTCCGTAAATTCCACGGTAACTACTTCACCAGATGTGATAAATCCTAATGTAGTGTCTTTTAGTCAGCCATACTCACATTTCGTTTCCAATAATTATTTCTGTATATACCTGTTGAATGGGGATATAAGCGAAGTTAACTCAGAAAAGGAGATTTGTTGAATATTAATTTATCGGTATTCCAATTTTCTCAAAAACGGCTGTAACGATTTCGAAAAAAAACTCCAAACTTCCTGCTATGACATCCGCAAGACTATTGAGATATGCAACTTGGCTCACAAATTTCGACTACCAAATTCGACACAAAAAGGCAGAGGATAATGTTCATGCAGACTATTTATCAAGATCGCCCATTCAAGCCAATATTTCTTACACTGAACAAAAGATGGAAGAGGAAGTTTCCCTCATTTCCAATGAACTAATCTATAGAATGTCCAACGAAACACTAAATTACAAAACCCTTGCAGAGGAGACCTCACGTGATGAACACTGATCAGCATTAAAATCAGATCTCTTGAAAGGTAAGAACCACGACACCGATTGTTACCTTCACAATGACATTATTTTCAAAGGACAACGGGTAGTCATACCTCCTTCATTGCGCAAGTTAGTCCTCAAAGAACTGCATCATACACACATTGGGATTGTTAAGATGAAGCAACTGGCGAGACTGTATGTCTATTGGCAACACTTAGATAAAGATATAGAACACCTTGTTCGCAATTGCCAAGAATGTGGGCAAATAAAAAATAATCCCACCAAAGCACCCATCCATCACTGGGAGGAACCCTCGGAAAATTTTGAAAGGGTTCACACGGACTATGCCGGCCCATTTCAAGATCATCACTTTTTTCTATTAATTGACGCTAAATCAAGATGGTTAGAAGTCCGCTACTCCAAGAAGGCACCGACATCAGAATCAACTATTCAATATCTTCAAGATATATTCTCAACTCATTGATTGCCAAAGACACTGGTTTCTGACAATGCAAAAATTTTTTAAAGTGAAACATTCTCCACATTCTGCAAAGATCAGGGCATTCTCCAAAAGTTTATTGCTCCAGGTTACCCTGCTACCAACGGATTAGCAGAACGTAACGTCCAGACTTTCAAAAAAAAATTAAATCATGAAAACTACCTCTCCAAAGGAAAATCCAAGAAATCTTAATGCGATACAGATCTACTCCACTCTCCTCAGGCTTATCTCCAGCACAACTATATCTAAAACGACGATTACGTATTCAACTTGACCTTCTACACCCACCACCACGAATGCCACCCCATCCTCATTCGACATCTTGCCTGGAACACGTAAACTTCGCGTGGGAGATCAGATACAAGCAAGATGGTACCCTCCCAGTGGTAAGCCAACGAGGAAACTCGGAACAATAATCCAGAAGCTTGGAAAACTCCACTACATTGTGAAACTCGATGAAAATGGATATTTCATAAAGCGACATATCAACCAATTGCTGTTTACTTCTATTAAAACGTCACCCAAGAAAACAGTGACATTTACTCCATCACTAAGCACTGTTCATGAACCAGAGAGCCGACCACCACAAGAGAAAACTCAGATCATCCAGAGTCAATGCCAGAAAACCAATACCAATCTGGAGTGCAGCTCCAACCAATACTAAGGCGATCAGGAAGGGAACGCAAACAGCCTCAAGACTATGGATGTTCCTTCAAACTTGAAGAAGCTTCAAATGATTAGCTATTTTTCACTTTATATATTTTTCTCATTTTATAGCGATTTTTACATCATGATTGTCTTCTAAAAACCACTTGTTCAGTTCGTTTCTGTAAAACGATGCAACCATTGTTGTTGTTCTACACAAGATATTGTGTGAACAGAATGCGTTTGCTTGATTTCCTTTTATTTTCTTTACTTAATGTGATTCATCTAACTCGGGACATAACATTCACACACACAGACGATTTTACTAAATAGTGTTTTTCGGTCTCAGGGGTCTCGGTGTGAAACGTAAAGATCTGAAAAGAACTCAACTTTTGGTTTATTATTCATTCTGAATAAAACCCCTATGTTTTCAGTCACGAAAACTTTTTTACAACCCCCCCTCAAAATTTGATACTTTACGTTTCAAGACATGGAGATTCCAAATTTGCAATGTCCGTTCGCCGTCCGGGCCGTTTTGTGCCTTTAACGTGGTCTAAAAAATGCGTTCTTTCGCACAAGAATCCCATTTGGTATCTAGTTGTGCCTACCATCTCGGCAATCCGATCGGACGAAGCCCATAATTGTTGTGGGCAAAAAACGGTTAAAAAAATTAACGAAACGCATTACAATGCGGGAACTACAGCAGAAGTCAACGTTTCGTCGTTTGTACTCCCTCCCTCCCCGACCGTCTCATTACAAAACCACACGCTTGCTCGCTCGCCTCCCAACAACGCCGCTCAACTCCCCTTTCGACTCACAACGGGTTCGCTCGAAGCACCCCTGTTCCAATTTCCCCGACCCGACGGGGCAAAATCATCAGACGTTTTGTTTCCGTAGTTCCATTGTAGTCAGGTCATGTTTCGTATGGTTTACTATTATTCGACGCTGAATCAAATGGGATCGGGGAGCAGTAATACTTGGTCAAGCTGTTCATGAGAATAATAAACCATTGTGTAATAATTTGCAGGGTTTTTTTTTCAGCGGATGACATAACTTTCCTTTCTACTTTGTAGAGCCAAGAAAAGTAAAAAAAACTGCTAAATCGGTTCAGCCGTTCTCCTGCATATTTAATAGCACAATACACACACTGACCATGGGTGGAAATTAGGTTTTTCGGATTCAGAGTAGGCTTCAAAACGTAAAGATCTGAAGAAAATCCAACTTTTTTCTTTTGTTACCCCCATAGTAAGGATAGCCTAACAATCGTGTCAAAGAAAAAAAGGTTTGCTGTGCTGATGAGCGGAGTGAAAGGTTATGAGAATCCTCACCTGGACTGTTGAGGACTGTTTCTGGCCTTGGTGTTTCTGTGGACGAGATTTCAGATTATCTGCGCTGCATTTTCTCAAAAGTTGAGAACCCTACCCGGTGTAGGGGCGTGGAACCGAATATATAGAATCTGTTCCCTGCAAGTGATCGTAGAGTAGCTAAAAAAATGAGGCGGGTGGAGAACCAGCGTTGTGGAGGGTGCTAGAGGGTACAGGTCATGGGTAAGTTCAGCCTACTCTTCGGGAATTTACAGCATTTTTGGAGTCTCTCATGAGTGTGTGGCGTCCTGTGCCCCCTCTAGGAAATCCTTAGCCAGCGTTATGTGTCCCTAGTTCTCAGGGACAAGACAAATAAGCGCTGTAAGTAAGCTGGACCAGATGGTATTTCACCTCGCAGATGGGATGAAGCCCTGACGGCTGTTAAGCTGCTGGCTCTCAGCCTACTTCTCTACATGAGAAAACCTGCTGGATTGTCAAGTCTCAAACTGTCCATGTCCCCAAGAAAACAGGTGATGAGTCAGGGGGTGAACGACCTATTTCATTTTCGTCTGTGGTCTCCTGGCCCTTCTAAAAAGTGCTGGTATCTCGTCTCCAGGTGGCAGGTGTCATTGGGGACGTTCAAAGGTCATTCCAGCCAGTGGACGATGCTGCCGAGGATCTCACAATTCGGCAGACAGTACTGTCCCTGGCCTCGAAGGGAAAGAAGTTATATTGGCTGCCCTGGACATTGCTAAAGCTTTTGACACCATAAGCCTCTAGGCTTTGGCCGTTACCTCCTCAGTGTTGGGGCTACTGATCTACTCATCGATCATTTGAGCTCTTTGTCCTGTGGGGGTGTGACAGTCTTGCAGGTTGAAGCGGTGATTTGGCAATAAGGTGTGGCATGGGACCCTCTGTCTGCTGTATTCTCCCTTGTGGTTAGTACCATATTGGATAAGCTGCCGCAAGAAGTAGTGTTTGATCTCATCCCCAAGTGTTTGAGTGGACATATTAGCCTTCTTGGTGATGTTGTCCACCCAGGTACCAAGCAGGCCTTGGGGATTGCCCTAGGAAAGTTTGTAAGGAAGCCAAGCTTGTGTGGATTGCAGGTGAATTTTGAGACGTGATGCCTGGGTTTCTGTGGTGCCATCATATCGATATCGATGACCCATGCGAGAACAGGGATTGACGAAGATGACGACGAACAAGATCAAGAAGGACGAAATGGTAAAAGTTTGTTTTGATTCTATGGCATAATTCACATGAGCTATCAGTCATGAACATCAACATGAATGACGTAAAGTCTATCCAAATTTTTGTTTTGAAGATGTGCAACGTCTTCCAGACTGTTGAAAGATTTTAATGCTGTTGTGTTCAATCTAGACAGATTTGGTAGTCACATTGCTGCCGTCAACAGCACCTCACACGCAACAGCAATATGCAGGGGAGAATATTACTTCGTGCTCAGAACACTAAAAAAAGTTCTTCTTCTCGTATTCTTTGGTAAACTGTGATGCACTAGCACAATGGTGTTGTGTATCGACCTTCTGCAATCGTAATATTCATATGAACATATGATCCGTTCCCTTATGCTTTACTATTTGCAGTTCAGTAATATACGAATCGAGCTCCATGTAAGACGTCTTCGTTTTTTGTTTCCTTAGCTCTGCGCCAATCAAGTCACAGTAGTTGTCGACGAGATGAAAACTCAACTTCGAGTTTTTTCCGAGTTTCGTGAGTTTTTTTGTTCCGTCGGTTTTTTGTATTTTCAAGAGACATCTTCAAAATGGAAGCCACACGATTCAGAGAACCCATGGGAGTTCTCACGTCGCGCATGCAAGCACAAACTCTAGTGAACAATGAGTCCAAGCCAGTGGTAATCTTACACACGTCGGTTTTCTTGACAATTATGTCGGAGAGAGAAATTTTCGTGTTACATGAGTGTTTTGAGAATTATTGTACGATGAAACACCTTGTCGATTAAGCCAAAAATGCCCAATTGTGTGCTTCTGGGCTTGTGTGGCACATTAAAACTCCCTCACGTCCTATCTTGGCACGGAAAATCCAATCACTACGCTTGAATGCAATACACTGGCTTCTCATTTCAAGACGACGTTGACGCCCAAATGTTGTGAAGTCGTGTTCCAACCCTATTTTTTGAACTTATCACAGAAAGAAAACCAGAATTTGTTGCTGCATTAAAAAAAGGCATTCTTCTGATCTATTTTGATCATTTTTATCTGAATTTTCCATCTCTTTCAACGGTCGTTCATCAAACGTTACGTCCCTAGATCTCAATAACTTTATCCTTCCAGGAGACCAAATTCTATATCCATCATTTTCATCATAGCCTATCAAAATGCATTTTTCGGCTTTCTTGCTCATCTTTCCTCTAAATTTCTTTTGAATGTGGGCGTAACATGTACACCCTATAATCCGTAGATTTTTTATATCAGGCTTTTTTCTGACCCACAATTCATAAGGAGATATTCCCTCAACTCCAGAAACACCAGTTCTGTTGATAATATACGTAGCGGTATTTATCATTTCAGCCCACAAACCCTGTGGTATATTCTCATGAGCATGCATCAGGGTTCTAGCTGCTTCAACTATTGTTCTATGGTCGCGTTCACAGCACCCGTTTTGTTCAGGAGTGTACGGCATTGTGAGCCTCTGCTTTATACCATTTTTGTGTAACAAAGCCCTTACTACTCCTCAATCAAATTCACCACGTTTGTCACTCAAAATTTCTTTGATAACGTGGCCTAATACTTTTGTTTCAGAAATAAATTGTTTTAATTTTTCAAATACTTCACATTTTCGTTCCATGAAGTAAATGGTACGATATTTAGTGTAGGTATCTTTAAAACAAACATAATACCTATGTGAACCAATTGACTGCAAGAATGGTCCTACTACGTCACATGAAACGATCTCACCTGGGGTGGTTGTTTTTGGTCGAGTTCCAAACTTACGCCTGTGAGCTTTGCCATATACGCATGCTTCACAAAGCTTACCATCATCTTTGATCTCGAATCCAAGCTCAGCTTTCACAACTTTCTTTACGTGTTTCATGTTCTGATGTGCCAGTCTTTCATGATAGATTTGGGCTAGGTTCACCCTGTCAACTGAACAGACATTCAAAAAGTTTTCGGGTATCAGATTTTTGACATCAAGTTCATATAACCCTGTATTCCGAGACCGTTTTCCCTTCAAAATTATCTCATTTCCCACTAAAAATTCACAACTTTCAGTATAAGAAACGAATTTACTGTTAGCAACTTTGTCTTGCGCAGACAGAGTGGAAAAAAGATTTTTCATTATATCAGGAACAAACCAGACGTCAGACAACGTTATTTTCCGCTTGAAGCCATGTACTGTAGTCTCCATTACAATGCTGCCCTTACCTACGGCCTTCACAGCGTTACCGTTGGCTGTTCTCACATTATGCTCAACTGAAAAATTTTCAAATGAAGTGAAAAATTCTTTGGTATGAGTGTTGGGGAATGGGATCACCACGGTCCCCTCTCGAATCTCAAATCGAATCGACTGCGTAGCGGGATACGAGTAATTGGTGTAGTGAACGTATGGTACATAAAACGCATAGGGCTGGCACGAAAGGTTATAATAAACAATAATAATCCAGAACAGTAAAGTAAGTGGAGGACCGTTCGAAATTAAATAATGAAAATAAAAGGAAACTTCTGACCAGTTCGGATAGATCGAGTGGCGTCGAAAATGAAGGAGGATTGTAGACAGGCAACCGGCGTTGGGCTCAGAAGCAGACTGACAAAGGCCCCGTCGCCCGCCGCGTCGGATCGAGTCGGAGCGTTGTCGTGTGGCAAAAAGGTCGGCAGTCAGAGAGTTGGAGGCGACGATAAGCTCCTGTCTGCGTTTACAAACAGCCTCCACAATTGACGCTCCGTGGCGCAATTGGCGCCAACAATGAGTTATATGCCTCGTAGCACCACTGTCCACATACCATGAATTTGACTTACTCAGACAGGAAACTACCTCGGATGTTTCTGCACTCAACGTAATGTCATTTACGTTTGAAGTGAACGTCTTGTTTTTTTATTTGAATGGCTTACACATAGAAAATTTTGAAGAAGACGGATGTTGACCACTCCATTTTGCAGGTCTTGGTGGTCTTCCATCAGCTATCCAGTATCTGCAAACTTGAATATTATGGTTATTCTTTCAACAATAATTACAAATAATTTTTTTGAGCGAAGTATTGTTATTGTTATTGAAAATATTATTGGTTCTAGTTGTCAACACATCTTCATCATGTTGCTCTTCATTTTTTGAGTTTAGAGCCCTTTCGTGAGCGCATAATTGAGAAGTCAAGTTTTCAATTGTTCTCTCAGTCTTAGACATCATCATCCAACTGGACTTGAATGAAAAATAGTCGTTTGGCAACGTTTAAAGTATTTTGCACATGAGAAACACATCATGAAGTCTACATGTACAGTTGTTACTAAGTTTCATTTCTTCTTTGAGTTGATTCCACAAATTTTTAGTTTTAGACAACAACGTGGGCATGTCATCATTTTCATCACGCTAATAACTAAAAAATTGCGAACATAACTCAAAAGACTTATCATCAGCAGTCCCGTCAAAGAGTCGGTGAAGCTCTTGCCATGCGTCGTATCCTTTTGAAAAACGCATAATTTTCTGGATGTTTTCATCGCCGAGATTATTCTTTATGGCAATCATCGCTGTACTGTTCGCAATGGCAAATTTTTGCTTTTCCGTTTCGTAGGCAGCCAACTCCGTAACAGTCGCTTCATGCAATGGCGAGGCAGGCTCTTTCAAGGTTCCTTCAACAACTTCGAATGCATTTGGCAGACCTTGCAATAACGTAGTCATGTTGAATTTCCAAATTGTCCAATTCACTTTCCCGTTTAGGTCGCCCACTTTCACCTTTGCTAAATCCATTGTCAATGTTCACTTCAATCACTATCACTGTTCAATAATTTTTCCTTGTTTACTATTCACGTAATCGCCCATAACCAATTGAAAAATTACTAAAGACAAGAAACAAACATTTCAGTCACAAGTGAAAAATATCTGGTGCGTAGCAACACACACCTTCCGCCATCCCCGCAATTTCGAACACCACCTACATTAGCGGGCGCTATATCTTCGTTTAACGCATTTTTACAGGAACATTTACGAAGAACAAAGTGTAGGGACTAGTTAGCTGAGAGTACTCCGAAAGTTTGATCAAAATCGTTAGAGCCGTTTTTGAGAAAATTGGAATACCGATAAATTAATATTCGACAAATCTCCTTTTCTGAGTTAACTTGGCTTATATCTCCGTTCAACATATATATACAGAAATAATTATAGAGAACAAAATGTGGCTATGGGTGACTTAAAGACACTCCATTAGGATTTATCACGTCTGGTGAAAAAGTTACCCTGGAATTTACGGAAATGTTAGAAAAAACGTTATTTTCGACACATTTTGATTTTTATCTCTGTTCAATGGACCGTCACAGGAACATTTATTCAGAACAATATGTAGGTATTAACTATTTGAAAACATCCTGTGAGTTTGGTGAAAATCGCTGAAGCTGTTTTGCCAAAAAGCGTAAAAAACCTATTTTTTCTTCACGGGCCTATATCTCCGTTCACCGTATTTTCATGAAGATTTGTATCGAGAAGAAAATTAGGTATTGATTAGGACAAGATAATTTGAAAGTTTAATCAAAATCGTTAGAGCCGTTTTCGAGAAAAATGCGAAAAACCCTAGTTTTTGGTACATTTTAGTCCCCCACCCCCCCTTCCCATCGGCCGAAATCGTCCATAACCTTATTTTGGTGTCTACAAAAAATAACGAACAAAACAGAAAAAGAACCAGCTCAATCGGATCAGCCGTTCTCCTGTAAATCGAACTGCAGACACACACACACGGACCACGTGCCGAAATTAGGTTTTTTAGACTCAGTAGGGTTTGAAACGTAAAGATCTGAAGAAAACCCAAATTTTTTTTTGGGCCGATTACTATACTTTCCTTCCTTTCGGGTAGCGGAAAGTAAAAAGAACCAGCTCAATCGGATCCGCCGTTCTCCCGCAAATCGAACTACAGACACACATACACACGGACCACGCGCCGAAATTAGGTTTTTTAGACTCAGTAGGCCTCAAAACGTTAAGATCCGAAGAAAACACAAATTTTTTTTTTGGGCCGATTACTATACTTTCCTTCCTTTCGGGTAGCGGAAAGTAAAAAATCATGAGCATTTCGTTTTTCTTTAATAAAAGATAAATTCAACATGTTGTCATGCTTCTATCAACATGTGTTTCAGCCAGGATTCAAAAAAGAATAATTTAGTGTAGACGCGTACTTCAACAAATTTAGAAGTAATTTTTTTTTTTTTTCATTTTAAAATATAGTCTTTTAAGTAATTTGGTTGATGACGTGAACGAGACGATCTGCGTAGACCTGGTGGCAGTTGCGTTGGATGACCTGAGCTTGACTGTGATGTCTGTTGGTGAGGAATTGGTTGTTCAGGCTGTCTGATTACTGGTCATTCTCCTTGAGGCGTTCTAAACAAGCAATCAGGTTTCTTGTGCATTCTTCTTATAATGATCCGTGGCCGATAATATCATCGATGTAAGCTTCTACTTTTGAGAGTCCATTTAGAATTTGTGAAAATATTCTGTTGAATTCAGACGGGGCTGTTTTAATCCCAAAACTGAGACGATTCATCTGGAATGTGCCTTTGATGGTTTGAATTTTTCGTCCTTCATTATCCACTCTGAGATGCAAATATGCTTAATGCAGGTCAAGCTTGCAAAAATACTTCGAATTTCTGAGACTGTGAAGTACCTCATCAATCCGTCGAATTGGATGATTGGCTGAGACCAATTTGGCATTGACTCCACATTTGTAATCGACACAAAGTCGAACTCCTCCATCTGGTTTGGGTATTACGATTAGCGGTGATCCCCAGTCGCTTAAAGGTACTGAAGTGATGACTCCTTGTGACTCAAGAGTTGCGAGCTCTTCCTCAACTCGTTGGCACAGTACAAACGGAACATCACGTTCACGTGTGTAGACGGGTTTTACTGCTTCTCTGAGTTGGAGTTTAACTTCTAGGTTGGGCACACAACCTATACGTTCTTCAAAGATAGAAGCATACTGTTTGAAGATGTCTTCAAGAGGAGTGACTGAATTGATTGAAATTGAGTGATTTGATGTAAGACCGTCTCTATCGATTTCATAAAGGTTGATTCTGAGTGCGCGAATCCACACTCGTCCCAGAAGGGCATCACAACCTGCAGGAACAATGAACAGGTCCGCGTCAATTTTCCTCTTACCAGACTCGACAGAGAGAGACTTTTCCTAAGGGCTCGATTAGATGATCTGAGTATGAGCGAAAAGAGACAGGTGTAGGTTGCAGTGGAATGTTGAGGCCGAGAGGTTTGACCTCAGTTTCTGATAAAAGTTAGAATTTCGCTCCTGAATCCACTTAAAACTGTTGGAATCGAATATAATTAAATACCTGCGAAAATGTGTCGTTATTTGCGTTGCGTGCAAATCAAAATGATGCATGCGTCGTTTGAAACGTGAAACTGTGTATCACTTGTGTCCTTCGATTTTTGACTCATTGTGTCGAAGTGCTGACGAATTCTTTATCCTCGTCGCCAACTTATTGTGACTGGGTGGTCGAGAATAATATTTGAAAGATCGAAGCACGCGTAATTTGAATAATTGGATATGATTTAATTAAACGTGAACAGATAGGTCATAGCACAACAAACTGAACTGAGATAGGCACATGTGTGACGTGGGAGAAGGCATAACTATGTAACCGTCAGGAATTCATAATAGGATGTACTTCTGCATGTTTGTAGGACTGTCGATGGAAGAGAAACCATGATATGAGGTGAGAGCTCAATTCGTTAGAGCTGGACTGAAAGTGTAAGAGTGCAAGTGGACTGTATGATAAATGTGAAGGTATTTAGCTCTGCTTGGAGGAAACACACTAGAGGTACTCACAATATTTGGAGATGATGTTGAAGGCCACCAGCCAGCAGGAGAGTTGATGAGGTGGCTCGAGCGATATAACAAGTTGACGCGATGAATGATTTCATGAGCAGAATGATAGAGGGAACTTGAAATGCACTTAGAGAGCCGAAAACTCACTACATTAAATGAATAATAAATAAAGAAAACGAGAAAACAATGTAGAAAGGAGTGATAGCATGGTTGGTACACAGGACGAAAACGGATAACGGCGAGTGACTGACTTGAAGGAGCCAGCCAGTATGGCTTTTGTGGTGGCCCACTAGGTGACACCATCTTCTGAAGAGCACATTTGAGCGCCTCATTTCGAAGGCGCTTACAAGAAGGTTACGTGATAATTGGCTTAGGGAAAGCTACCACTGTGTTCAACGGCAGGTTTCAGAGCAGTGATGTGGTGACACATGGCGTCGCAGTGCAGCTGGAGGTTCGACAGTGGAGCACCCGCGAGGACTGCAGGGCGAAGTGGACAGCGTAATAAGAACCCTTAGTTCTATTAATCTGTTCTGTACCAGGACAAACCAAACTCTTTGATTCAGCGGAGGGTTTGTGCTAACTGGACACCTCAAATGCCCCAATTCACGCTAGATGTCACAGCTGTGTCGAACGAAGACACACGATCCACAGAAGATGTCCACCAGAGGCATCATGAAGTGAATGTTTATTTGTAGTTCCTAATTCAGTACTTCCACCACAAACATGGGCACCCTTTTGGAGCTTTAATCAAAATACTCTTACTTTCTCTCTCTCTCTCTCTACACTCAAGATTAGGTTCCCCTTTGTTGGGTGGACAGAAACGCCCTGATTGCAGTACATGGCAAGAAACTGCATTGTTCATGGGTACCTAAGGACAGGCACATCATCAAGGGCAGAGTGATGTACCAGGACGAACCAAACTCTTTCATTCAGCAGGGGCTCATCCAGGGCATTTGTGCTGACTGGGCACCTCAAATGCCTGATTCGTTCGAAACTTCACTGCTGTCAGTTGCCAGCGTTCACTCCCACCAGTTCCCTGTTTGTGGTGGTTAAACTTCCCCGAGTGTAACTGAGATCCAATCGCATTCGGTTGATATCGTACTTACTCCCTCCTCACATAGTGCATAACAATTCCTTTGGGCTATACATGTCATAGGAACTTGGACTGCATATCGATGATATGAATAATAAAATAAATATTGGAATGCCAACAAATAAAAAATTAAGTTAAAAATAATAAATTGTTCCAGAGATAGTAATAACATTCCCAACCATACACTAATTACAGTTCTTTCTTGTTACAGCACATGTAGCACACGTGTTGCAGGCAAATTCTTTTTTTCCAATTTCGTGATTACCTGTGCCCAGGTATGCATACAGTGCCAACAACGAAGATTACATCTGTGTGGAGCAGGTTGCTAAAAAGCCAGCGAAGAGAATCGTCGAAAGTTGATGCACAAACCTGAACTGGCCTAGCTATAGGCTTTGGTGGGCAGTAAGGAGCCTGTGGAAGGTGAGAAACAGCCATATTATAATAACAGTTGTTCAGATATCTGATTTGTGTAGTGCATGGGATCTACTGTAACGTGCCTTGAGATAAAAATTCTCCACACACACATGTCTCCATATCCTCCACGCATACCCTTAGTGTTGCACTTTTCCCATCTAATGTGACTATGGAGACAAGGGAGCATTGGTGGCTCATGGTTTTATTCTCTGCTTACAGTCATCCAATAATAGATTTCATTCATAATAACTACAAACATCAGGTACTTTAGACGACATTTACTTAGAAGCTAGTCTGCTATCATCAGTTTTAAGAACTTAGAGGCTGGTTTCTCAACTTTATAATCTGTTAGGCTCAAATTAAGAAGGGATTTTTCAAAGGAATGCTGGTAGGTGGTGAAATAGATCATGAGTGAGCGCTCAGACTAATTTTCCCCTCCTTAACCCAGGAGATTACAATTAGAAATGGGGATTCTGCACAGTGGCTGAGCCACAAAAAAAGGTTAGCCTCCAACCATGTCGCTAGTCGGGGCTTATTCTTTCCAAACCATGCATACTGAAATTGCAATTAGAGCGTTTCTGAGTCCTATGTAAGGAAAGCAAGAGTAAAGTGAGTTGTGACCTTATCGTTCTGACCAACTGAAAGAGTTCTCTTTGGTTTTCAAACTTACAAATTCCACTTCCAGATAAGGTTTTTGAAACGATTGTGGGGTAACGAAGAATTGGCTTGCTGTCCTGATCCGGTGAGCAAGCTTTCAGGCATACTTCTTCCCTTTCATCCCCCCCTACCAACAGTTGAATGTGGAACAATTACTCGCTTTTATAGATTGGTGGGTGTTATTGTATCATAAAAAACTTATATATATACAGAACACGAAAATAATAAATAAACTCAATTTACAACAATGGAACTGAATAAAAATGAACCATAAACAGCACACCTCCTCCACTTTCTTTTTTGTCGCTTTTCATCAATCACGTGCTCAGCTGCTGGTGTTGTATGGCGTTGAATGCGCGTGGGAAGGACTCGAGTTGTTTAATTCTGACGTCTCAACATATATGTTGAACTGAAAACATTTAGATTCAACCAAACCCGTGTTGTTCTCTTCTAAGAATATATGAAAGACGTGATCATAAAAAATTTCAACGACGATTACGGGTTTTTATTTAGATAGTAAGAAATTAAGAAGCAAAACTGGCAGATGTTTCACTTTCTGTTTTTATATCATATCTACTTCAAGCAGACATTAAAATACATAGTTCTGTATTTCTTTTAATGTTGAAGCCTTTGAAAACTATATCACTAGCCAAATGGTGTCTCAGCTAGTCTTCACACAATTTGAGCCAGAGAATAGTTTCTAACGAAGTATGATGATTTTCTTTATGTCGTTACTATACCTGATTAGGTTTTTATCGCAAGGAGTGCTCGATGTCAATCCCCACACTTGGACCTGGTACTGCTGGAGTGCCTTATGTGTGAGTTGTTACTTTCCTCAGCTCGTACATTTACGTGTTAAAAATTTCTGGTGCAACGCATCACACAACTTTCCTGGACCTCACGTGCGACGTTAGCGATTCTCGTGACTATAGCAACCAATCAAAACTATTTAACATTCTGTTTATAACAACGTTCTACATGGCAGCAGGAGGCGTGTATGGTTCTGGAATTTATTGTGCTGGTCCTACTTGTGCCACAACCAATTTTGAGCAATCAAATTGTCGGTGATTCAAGAGGCTGTCTACGTGATGTTTACATTCCGCAACCCAAAGGGTAAGGAAAGTATAGTGATCGTGCCGAAAAAAAGGTGCTCACACATTCACATTCTTTGAGGCCTAATGAGTCCACAAAACCTAATTTCGGTGCGTGTTCCACGTGTATATGTCTGTAGTTCGATTTGTGGGTGAACGGCTGGACTGATAGAGCTGGTTATTTTTGTAGACGCAAAAATAAGGTTATGGGGATGGGGGGGGGGGAATGCACCATAACTTTCGCATTTTTCTCGAAAACGGCTCTAACGATTATGATTAAACTTTGAGATTATCTTCTACTAGTTATCACCAATGATTTCTTCTCCACAACTATCTTCATGAAAATACAATGAACGGAGATACAGGCCTATGAAGCAAAAATATGTTTTTTAGGCTTTCTGGCAAAACGGATTCAATGATTTTCACCAAACTCGCAGAATGTTTTCGAAGAGTTAATACCTATATATCATTTTCAATAAATGCTCCTCTGTCAGAACATTGAACAGAGATAAAAATCAAAATGTGTCGAAAATAAGGTTTTTTTACATTACCGTATATTCTGGGGTAACTGCTTCAACAGATTTGATCAATCTTACAGAGTGTCTTTTAGCCACCCATACCCACATTTCGTTTTCTGTAATTATTTCTGTATATATATAATATACATATTTCTGTATATATATATATATAAGTTACACGATACTACGTGTAATATATAATATATATATTGAACGGAGATATAAGCCAAGTTAACTCAGAAAAGGAGATTTGTTTTATATTAATTTATTTGTATTCCAATTTTCTCAAAAACGACTCCAACGATTTCTATCAAACTCATTGAGTACTCTCAACTAACTATTATCTACATTTTGTTTGCCATAAATGTTCCAGTAGAAATGCGGTGAACGAAGATATAGCGCTCGTATATTTAACAGGTCGTCGAGTTAATGGAGGTTGCGGAAAGTTGTGTGTCATTGCGTTCACCGTTTCACAATTGTCGGGTAAAAAGTGTGAGAAAGCAATTGCATGTGCAATGGTGGGGGTTGAAATTCCGGAATATCTGAAGTAGCTCTTACGAGTACACATCTATTAAGGATACATAGCGATATCACAATATGTGAGTTGGTGAGCGAGTAGGATGTCAACCGAATGCAATTGGAACAGAGCTGCATATGCGGGTGCTATATCTTCGTTCAACGCATTTCCACAGAAACATTTATGGAGAAGAAAATGTAGGTACTAGTTAGCTGAGACTACTCCGTAAGTATGATCGAAATCGTCTGAACCGTTTTTGAGAAAATTGGAATACCGATAAATTAATATTCGACAAATCTCCTTTTCTGAGTTAACTTGGCTTATATCTCCGTTCAACATATATATTGTGAAGGCACAATTTTGGACGCGGCGAAAAAAGCTACGGGGCAGTGGCCAATCACGCCTAGATACGTGAGGATAGTGTCATGGTGACACACACGCCAAGTGGCCTTTGTAATTGCTCGCAGTGAGGCAAACCTTGCGATGGTACTGCCTTTAAGGGACTGGAGGTGTTGGTTGAAACCCCACCTCTCACCTATATTCACTCGTGAGTACTTGACGTGCTTTTCAAGAAGGAGCCTGTGGCTGCCAAAGCGTATAGTGGGTGGATTATACACTTTCCCTTTCAAGAGGATTAGCTGGGTTTTTCCTCAGCCACCTGCATCTTGGCATGCTCGCACCATTGGGTGACGGTGTGAAGCACGTGGTGGGTTTTTTCCTCGATTTGGCAGACTGAGTCTGCAAGGATCAGCACAGTCAAGTCATCCACATAGGCGTATGGCACGCATTCAGTCTCCATGAGTCTCCTGAGAAGATCTTCGTAGAAGGCATTCCAGAGTACTGGTCCAAGGACATGTCTGCATTCGATCGTAGCAGTTCTGTCAGTCAGGTAACTTCTGATGATCGAGTACAGGTTGCGGGGGATTCCCCTACCTTTAAGCTCATTAAGGAGCGCTGGCCACCAAAGGTTTTCAAACGCTCCTCTGATGTCAATCAGAACGGCTACGACGTACTTAGCCAATGCCAGCAGGGAAACATGCCTAATTTCGACAATGATATCCTGCGTGGACCTTCCATTGGTACACCCGTATTGCCTGCCTGTGAGGTTGCAGCCAAAGAATCCTTTGAGGGACTGCAACATCAAGATTTCTAGTGTTTTGCCCAACATGGAAAGAAGGCTGAGCAGCCTCTATGAACGCGGGTCTGACTGATTAAGGTCGCCTCCCTTTTGAAGAGTGACAACACCCGCATACTTCCACTGAGTGGGGAATTGTCTGAACTGCAGACAGTCGTTAAATAAATTAAGGAGGCCGCTGGAGATTGTCGGCTCAGCCTTCCTTAGCATATTGCTTTCTATTTTATCTGGCCCAGGAGAAAGTTGGGCTTTAAGGTCGCAAGGGCCCTGCCGAGGTCGCCTGTTGTCCCCAATGGGATGTCGGGCTCGTTTGGAGGGTCCATGACCAGCTCCCTTGCTGCCCTCTGGGCTTCAGTGTCTCGAGCTACTTGGTCGTCCGGGAACGTCTTCTCAAGGAGGGTTTTCAGTGTACTTACGATGCTGCAGGCCCAGCCTGACTCATTTTGCATCGCAACTAAGACCTGCTCTACGTTTTCTTTCCCTATGGAGGACTTGTAATGTCTGTCCCATGGGTTCTCCGAACTCTCTGCTTCCACAAAATTTCGCCAGCCTTGCCGTTTGGCAGTGGAAGGCCTTCTTCTCCTGGATGAAGGCAGCTCAGAGTGTGGCTCTGGCATCAGGGTCACGAGTGTGTTGGTACATCCTTCTGGCTCTATTTACACTTTTCTTGAGAGGATTAAGTTCCTCAGTCCACCATGGGACTTTGATCGCCCTGTGCTTGTGTTGCCCAAGTACAGAGAGCCCAGTAGAGTGCAGTGCTATGGTAAATATGTCCACTTTGCTGCCCACCTCTACAGGTGTGGCAGCTTGCACTATTAGGTCGGTGTCTGCAGCATGCAATTCACCTTCCAGTACCCTACAGAATTGTGGCCAGCCAGCATTTTTCGTGCGGAATCTCTTTTCACGCGTGTCTTTGCACAGGATGTTGTCATCTGCGATGTCAAAGTGAATAACCATGTGATTGCTCAGCGTTACATCTGGAACGACTCGCCAACCTTGCAATTTGAGTAGCAGCGTGTGAGACACAGCAGTGACATCTATGCACGACCTTCCTCCCGGCCCATCATAGGTTGCCTCAGTCATGGGGTCATTTGCAACAACCAAGTTGTACCTGGTGAGCAACTCTATATACGCCTCGCCCGCCCCATCCAGGGTTGGGGATCCCCACAATGTTAATCTGGCGTTTGCATGAGCACAGACTATGCAGGGTCGCCCGCTCAAGTGGTTGAAGGCAGTTGGCAACTGGTGCGCCAAATTGCCTGTAAAATGATATTACAACCGGATACACACACACACACACACAGATGGACGGACCACGCGCCGAAATTAGGTTTTTTAGACTCAGTAGGCCTCAAAACGTTAAGATCTGAAGAAACCCCGAAATTCTTTTGACACGATTACTATACTTTCCTTCCCTTGGGGTAGTGGAAAGTAAAAAAGGAGAAAAAGTTCTTCTCCTTCTTTACGATACGAAGTGGTGTCTCGGTGGTTAACAGAGTGATAATAGCTTATGTCCAACACTCCCTTGCACTTGTTACACTACAGTAAGTCCAATCAAAGTCCTGAAAGAGGCAAGTTTAGGCCTGGCAAAAGGTTTGGTGAACACTTCTGCCTTCATTTGTTCAGAATGCTTGTAGACCACTTCAATATCACCAATTTGAATCTTTTCACGTATGAAGTGTTCCTTGATGCAGATATGTTTAGAGCGGGAGTTGATAATTGGTTTTTTTTTCCAATTCTTGAGAAGCAGTATTGTCATTGAAAAGTTTGAATTTTATGTGGAGTTCCCAAGTCTGTGCTGGCGCAGGTGCATGGCCTCTTTCGCGGCTTCTGTTAGGGACATATACTCAGCTTCTTGGGTCGAAATAGCAACTGTGCGCGGTTTGCGTGATTCCCAACTGATGAGAGTGCCAGAGTAGATGAAGCAATAGGCAGTGTCTGACTTTCGATCTTCGGCAGATCCCCAGCTAGCATCGGCACATCCAAAAAGAGCTTTTCCACTTTTGGTAAATGTTAGTGCTGCATTTCTGGTGCCTTTGATATATCTCAGTACCCGTTTCGCTGCAAGCCAATGTGTTTTGTTATAAGAGTTGTTATATTGGCTCAGAAAGCTGACAGCATAACTGATATCGAGTCTGGTGGCAACAGCTTAGTACATGAGTGCGCCTATCAATTGCTGGTATGGATACTCATTATTTTGTTCACCTGTTTCTTCTTTTTCAGTCTTGAAACGAGGGACAATAGGTGTACGAACAGGATTGCAGTTTGCCATGTTAAATCTTTCAAGGATGTCATCGATATATCGTCCTTGAGAAGCGAAGATTTTTCCATCTTTCCTGGCATATTCAATTCCGAGACAATGACATAAATTGCCAAGGTCACGCATAGCTAACTTTGTCATGAGTTCCTGCTTGAGTTTTTGAAGTTGGTTCTTCTTTTTGGATGCGATGACAACAGCAATAACAACTCGTTCTCCCTCTTTCGAGTTTGCATACATGCAGGGGTCGGCAGAGGAAGGCTCGAAACTGAGTAGGCACAACTCCTTATCTAGCTTGTTGTACCATTGTTTGAGGCCATAAACAGCCTTGTTTAGATGGCACACTTTTTCGCCTTGTGTAGGAGTTCATAAATCCTCTAACATGGTTTTTGCTCGAAGGAAAATGGTGGAGTCATGAGATTCATCAAGGAGAATGTCATTCAGTATCTTCTGAAGGTTCCTTGGTAACTGCATGAAGATGTTTTCCTCGATGTTCCCATGGAGAAAAGCTGTTGTAACATCGAGTTGTTCTATGTGCACGTCTTGCTCAACTGCAGTCGCCAGCAGAAGGCGTGGAGGCGGATGGAGCTTTACTGGGGCGTAACTTTCACTGAAATCAACTCCGAGTTGTTGGGTAAATCCTCGTGCTACAAGGCGAGCTTTACGTCGCTCTAGGTTCCCAGATGGCGAGTATTTGTTCTTGAGGACTATTTTAGAGCCAATGACATTCATCCCTGGTTTGCGTTCAACTATTTTCCAGGTGTTATTGAGCAGATGAGCACGGATTCCTTATTTTATGGCGAGATTCCACTCTGCGGCTTCCTCTCCAGCAAGAGCCTCAGCCTCACAAAATGCAGACAGGTCAAAATCTTCAAGCCACTGTGGAGGTCTGAGTTGCCCACGATCACGAAGTCTTGGTAACTCATTTTCTGGTTCACCATCGTCCTGGGAGTCGTCAGCAGCAGAACACTCAGAAGTGTTGCTGGTCACATTTGATTCAGATGGAGATTCGATGTTATCGGTTGGCTCCAGATCACTGGGTGGATGAACAGTTGTGGAGACACCGACCATGTGGTGTGTGGGTAGAATTTCTCTCTCATTCTGTGTTACACCATGGAGATTTTGCGTAAGGGCATCAAGAAACAGGTCTGTGGGAGTTTCAGCAGGCACACCGGAGCTGAACATCTGGTTGATCACCTTGAAGTCTCGTGACACAACCACACACTTTCGCTTTGAGCCCCAGATTCTATAGGCTTTGGATTGTTCCGAGTAGCCAATGAAGATTCTTGATCCTGGCGTCAAACTTCTATTTGTGTGGGAAGGAGCTTGTTCAAGAAAAAGGCTTTGTTGCCGAATATGCACAAGTGACGAACGGAGGGCGGATGACCAAACCATTTTTCAAAAGGTGAGTGTCCATTAAGAGCTCTCGAAGGTAATCGATTTACGAGGTAGTTGGCGCATGATGTGGCTTCAGCCCAAAATGAATCGGGCAGTTCCGATTCGATCAGGATACATCGGACTTTGGTCAATAAGGTGCGGTTTTTTCTTTCAGCAAGACCATTCTGTTGTGGTATTCTAGGTGCAGAAAGCCTTTAATGAAACATGGTAGCCTGCACCTGCCAACGTGAGGCAGTGTGGTTCCACCATAGGCAGTCAGTTTTTGTTGTGATTGCCAAATCAAACTGTCGTCAACACCTAGTGCTCTTAATTGTTCTAGAGAAATACAGTTGACTTGAGCCCCAGTGTCTATTTGGGCCACAAGAATGGTGTTGTTAATTGACAGTTCAACATACCAGGCCCTCTCAGAGTCTTCTGCTGAGATCTTGCAGATGAAGTACTTGTGGTCATCCCCTTGGCTACTGGCTTCTACCTGCTGGACTTCCTCGAGTCTGACGTCGGTGGGGCAGAAGCATCGGTAGTGGTTCCTGTTTTGGCAAAGATCGCATTGAACCCCTTTTGCTGGGCATCTGTATCGATGTATTTGCCACAATTAGAGCAGATGTCGCCTAGAGGCCTACGGTGTTCTGGAAGTGGAGAGTGGTGGCGCTGATGGTCGAGCGATGAACTGGCACGAGATGATCCACTCGTTGATTCATACGGGATGGCGACCTATGAAACCTAGACGTTGTCCTAATCTGAGGCTGGGATTGAGTCATCGTAGGTGACCTGTAACCATGTCTGGCACGCGAGTGACTGGCGCTACTGTAGTGTTTCGGGGTTTTGGATATTCGTTTAATCTCTTCTGTAGGCCTGACTTGTATTGCCTGGGCCTGTTGGTGGCTCATTTCAATGGTCTTACATAAGTCCACGGCCTTTGTGAGAGTCAGCTTGTCTTCTTGCAGCAATTTTTCCCGAATTTTGGTGTTGTTACCGTTGAGACCACAAATCAGCATGTCCCTGACCAAATCATGGTGAAGAGTGCTGAGCTCACAAGAAAGGCTTAAGTTTTTGAGTCTAGTGACGAACTCATCGATTGACTCGAGATCTCCTTGACGGCACGACAGAAAATTGTACCTCTCTACTGTGATATTTACTTTTGGAGCAAAATGGCCTTTAAATTGCGCGACTAGATCGTCGTAACTAACTGTCTCCGAATCCAAATTGAAGGAATGGAAAACATCCATACCCTGAGGACTGATAAGAGACAGCAGAAGGGCGACTTTGCGCTTATCAGACTCACCTTCCAGGTCTGCAGCCACTAGATACAGATGGAATTGTTTGTGCCAGCTTGATTAGTCGAGACAGTGTCAATTTCCAGACGACAAACATTAGGTGAAATGTTGACGGATTTCGGCGGCATGGCCCCGACCAGTAGAGCTGGGTTTAACGTGAAAAGATAAGACAAGTCGAAGTTGTCGTCGTCTTCAATTATACCAGAATCCCGTGGTCCTGACATTAACTCAATAATCGTTTAGATCCCACTTCTGACACCAAGTTGAGTATTGACGCAGACGAAACACATACTTGGTAATTACGAGTTTACTATACGAATAAGATACATGAGCCGACGGCGGAAAACGAATGATAACATAAACTCAACAATAACACAAGTCCCCAGCCTAGCTGGCAGAGCGCAGCACCATATTGTGGCGGGTCGCCCATATCATTCAAACCAAATACTACAACACCTGGGCCCATAACCTGTAGGGACGAATTAATTAGTGATTTACGACTGATTTTACTATACAATTTATAAAAGGATTGTATAGACAAAAAAGGGGGTTTTAGAATGTAAAAAAATTGTAGAGTAAAAAAGGGCCAAAAGTTCTTCTTTACAATACGAAGTGGTGTCTCAGTGGTTAACAGAGTCATAATAGCTTATGTCCAACAACAACTTTCCTTAGCTCTACGTCAATCCACTTGTGTACATGGCTTTTTTTCTACTTACTCAATTCATTTATCACTCAGTTAATTTGAACTTGGCGTTTTTGTTCAACTTACTTCTTGACTGCCCCTGTCCCATTCACCTAGAGCTTCTAAAGAAACAGTTGCAAATCCTCAGCCCTCCTGATGAGCTAATTTTCAGGGGTCGAGCTCAATCATCCTCTGAATCTAGTTAGTTTCTCATATGTGGTTGGAAGCCAGGGGTTGTGCCAAGGGACGTGTAGTTATGGTATTAAAAGAGCTTATGTCTTGCACATAGTCTAACATTTTGGAAATAAAATCGTGCGTCTAATGGAGTGTCTTTTTTAGTCACCCATACCAACATCTGGTGCGTAGCAACACACAACTTTCCACCACCCCTTTAAGTTCGAACACCAGCTATATATCTTCGTTCAACGCATTTATGGAGAGCAAAATGTAGGTACTAGTTAGCAGAGACTACTCCGTAAGTTTGATCGAAATCGTTAGAGCCGTTTTTTAGACAATTGGAATATCGATAAATTAATATTCGACAAATCTCCTTTTCTGAGTTAACTTGATTTATATCTCCGTTCAACATATATATACAGAAATAATTACAGAGAACGAAATGTTGGTATGGGTGACTAAAAGACACTCCATTAGACGCACGATTTAATTTCCAAAATGTTAGACTATGTGCAAGACATAAGCTCTTTTAATACCATAACTACAAGTCCCTTGACACAACCCCTGGCTTCCAACCACATATGAGAAACAAACTAGGTTCAGAGGATGATTGAGCAATGACCCCTGAAAATTAGCTCATCAGAAGGGCTGAGGATTTGCAACTGTTTCTTTAGAAACTCAAGGTGAATGGGACAGGGACAGTCAAGAAGTAAGTTGAACAAAAACACCCCCACTTCTCCACTCAGGGTACTTTGGGCTGCTGATGCGGTTGTCGACCGTAGGAGACTATAAACATTCGATTTGACAAAAAATAGACTGGAATACCTCCATTCTTTCCTTTATACTCCAGACGTATAAGAATATTAAATAACGTAAAACTCTTGTTGCAGTAAAATGAGTTGTAAATAAGTAATGTCAACTCACTTGAAAAAGCGGTCTCTGCACTTTTTTCAAATTGGTCATCCAAAAGCGCTGCTGTCTTCGAGCAATTAGTGCTGCACGTATGGCGTTTTCAAACACTTCGTTGACTCCGTAATAGGTAAGCACAGACGTTTCGTAGTAAGTGACGCCAATCTCTCGAGCGATACTTCTTGCTTGATCTGGCATTACGAGGTCAGACTTCCTTATTGCTCTGAACACAGAGATAGCTACAATTATAGGTCTGTTTCCTTATCAAAAAGACTGTTCCTTAACGCTCATGAAAGACAACTGGGTTATGTCCGCCAGTAGGCAAATAACTGAAGTTAATGTACCTGTTAGGTGAGTCCGTCTCCTCTGGCTGGTGAGTTACTCACTCTCCCGGACGGACTTACCTAACAGGTGCGTTAACTTTAGCTCATAAAAGAGTTATATCAGTCGAATAGCAGCTAAAATTATAATAACTTGATTTTACCTCGAAATTAGAGCAGCTCACTCGACTTACCAGACGGAGTTTCCACAAAACTTCAATACACATATAAGCAAGTTTAGACGTTAAACCACTGTCAATACTACACATTTCCTACGACGTAAAGGATGGGGTAGGTTGTGTAAAATATCTGGTTCTACTTTTTCAATTCATTAGAACTTGGTCAAACAACACTTCACGGCAGCAGAAAGTGGTAGCACTAACAGTTCCGGAATTTATCGTGCTGCTCGTTCCCGGACCATTATTGAGCAATTGGTACACAGAGAATTAATGAGGCTGTAAACACGATTTTTCTGAAGAGGATAGTAATCACTTTAGCAGAGTTATTGGGTAAAAACTTCAAGAACTGGTAGTAAGCAAAAAGGCGGTAGTTGAACTTCCGGAATTTCTGGAGTAACCCCGATGTATCTTATCAGCGTTTTTAAACGCCCAACCAATAAGTATTGGATTGGACTACAGCAGCAAATTTTGTTGAACATTCTAGTAACATTTCAGCTAAGTTTAAGAGGAAAAAAACACGCTAATATTTTCGTCGAACATTTTGGGAATTTATTAGGCTGCTCTCGTCATTTTCCTACCAATGGGAGTTTTATGGTATAGTTGCATTATTCAGAGCTATAAATACGAAAATTTAGTCAATATCGTCGGAGCCGTTTTCGAGAAGAAAAATAGTTGGTGTTTTGATCACTGTGATAGCTATAGTTAACTTTCAGTGGATTTTGCTCATACCCTTATTTTGGCGTCCCATGGTAACCTGCGGGCTAGATATCAAGTTTGAGCTGATTTGGTTCAGTCGTTTTCTCTAAAATTCGTTCACAGACAGGTCTGTTCCCTTATTTCATTACTGTTCCTAAACCCTCAACGAGGGTTATATAAGTTATAGAAGTTGCGGTTTCGCTAATATGCAAGATGCCAGCCCCTACAGCATCCACCGAACCTGCATAGGTAGGGCAGGTATTTAGTTGTTACCCAGTCTCTCGGTAGAGAACTGTTGCCCAGGTGTGACCGAGTAGAATCCTGTACCGTCTGGGAGGAGTTCTAAATCTGGTTTCCCACCTTATCCAACTATTTACTTGGTGGTAAGTTTCAAAACGACAACTGTGACCACGTTTCTCAGCCATAACTGTGGAACTCTCATTTGTGTTGTGCTGAAGGATTCAAACTATTTTTAGCCTATTCATAATCCACGCATGACTCCTAGAGGTCAATTGCTCGCTGGCAAATGGTACAGCGTGCGATCCACGTAGAGCGCGAGACCTGTTGTTTTTGCGTTCGATGCAATTGACACACTTGAGGGGAGTCTCATGCTTGCACTCCTTCCTGAGAAGTGGCATGGCGCACCAGGCGCAAACTACAAGTCTGGTGCAGGCTACTGCCAGGTGGCCATAATGCTGGCATTTGTAGCATTTGCATCGTTCAAAGACACATACACACTTTTTTTTCTTCCTTTTTTTTCAAAGCTCATCGTAAATGGAATGGTGTCACACAAGAAAAGCTCTAGCGCTCTAGGGATAGAAGGATTGGGGTCAGGGAAGAAAAGGAGTATAAGAGGATGTTCCTTGATACAACAACCACAAGTTAAGGTACGACTCAAGCAACACACGAGTGCTGATACTGCAGAGAACACCCAGCCAACGCATCTCCTCAGGACTTTTCTTGCACCACACACCATGCTAGGACACAGTCAATGCTGCAACCCTGATGTTACCTGCCACTAGCTTCCGACACTGCCATATGATGATCCGCCCTGTCGTACATGCGCTTCTTCGGTTGCCAAGTTAGCCCATGATACTGGCTGCCAGATACTACTTGGACATCCAGGATCACTGCAGACTAGTCAGGACCAAGAGCGACGACGTCAGGCCTTAGTTCTTTTCCAGAGACAATCCAGCAGTGCTGCTCTCTCTCCACTTCCCAGCCATCAGATAACAATGCACCAGCAACCTGCTTGCAGATCGCATCACGACGCATGACCCGGCTCCCATGAGTATGCGGACACACCTGCACCAGATGACTCAGTGACTCAAACATGTTAGCACAGGCATGACAGTGAGCATTCACAAAATTACGATCCCAGCCTCTAGCACACCTTACCACTGTAGGCTGTTACGCCACACAAATGGCGTGACAGTGCCAGTAATCGTTCCCATGATGCCCTCTGAAGCCCACTCCACCCATGCAGAAGAGTAGGGGGAGTCAGGACACAGCCTGAGTTCCCATCTGCCAACTGAACCATGCTGAGAAACCGCCAAACTCTGAAGACTTACTGGGCTTGGGGGCAGATGGAGTCACTATGTCACACCATCGCAGCTGATCCTGGACAAATCCAAGACCAGCCACATCTCATGCAACATCCCAGCCAGATGCCTGCAAAGCAAGCTTACGGTACAAAAAAATGGAATAGTCAACGAGAGAGAAGGAACACCAAGTCCTTCAGATCGTACTGGAGTGTAAATGTATGCACATGGGACGCAATATCGGAGGCCTAGTCAAACACAAACAGCAGAGCGCACCCGTAGGTCAGCTTTAGGAGAGGTACATCCGAAGGCTTCTGCTGTGGCTTCAGTGGAGCCTTGGAAACTTTCCGAAAACCAGGAAAGGACCCCCCCCCCCTCAGGACTTCCCTTGGTGATTTCAAGGTCCACACGGCTGATGTGGTTCCACCAAGAAATTCAATCCTAAGCTACCGCAGGACGAGACGCAGGATTTGCCGATGACAAAACCAGCATCCACGACCTTCACGCTGTAACCTCGATAGGGCGGCATCAATGGAACTGAGCCACACTTCTCCTGATTCACCCCCAATTCACACCTGCCTAGCTACCTCAAAAACTTGTCAAGGACGATCTGCAAGCCCCCTTGGTACCTGTGAGATAAAACCCTACTTCTTAATGCAGCTTACCTGACACAGAATCAATTACAAGATTGAAGATTATAGGAGACAGAGGGTTCACCCGCTGAACACGACCCCCTATTGCCACGTGCCCAGACATCTCTGCTCCAACATGCAAGGCTGTTACACTCCCGCAGTACAGGGAGCTCACATAATCAATAATTCAATCAGGAGCCCTCACACTGCGGGTGCAATTCGCCAAGGCCTGGTGGCTTACTGAGTCAAAAGCCCTAGCTACATCCAGGACAACCATATGCAATTGCTTCTTTTTCTTCCGGGCCAAGGACAGCACTGTCTGAAGAATCGTGAGATTCTCGGCAGTACCATCCACTGGCCTGAATGCCCTCTGGATGTTGCTAATAACACCAGCCACCTGGAGACAGGAGCCCCCTCCCTCAAGCCTGTGCGTCAGCAACTGCAATGAGACGCATCTCCTCTGAAGCATACCTGTATACAGTCCTATCAACATTTATCTCATCATTCCTTTTGACAGGATACTTCGGCTAGACGCGGGCCCTTAGGCCTTTGGCGTTTCTGTATGCCCAGGGACAGGACAGTGTAGACAGGATGGCCACAACTCCAAACAGTCCATTCGTAAAGGGTTGTGGTTCAGCCTGAGTAAGTTGAGTATGACTGACATCATACTTCTCACCCTTAATTGGATAATGAGATTACCGGCAGAGATGAGTGCGATAGATCGGAATGTTTCCAGGAACACCATGACCGACTTGAAGAAGCCTATCCCCCTCAGTGCCGCGTTCACCAAAACGCCGCTGATCGTGATCCAACTGATCAGGGCTAGATAAGTAGATCAAGGCTAGTCATTTTCGCGCCCACCACCCTGGCCGAGATCACTGTGGGATGCGGTTAGCATAGACGTGATTACGCTGCGATTAAGCCATATCGAGAAGGCAGTGGACTAATGAGGTTACAGTAAAATAAAGAAATTGGGCATCCGTTTGACATCCCGTCCCGTAAACAAGTGCCATGTAAACGTAAACGGCCGCGAAACCGTGTATCCCGTAGATGCCCAATAATCCGGATTTGACCAAATTATTGTTTCTAATTATTGTCATACTCCAAAGTGGCCGCATTAACCTCTGCCGAAGCTGAAACTGGTGAGGAGCTTAAAGTGAAAATACGCATACGCGTGCTACAACTGCAAGAGCTGCAGGAAAAAGCCAAATTAGTCCGGGAAAGTGCTTTGTGCGTGTTGGAAAAATCGGAAGCGGTACAAGAAAATGAGAACTGAGCAAGAAATAATAAAAACCCAAATTATGAGGCAACAACGCTTGCAAGCAAGGAACTTTAACAAGGAAGGGAGAATTGTCGTGTTTAATAAAAGTTGTTTAATAGACTAATGTTTGTGTAAAAGCGTGGTATTATTTAATATTTCCTACTTATCTGCTACTAAATCCACCCAGGTAAGCCGTTTGGGTTTTCTAACACGGCAATATGACGACTGGTTTTTTGCAGAAACTGCTCAGCACACATTTTACGCAAACAACAACTTGTTTTCGACGATCGTAATACTTTTGTTCGCAACAGAATTTAAATTCATATTTCTAGAAGTCATCGGACCTTGCTCATAGCCATCTGAGGCGCCGGGTGAGATGACGATAACCCAACATATTAGATTATTATCGTAGTGGAATAGCAACTGAAATAACAGCGCACTAGTAAACAGTATCTTTGTTTATTATCATTATTCCAAAATATACGTATATTATTCACAATAATAGAAGGGAATACTCGGCAGTGGAAGGTAATGGCAGACAAATATCAGAACATGATAGAGAAAGATAAGGGCTAACCGGGCCAAACCGCCCAACTTTTTGGGGTTAATGTTTGATCAGGGCTAGAACTTAACTCAGTCTGGTAGAGACCGTTTTTGTGGCGGGAGCGGGTTAGGTGCTGTTAATCGACTCTAAATGAGATCAACGCAGTTGGTGAACGCGGCCCTGAGTCGAAGTGAACAAAAAAACATGAAGTGCGTTTCTAACCACTTTATACCACAAAAATAATAAATATCACTCGCGTAATGCAACAGAACAGACATTGACGACCACAAAAATAACAAAAAATATCACTCACCTCTCAAGTTACGAATCCGAACTTTGAGGGCCGTATTCACCAACTGCGTTGATCTTATGGTTACTACACTGTGAACCGGTTTAAATTATTAACTCCTGAGACACAAGTAAAGGAACGATTATTTATTATTCTATTGTAGGGTAAGAACAGATAATTAGATCAAATTGAATATCATGGAAGGACACGTAAGATAAAAAGACAATCTGCCGGTCAGCTGGTAACCAAGGTGTTGGCCATGGCGTTAAATGTCAAGTAGTAGCCACATCACTCCCCCCCCCCCAAGTGTTAACGATATCGTGCAGGAAACTGAACATGCCGGCCACTGCGTGTGTTGGTCAAACGCTGGTTGTCTGCAGCATTGGTCGGGTTTGGTGGCACTCTGTCTGTGGGTTGAGGCAAGGGCAAAGGCGATTGGGTTGGATGATTAAAGTGGTCTGTAGTCTGGTTGAGCATAAATGCTGGCTTGAGTCTATCCACTGAAATAGTCTGTTCGCCTCGAGTAGTCCGCAACCGGTAAACTTTATCAGTTCGAGAAATCACGCGATAGGGACCATCGTAGGTGGGTTGAAGAGGTCTTCTAACTGCATCTTGCCGGACAAACACATGGGAACAATCTGGAAGCTCTGGATGCACATATACTGTTCTGTTAGTGTGGTTCTGGAAAGGCACTGGGCGGAGGTTTCGGACATGATCGCGTAATTTTGATATTAAGTTTGGAAGGTCTGAAGAGCATGGTGAGGAAGTAAAAATATCGAGTGGGAGGCGAATGGGCTCTCCATATATCATTTCTGCAGGTGTTACGTTGAGTTTTGGAATGAGGTATGAGCGTAACCCCAGGAGAATAGTTGGTAAGGCTGGGACCCAATCTTCCGTCAGTTGAGCTTTCAATGCGCATTTCAAGTTGCGGTGCCAACGCTCAATCACACCATTTGAGGCGGGGTGGTAGGATGTAGTGCGAATATGATCAGCACCTAGCAATGCAGAGAGACTACTGAAAAGTTTGCAGTCGAATTGTTTGCCCCGATCAGTGGTAATACGACGTGGAATTCCAAACCGGGAAAACCATGTAGTGACTAGAGCAGAAGCAACAGTCTCGGCCGTTATATCATTTAATGGAACTGCTTCTGGCCATCTTGAAAAACGATCAATGATGGTCAGGAGGTATCGCGAACCTTGAGAAGTTGGCAATGGCCCCACGATATCAACATTGATGTGATCAAATCTAGCTTCAGTTGATTGATACGTACCAATAGCGCTGGATGTGTGGCGCCAAGTTTTGGCTCGCTGGCACGAAATGCATGTCTTGGCCCACCGTGCGACATCTCTTTTAAGGGAAGGCCAACAGTACCTATTCTGAATCAGATTGACAGAGGCGGCAATTCCTGGATGTGAAAGATAGTGGAGACCCTCAAAAATTTTACGGCGAAACTGATCAGGGATAAATGGGCGCAGTTTGCCAGTAGAGGAGTCACACACAAGTATAACATCGTTTTCGAGAGTCATGTCCTGGAGGTTGAGCTTAGAGGTAGTAGACGATTTTAGATGCTGAAGTTCGCTGCACGTGGCCGGTGCCGCAGCTATTTCCTTTAGCAAAAGTGGTGAGGAAAGGTCGATAGCTGCAATGCGAGAACATGTATCTGCAGGGGTGTTAGCCGAACCAGGAACATACCGAATATCTGTAGTAAACTGCCCAATGTAATCCAAATGACGAAGTTGACGTGGAGAGGCTTTTACTGGTCGTTGTGCAAACGCATAAATGAGTGGTTTATGGTCGGTAAGAATAGAAAATTGTCGACCTTCAAGCATAAATCGAAAGAATTTGACACCTAGATATGCTGCTAAAAGCTCTCTGTCATAGGTGCTGTATGAGGTCTGAGCCGAGGACAATTTCCTTGAGAAAAAACCTAATGGTTCTAAAATATCACCTCGAAGTTGTTGTAAAGAAGCACCGACTGCGAAGTCGGAGGCGTCTACCATCAAGACCATGGGGCGATTGCACGATGGGTGTGCGAGCAATGTAGTATTAGCTAGAGCGTGTTTCAACTTTTCAAAAGCTAATTTAGAACTCTCACTCCACTCTACTTTGCGGTGGTCGTGTTTTTTAGGACTCTTGCATGGGTCAAATAACGGTTGCTGAAGAGTGGCAGCGTTGGGCAAGGAGCGTCTATAAAAGTTCACTAAACCCAAAAAGCGACGCAAGTCCTCGACTGTGTCAGGTAGTGTATATTTGACAATGGCTTCCACACGTTCTGGAAGTGGTTGGATACCTTGGGGGTTGATGAGGAAACCAAGAAATGAAATTTCCGACACTCCAAAAATGCACTTTGCCACATTAATACAAATTTTGTGGGCATTCAAACGTTCAAAAAGGGTATTTAAATGTACTGCATGTTCTCCTGATGATGAGGAGGCAATAAGAATATCGTCTAGGTAAACATAGAGGAAGGGTAGGTCTTGAAGGATTGAATGGATATAGCGCTGAAAAGATTGAGCTGCGTTTTTTAAACCAAACGGAAGACATACAAACTCGAAGAGTCCAAAAGGAGTGACAACGGCAGTTTTGGGTATGTCTTCTTCAGCAACTCTCACATTGTGGTAGGCTCGAACAAGGTCAACCTTTGAAAATATTGTTTTTTCTGCGAGTTGAGAATTGAAGTCTTGCAGGTGGGGAATAGGGTACACGTCAGGGACTGTCACTGCATTCAGGGCCCTATAGTCTCCACATGGCCTCCACGTTCCATCTTTTTTTCGGACCATATGGAGGGGACTAGACCAAGGACTCTTAGAAGGTCTACAGATCCCTAAGTCCATCATGAGCTGGAATTCTTGTTTTGCTTGAGCAAGTTTATCCGGCGGAAGTCGGCGTGGTTTCGCTGAAACAGGAGGACCTTTGGTTTCTATTACATGGGCGTAATCACAGCCAGGATCACAAAAAGTAGGGCGTTCCTGTAAGAGATTAGGAAACTTTTGGAGAAGAGAGGCATATTCATGATGGAGGTCGATAACATGCACTGAAGAGTGTTCCGTCACTTTTGCTTCAGACGCCGGTTGCCATAAGCTGGTATTGGAATCAATTAGTCGCTCATTTTTTAAATCAATGAGCAACCCAAATTCTCCCAAAAAATCAGCACCAATAATGGGGTACTTCACATCCGCTATAATAAAAGGCCATCTGAACTGACGACGTAAACCTAGGTCGAGAACGTGAAGGCGTTCACCATAGGTTGGAATGTGCGAACCATTAGCGGCAAACAGAGGTCGTTGTGAAGGGTAGCGTCGATCAGCAGCACTGGGAGGGACAACAGAAACATCTGCACCAGAATCAACAAGATATTTTGTCTGAGTTAGGCGGTTGAGTACGAATAAGCGACTAGAAGGTTTTGTGCCCATGCTCCCAGCCGTCGCATCCAAGGAGGGGGCTATTAGTTTTCCGTTTGAGAGTTACCATTTGTATTCAAAGGTTTGAATGCGCAGGGAAGTAAGCATTTCCGTGCATTAATACCATATCGTTGGTGAAAACGGCAAATTTTGGGTTCGCCATCGCCTGGCTTTGGTGTAGCCGAGCGATTGCGAGGTTGATGAAAATTCCTGCCTGTAGAACGGGAACGGTCAGACTGATGGTTTAAAGCTGCGACTGAAGCGGTTAATTGAGCAATTTGTGCTTCTAATCGATCAAATCGGGTGTTGGAGGTATCAGAAGTCCCTAAAGCTTGAACGGCATATTGTGTTGGGGCCAATTATAGGACTTTATCTGCCATTACTGCCAAATTGTCGAGGGGATCTGACGATGGAGCCAGGATAGACCGAACATTGACGGGTAAGCGCTGCAGGAACATAGTTTTAAGAAAGTCGTCCTGAACTTGACTGCCTGCCAATGATCGCATCTCACGAAGTAACTGCGATGGTTTCCGGTCACCTAAATCGAGTTCTGTAAGGAGCTTCCTGACTTTGCGACCTTCCGAAATTTCAAATTCAGCCTGTAAACGGTCCATTATATCTTTATAAGGTGTTGCAGAGAGAGGTTTCAACAGAAAATCGGAGATCAGTTCAGTCACATCACTATCCAGGGAAGCTAATACATAGTTATATTTATAATCTGTACATACCGGGGAATTCGCGAACTGAGCTTCGACTTGCATACTCCAAACCTTCACATTACGCCGCCATAGAGGTGGAATCTTGATTGATACTCTAGCAACATGCATCTCAGCTTGTGTGTTGTTTGAACTCGAAGCGGTCGGCGAACCTGATTGTGGTGCCGAATCTGTCATTGTAGGTCGTTGTAGAAGTAAGGGAATACGAGAGTAGAACCGCCGTCGTTGGAAAAACGCGGAAGTTATGCGAAATGTAAAAACGACACGGCAAGCTTCGCGGAATAATCGCCGAGAGAAGGTGAAAGCGCGCGGTCCGTAGGTAGGTAAATACACCAAAACTAAGATTTTCACGGGGTCACCACTGTGGTTACTACACTGTGAACCGGTTTAAATTATTAACTCCTGAGACACAAGTAAAGGAACGATTATTTATTATTCTATTGTAGGGTAAGAACAGATAATTAGATCAAATTGAATATCATGGAAGGACACGTAAGATAAAAAGACAATCTGCCGGTCAGCTGGTAACCAAGGTGTTGGCCATGGCGTTAAATGTCAAGTAGTAGCCACAATCTCATTTAGAGTCGATTAACAGCACCTTACCCGCTCCCGCTACAAAAACGGTCTCCACTGTAGTAGAATAAAGTGAATGTTTCGCTAGACTATAGCTTTATTCGTCAAATCAACTGAAAAGAATAAATTGAGAATCCAAGGGGAAAGAGTCTGTAGTAACGGATAAACAACATGACACATGGGTGATAATAATTACGTCATTCACCCCGCCTTTAAACAAAATCAGCCAGGTAAGCTGGTGGCTTCCGAGTTCGGGTGCTTCTTCGGAGAGGTGCCTCGTCAACATCCCCATCTGGTTCTATAGGCGTAGGAGAGGTTGGAGGCGAGAGTTGTGACGATGTAGGGGGTGACAGATGCCTAGGCATTGAGGATGGGGGCAATAAAGTTGGTGTTGATGGTTGCGGGTCTTCAACTTGTGTGTCAGTACTTCCGTCTTCAACACCGGGATCATCGGATCCTCCTGTCCCCAGTGGTGCTAGGTGTCTGGAAGAAACAGTGGTCTCCCGACCATTTGGGTACCGTATCCGAGCATAATCATGTCCTCCATCCAGTAGAGTAACCTCCTGAACGAGAGGGTCGAATTTGGATCAGCGGTCGAAGTTCCTCAATAGAACTTGCCCAGGGTTCAATAGCCAAGACGGTGTAGACTTCCCATTCCTAGAGCGACGTAGGTGGTTGAACATCCGTTCATGAGGGGTGTAGTTTATGGGTGTACAGAGAATTGACCGAATAGCATGCAGTGCGTCCTGAAGGACTATTTCCCATTGGCGGATAGACATGCCATTTTCCTTAATTGCGAGTTCAATTGTTTTCCATAATGTACCATTTAGCCGTTCTATTTGTCCATTGCCTTGCGGGTTATATGGGGTAGTTCGACTAGTGGCAGTTCCGTACTCTGCCAGGAATGCTTTCAAGTCCTGTGACATGAACGATGCCCCTCGGTCAGTATGGACATACGCAGGCGCTCCAAACATGGAGAATAGCTGCTGGAGGCACTTCTTGACAGTATCAGAGCTGACATATCGGCAAGCAAATGCGAATGGAAATCTGGAATACTCGTCTATAATTGTAAGCAGGAAGCGATTCCCGTAGCTCGAGGTTGTGGGTAAAGGTCCTTTGAAGTCCATATTAAGACGTTCAAACGGGGCCGTTGCTTTTATAAGGGTGCTGCTATGTCTGAAAAATCGTGGTTTCACTTCTGAGCAGATTTTACATGCTGATATGACTCGGCGAATTTCTTCCAGCGAGTAAGGCAAGTTTTTGCACCGAACCCGATGGTTCATTCGGGTTACTCCGGGATGACAGAGCGAACGGTGGAGGCTAGATAAGTTCGAGAGGTCACTAGTGATCAGGCATACTCTTGAGAGGGCGTCAGCGGCATGGTTCAGAGTTCCGGGTCGGTATATGATGTCATAGGAGTAGCACGAAAGCTCCATTCGCCATCGTATTCTATTATTGTGAATAATTTACGTATATTTTGGAATAATGATAATGAACAAAGATACTGTTTACAAGCGCGCAGCTATTTCAGTTGCTATTCCACTACGATGATGATCTAATACGTTGGGTTATCGTTATCTTATCCCGCCCCCTCAGATGGCTATGAGCAAGGTCCGACGACTTCTAGAAGTATGAATTTAAATTCTGTTGCGAACAAAAGTATTACGATCGTCGAAAACAAGTTGTGGTTTGCGTAAAATGTGTGCTGAGCAGTTTCTACAAAAAACCAGTCGTCATATTGCCGTGTTAGAAAACCCAAACGGCTTACCTGGGTGGATTTTAGTAGCAGATAAGTAGGAAATATTAAATAATACCACGCTTTTACACAAACATTAGTCTATTAAACAACTTTTATTAAACACGACAATTCTCCCTTCCTTGTTAGGGCCGCGTTCACCAACTGCGTTGATCTCGTTTAGAGACGATTAACAGCACCTAACCCGCTCCCGCCACAAAAACGGTGTCCACCAGACTGGGTTAAGCTCTAGCCCTGATCAAGCGCTAACCCCAAAAAATTGTGCGTTTAGGCCCGGTTAGCTGTTATCTTTCTTTATCATGTTCTGATATTTGTCCGCCATTACCTCGCACTGTCGAATATCGCTTCTATTATCGTGAATGATTTACGTATATTTTGGAATAATGATAATAAACAAAGATACTGTTTACTGGTGCGCAGTTATTTCAGTTGCTATTCCACTACGATGATAATCTAATATGTTGGGTTATCGTCATCTCACCAGGCGCCTCAAATGGCTATGAGTAGAATCCAACGACTTCTATTAGTATGTATTTAAATTCTGATGCGAACAAAAGTATTACGATCGTCGAAAACAAGTTGTTGTTTGCGTAAAATACGTGCTGAGCAGTTTCTGAAAAAACCAGTCGTCATATTGCCGTGTTAGAAAACACAAACGGCTTACCTGGGTGGATTTAGTAGCAGATAAGTAGGAAATGTTAAATAATACCACGCTTTTACTCACACATTAGTGTATTAAACAACTTTTATTAAACACGACAATTCTCCCTTCCTCATAAAAGTTCCTTGCTTGTAAAAGTTGTAACCTCATAATTTGGGTTTTTATTATTTCTTGCTCAGTTCTCATTTTCTTGTAGCGCTTCCGATTTTTCCTACACGCACAAAGCATTTTCCCGGACTAATTTGGCTTATTCCTGCAGCTCTTGCAGTTGTAGTACGCGTATTTTCACTTTAAGCTCCTCACAAAATTCAGCTTCGGCAGAGGTTAATGCGGCCACTTTGGTGTAAGACAATAATTAGAAACAATAATTTGGTCAAATCCGGATTATTGAGCACTGGGCATCTACGGTTTCGCGGCCGTTTACGTTTACATGGCACTTGTTTACGGGACGGGATGTCAAACGGATGCCCAATTTCTTTATTTTACTGTAACCTCATTAGTCCACTGCCTTCTTGATATGGCTTAATCGCAGCATAATCACGTCTATGCTAACCGCATCCCACAGTGATCTCGGCCAGGGTGGTGGGCGCGAAAATGACTAGCCTTGATCTACTTATCTAGCCCTGATCAGTTGGATCACGATCAGCGGCGTTTTGGTGAACGCGGCCCTCAGTTTCGCGCGCTCTCCATTGTTTACTTCCCGTTTCTTTCGCGCGCGTTGTTTACATTCACTTTTACGACAAAACTTTGCTCAACTCTTACCACTACTGTTAGGCTCACCAGTAACAGTGACACTAGTAAACCATCCCAAATCGCGGACCGAAGTTCCACGCGAATGTATCCGTGGCCATTGTATTGGGAATTTACCGCCTGCCGTTTAACGAAATCCTCCAACATGAATTTCGTTGAGGTTCTTCGTAAGTACACTGGTGCTAACTTTTGGTGTCATCCGTTAGTTGTACATGAGTACCAGTTATCCTATTTAACTACGATTGACCCATCCAGGCTTTTGGAAGACGAAATAGTCTACGAGTTGGAGATTCGTGGACTACCGATGGATGGAATTGTGCCTCAGTGAGGCGGAGATTGACGGCAGCTATTCGGGATAGTGTGGCTCCTTTAAAGGAGCAAAGTCAGGCGCTCCCTACGCAGCAGGAGCTCGACACGTGTACCCAAAAGGCCACAGCGTTGAGCGACACTATGTGAGGAGCATAGAGGGCCATGGACGCGAGAGGACGTGGGACGGCTGGATGATGTTGAATGATGACATTCGGGACCACCTACTGGAGGCTGTGGCGCAGCTGCAAATTGAGGTGCATGCAGTCAAGGAAAACTGCACAGCAGCAGCGGCACAGAGCACAGTTGCTCACAGCCATCATCACCCTTGCCACCAGCCCCAGTAGACGACACCACTTTTGACCAGCGAAGTAATTACTACGATTTGTCAGCCACCCCCCCTCTTTCTAAATTCCAGTGTGCATCTGGCTCAGACACTAAATTTACGATAAAAACTCAGGACATAGCTGATCAGTTTTTGGAGTCGAACCAGTATCTTAAACGACTCCAGAGTAATCAGAGAGCTGTGCTCTACAAGGGAGTGTACCTGTCCGAGCCACAAGCCACCGCAGTTATGGCAGCTGTGGACAAAGCGACAGAAAGAGTCGCATCCTCAGTGAACAGAGCGAACTGTGATTTAGTACAGTTAAATTCCAAATTTTACGAGTTCCTGGGAGTTATGATGCTGATGTAGAGGCAGCAGAGTGAGCTTGTTGGGTGGATTCATAGGATGTCTTCTGATACCCAACAGCTTTGCGATCACCTGGATCGGTTGGAAACAACCAACGAATCTGAAATAACACTCTTGAAGCAGTCGGTGAGTGACTTAGTTTGTGCTATGCGATCTTTTCCCATGCATCACCCTCCCAACCCTTTCTAAGTACGTCCTGCTCCTCCTGCTGAGGACACATCCCTTCCACAACGCCACCGAGTACCTACCACACCTGCACCTACACTCCTCCAAGCGTCTGGGACAGGAAATGAGCACCTACGAGCAGCTAGGGAGGGTTTTGGTAGCCCACATCGTGATTGCTCCACCCTCCTACCACCACCTCTAGTATATTACCTAGCACGTTCCAACCCACCCCATCCTCCACAACCCACTCACCCATTCTCCTCATCCAACCCTCATTACGCTAAAGAACTCTCAAACATTACCAACGCAGTTCTAAGCGAAATGGGATGGTATAGTGGCACAGCAAATACAGGTTCAGCTGAAGCATGGGTTGCCCAGATTAGGAACCTCAAAACTCTAAAAGAAATGAGTGGTGTCTGTCTCCCAGAACGGATTTGGGTTCAGGCTGCAATTTCACATGCATAGAATGAACCAGCACTCTTTCTGCAGCGTAACCAGGCCACATTACAGACCTTCGATGACCTGGAAGCTGCCCTTCGCTGCAGATTTGAGGGAATTAGGATGGAACTATCTTATGTGCAGGAACTAGAGCGTGCTAATCTAAAGCCTAAGGAAAGTATCACCCAATATGGTGAACGAATTAAATCCTTAGTCGTGAGAGCAGATTCGGGAAAACATCCTGATGAGAATGTGGTAGCTCTACAGGCATTTATAAGAGGTTTGCCTGAGGAGATAGTGCTGAGCAAGGTGACTGTGAATCCGAGATCCATATCAGATGCTGTTCGATGCAAAGCGTTGAAGTGGTTCGAGTCTTTGACCTCGGACTTCCCCCCGTCATTGTCTCCGACCGCCTAATTGTCTCCAACCATTTCAATACCTGCCCCTCACCTGCGGGAATCCCTCAGCTGCGGGCCCCCAGCCCCCTTTTCTAGGTTTTCCCCTTTATTTATTTATTTCTCCCAATTTCATTTTCCTATCGATGACAGAGTTCTTCCAAAATCATTCTGCTTCCACCTACCACCCCAGTAACTTCCTACTCTCTCACACAGTTGCCCGCGCCAGTTCACACGTTCCGAGTACTGCCCTTGTGTCGCCCAGTTGTACTCGATCTCACCTCAATTTCAATTCTACTCAATTCCGTACGCACATATAATACAGTCCTCCTCACGCTCACCGAGTTTCAGTTTCATTGCGATCCTCAGCTCCCCCATTCTTCCACCCAACAGATGCCATGATAAAAGCTCAAGCAGCATTGAGCATGTGTGAGGCACTGAGGACCAAACGGATCCTCCAAACCCTGGGATCTGGGACGATTTGATTCGGACAATTATTTTGAAAATTTTATGACGATATACCAAATTTCCGCACGTGCTCTCCTCTCGATTTGGGCGTTATGTACTTGTTGCAAAATGTTGCCCATTTTGATCCCCCATTTCCTGAGGACGATAGCTACAGCAGCGACAGCTAAGGGGTAAACTCGAACGAACCTCTAGGTAATCTTGCTAGTACCTCACCTTCTCAGGGAGTCTATCACTGAGACCATCCTTCTGTTTCTACTCTCGACTTACCTGCCTAGGCCAGACAAACCAGGCCTAACCACCGCTCCTGCCTACCTGGTCGCATGAGGACATGCTCAATTTAACCAGGGGAGCCATGTACTGCCCGAGGAACGGCGCTATCGAGACAAAGGACTGAGCATCAGCATTCTCCCCCTAGAGAAAAGGCTTCACTCTCGTTTCTCCTCCTTACCATTAACCATATCACACAGAGGACAATCGCCAAACACCAAAAACCCGAGCTCTCTCTTCATTTCTGTCCCTCGAGGAAGCAGGTTGCCCTTCAGTATCTCCAATTATAATTACCTAGTCTCCACAATTTTTCTCTTTCCTAGTCTCCCAGCACCTTCTCTTCCTTCTCTATCACCACCTATCTCTTCGCACCTTTTGGTTTATTTCTATTTAATATCGTTAATCCTCTGACCCCTCAGTTTCGGCCACTTTGGAGCATTACACTACCACCAACCATGATCCTACCCATTACACCCTCTAGTCCATCTGTTAATGCTTAAAACCGCCATTTGTGCTGTCTCTTTGCCACCAACCTATAGATCTGTTTCCTACTAAATATAACTGTTTCTTAACACTCATAAGAGAATTATATCAATTAATATAACACAGTTTCTCTATCATGCAAGAGCCTGCTCAGCATCCACCAAAACCAGATATGTCGAAGTACGCCAGGTTGTAATTAGGAAAGTCTACCAGTGGAGAGCTATAGCTCATGTGTCACCACACGCAGGTATGACCCTGGGAATTGCCTACCACGATTAGGGAGTTCTTAATCTGACTTCTCACCTGATCTAAAGATTTACTTGGGTGGGAAGTTTCAAGGGAACACAACTCATTCATTCAGTGGAAGCTGGTCTGGGGCATTCGGGCTGACTGGGTACCTCAAATGCCCAGATTCGCCCAAAACTTCGCTGCTGTGAGTTGTAACTGAGCAGTTCCACATCGCCCTCTCACCCACACTCGCATCCCCTCGCACCCAGTTCTAGCTCCCTGTTTGAGGGGGTTAAACTTCCCTGAGTGTAATTGAGAATAAAACTGTATGTTCCAATTGCATTCAGTTGATATTTACTTACCCCCTCCTTACATAGTAGTATTGGAAATTCGCTTCATAACAAGTGGTCGAACTTTCACTGCATTAGTTTGCGACGCCAGCCACGCAGAAAAACTTGAAGGTTCTTCTAGTGCAATGGGAATTTTTGATCCTCTGCCTTCAAATTTTCAGTCCTTCTGCAATGACCTACTCTCTCGCCCGTCAATATGTTCGAACGTTGTCCAGTCTCAACGAACAGTTGAACACAGCTTTGTCTTCGATCGATGGCAGTTGCTCCGAGAAAAGCAGGACAAATGTCGAGAAGCTTCTGGTCTACGAGGATCTCGCACACATCTACATAGAGAAGGTCAATGCTTACCTAGCATCGGAGCAGCGGAAATCTACTCAGCACAACTCTCAATGCAATGCCTCAATTCCCCAAGCTTCCTCAACATCGACATCTTCCCGCGTGTCTGTCCCCAAACGACCTCTAAAACAAGTCTGGCGAAAACACATGCTTTCGAAAAGGTCTGGTGATAACCAAACTCTACCGCCAGATCCACATCCCTGCCCTATCTGCAGCAAACATCATGTGGTAAAAATGTGTCCATGTTAAGGTGAACTGTAATGAAAATGTCGTGATTCCCAGTAACACCTAACACATAGGGTTCACAGTGTACAATAAAGCCCTCAGACAGGCAAAAAGGAAATCCTGGAGAGACTTCTGTGGGGACATGAAAGAGTTGCATACCATGTCCAAGGTACAGAAGATCCTCTCTAGAGAAAAGAAGTCGCAGATCGGTTTTCTACTAAAGGCAGGGGGAACATACACAAGGGGCAGCAAGGTGACCTTGGAGGAGCTACTGGCAGCTCACTTCCCGGGGACTCATAACCTGCAGCGGAGAGATAGCCACCACTATGAGCAGAGTGCCAATGGATGAACCTGCCATAGGCAATTGAGGAACCCGCTGCCTTCAAGGATGTGTTCACGCTTAATAAGGTTAAGTGGGCAATTGGTTCATTTAAACCTTACAAGGAGCCAGGTGCAGACAGGATCCCAGCCATGTAGCATCATGGTAGGGAGGCTCTGCATCTGATACTGGTGAAGCTTTTCAGGGCGAGTCAGGTCCCTGGGTACATACCGGGACCCGAAGCTAGGTGGCTCCTCGGCCCCCATCAGTCTCATGTCCTTCGTGATGAAAACAATGGAGAAGATAGTGTTCCTACCAATAAGGGAGTGCTATTTTACTCAGAACCCCATTTGGAGTTCCCAGCATGCCTATCAGAGCGGAGATCCACTGAGGCTGCTGTGAACAAATTGGGGATAGGGCTGGAGGATACTGTGAGATTCAGAGAAATTGCGCTGTGCTGCTTTCTGGATATGGGGGGGGGGGGCTTCCGACAATACGTCATATGCCTCAATTACAGCTGCGGCTGGTAGGAAGCGAGTAGATCCTTACCTAATCACTTGGACCGAGGGGATGCTGAGTAGCAGGGTGGTCTTTTCGGAGTTGGGGGGAGAGACACTCTGTGGTGCCCACCAAGGAGGAGTCTTTTTAGTGGGGGGGGGGTTCTCTCCCCTCTTCTCAGGTTACTGGTAGTTGATACTGTTGATGCCAGCAGATATCGGCCGAGTCGACAGAGTTTTTCGACTGTTTGCCACCAACTAGACCAACTAGGCTCCTCAAGGTCTCCAATCCCCAACAACACGCAACTCACACAAACTCGTTGGCCACGTCCCCACAGCCCCAGCCTCATTGCCGAATTCATTGTGTCTACGATCGGCAACATGATCTGTGCCTCAGGTATTCTCCATTCTTGCCTATTTCAATGGTCTCTGGATACGAAGACTTCTCAAGATAGTCGTTAATAGAGGACATTTCTGGACCAGGTAAAGTGCCACTCTGACACTCCGTATATTCCCTCACAAGTGGTTTTCGATTCCTACTAAATCCTTTGCTCGTATTCCCCCAGGAACACCCTAAAGCGAGGAGAAGAAAAACAGGATCTCCCTCGGCTTCAATCGTCTCCTACCAGAAGTCCTGGTCAGACTATTCAGTCTTTATTTTCTTTAGTTCCTGAATAATTTATTTTACCCCATAATCAATATTTTAACGAGAGCATTATTCCTTTTGGTTTATTATTCATTTTGAATAATAACCCTATGTTTCCGGCAAGGAAAAATTTTTCACAACCACCCCCTTCTCAAAATTTGATACTTTACGTTTCAAGACATGGGGATTCCAAATATCGATGTCCGTCCTCCATCCCCCATCCCTCGTCTGGGTAATTTTGTGCCTTTAACGTGGTCTAAAAAATCTATTCTTTCGCACAAAAATCCTATTTAGTATCTAGTTGTGCCCCCCATCTCGACAATCCGATCGGACGAAGCCCATGGTTCGTATCAGACGTGTACAACTGCGTATAGGGCACGCACAGTAATTATAGTGAGCCAATGTCAACTAATTGAAAGAACTCGCGGGAACTACAGTTTTGTCGTTAGTCCCCCCCACTGGACTCGCAACGTCGCGCCAATTGCCGAGGGTTTACTGGAAGTAGACCTCGTCCCAATTTCCCCGACTCTTTTTACCCTTAGTTCCATTGTAGTGAGGTCATTTTTCGTATGGTTTACTAGTATTTTTCGATGCTGAATCGAATGGAATCGGTCTCGGAACAGTAATACTAGGTCAAGCTGTTCATGAGAATAATAAATCGTTGTGTAATAATTTGCAGGGTTTTTTCTTTAAGTTTGCCTATGCGTGAAAGAAGAGTAGGTGCAGGGAGAACACCTCTTGGTAATTCCAGCACCACGGCCTGCAACCCATTCTGGGCCGCTCAAGCTGCAGCTACCTTGAATGGCACCATCGGAGGCTTCGTGCCAAGACCATCAAGACAACGCCATCAGGTAGAGTGTTACGGGTGATTTATGGGGGCAATCGTTTCAATGGAGAACTCCCGAAGTAAACTAGCGTGTTGGCAAGCGAGATATATAGGCCACTTGGCAATGCACATTCTCCAACCCGCCAGGGCACACATCTTACTCATGTTGGATGACCTTCGTGTCTACCTCGTCACCCCCTTCATGCCCTCTTATTTACCTTTTCTTTAGCGTCCATGATACCATTGCGCACTTAAATAAATACAGTCCACTTTTGCCTTTAATTTTGCCGTTTATTTTTCTCCCTTCATTTCTCACATTTTTCAGTTTTACTTTTCTTTCTCTTTCTTTTATTAACAGGCGTCAGATTGAGCGTAGCCCATATACAGGCTACACAATTTACGCCACTTCTTGAGCTGCTGAAGGAGGATGGCTACAAGGTAATAGGATACGTGGACGACCTGGTAATTATAGTCAGGGGTAAATTCGCCAGTGTTATCAGTGAATGCATGCAGCATGCACTAAATACCTTACAGAGATGGTGTAATGAGCAAGGACTGTTAGTCAATCCAGACAAAACGAGCCTGGTCCCATTCACTAGAAGGCGCAGCTTTGGTGAAAAGATGGTGAAGGTTCAGCATGAGATCAAGTACCTGGGAGTTTTCCTTAATGGGAAGCTCACTTGGGCCACATACGTGAAAAAAGTCTTACAGCGGGCGTCAGTGGTGATATTGGGGTGGACTAGGGTGGAAAAAAACAGTGCAGTTGCAGTTGAATAAACTGCAACATATTCTGGCCATTACAGGATGTATGGTAACATGCCCTATGGCTGCACTGGAGGTCTTGCTAGATTTACCTCCACTCCACATACATGTTAAAAGGATGGCGTTCCTCCTGGCTGAGCGTATGTTGGAGTTGGGTCTGATCATGAGGGGGAGGAGAAGTTCCTGCCACTTTATCCTTGACAAGTTGAAGGTGGAGGGGCCCGAACTGCGTGTGGTAGACTCAATGCCCGCGAGGTTCAACTTCGCGTTACCATTTCGGATACTCATTCACGAGGGAACCAGGTGGGAAGAGGGAGTTCCCCTTTTGACGCTGGGGCCCTGGTATATTACACTGATTGCTCGATGCAGGGTGGCCTTGCAAGGGCAGGCATCTTTGGGTCTTTAAAAATGCTAGTGGATGTCGTAGCGCCACTCTTGTGTCACATTTATAACTACTCCCTCAACTTATCACAATATCCATCTTGCTGGAAACATGCCCTTGTTACCCCCGTCGGAAAAGTAGCGAAACTAACACGAGTGAATGACTATCGGCCAATAAGCATTCTTTGTGCGGCTGGGAAAGTGTTTGACAAGATTGGCTTCACTGCACTCAACTGGTTTCTCTCTGAGAACAATGTCATTGATCCAATGCAGGCAGCTTACCGCACTGGTCACTGCACTGAGACTGCCCTCATCCAAGTTTTTGATGACATCCGGCAAGGCATGGATGATTGGAGAGTAACGGTGCTTGTCATGATCGACTTCTCATGGGCATTCGATTGAGTCCGACACAATCTGCTAGAGGCAATGCTTAGCTCTGTAGGGGTATTTGGCACTCTGCTCGAATGGTTTGCATTGGACCTTTGTCGGCACACACAGAGCGTCAAACGACCAGACGGGACACTATCCACTAGTCTTGATATCCAGACGGGAGTACCCCAGGGTTCTGTTCTCTCTGTGCTACTCTTTATCCTAGCAATAAATACAGTGACCAAGGTTTTTAAGAAGAGCAGATACATGTAGTACACAGACGACTTGAAGGTTTATCTGCCTGGAGAGGTTTCACAAGTCGACGAGCTGGCGCAGGTACTAAATCGAGAGCTTGAAGCATTAACAGTCTGGTGTAGCAATCACAGGATGTCAGTTGACCCCCAAAAATGCAAAGTCATGCTGTGTGGGTACACTAGACTTCTCTCGGGGATCAACATTAGAGAGATCCCTTCTGTCCGTATAAGCAACCAGAACCTGTCATACAGTACCAAACTTAGTCACCTTGGAATCACTATGACCCACACACTCTCTTGGTGGCCACAGGTATCGAAGACGACGGCGAAAATCTTGAGATCCTTATAACAACTTCGACAACTCCCTACAGAATTCCCGTACCATGTGATACTCAAGGTGGTACAGGCACTCGTCGCTCATAACCTCAACAATGGGTTGGTGGTGTTACGTGGCCTCAATGGCGAGCAACTGGAGGCTATCCAGAGAGCACAAAATGTCTTTTTCTCTGTACGCCACACAAGGTCTAACTTGTATCCAATACTGTTTGCCAGGGATGATGTAAGAGAGGGCGTTATGGCCCTAATCCTCCCTGGTTGGTTAAATAAACTGCTTCAATCAATCATTCTCTCTCTCTCTCTCTCTCTTGTTTTGACAATTAATACCTGTAGTAGCTAGTTACCTGGAAATGTATGTAAGTCCTTCGCATTCACTCTTATTTATACAATTGTGTGCATAAAAAAATGGACCAACACGTTACACTGTACAATAGAGCTTGGGCTGGCTGAAGATCCAACAAAAAATCAAATGCACTGTTGCTCTGCTCCTATATAAGAGCTTAAAATTCCAGAACCCTCCCTATATTGCCGAAAAATTTGCATTTCTCCACACAATTCACCAACATGAGACACGACATGGCCTAATTCAAATCCCTCGCCACCGAACCACTATCTTCAATAAATCTTTCACTGCCACAGCTGTACGAATTTTCAATGAGAACTCTAATTTATTTAGTTCAACAACTTTTGCAAAAACGCGCTCTTACAGGAACAAGAAGAGTAGAAAAGAATGGAGTAGCACTCAGAAGTCGTAGAAAAAGGACAACCCAGAAGTGATTAACTTATGTTTATTTTTTTTATATTTTTTTTTCTCTGTACGCCACACAAGGTTTAACTTGTATCCAATACTGTTAGGCAGGGATGATGTAAGAGAGGGCGTTATGGCCCTAAACCTCCCTGGTTGGTTAAATAAACTGCTTCAATCAATCATTCCTCTCTCTCTCTCTCTCTCTCTCTCTCTCTCTCTCTCTCTCTCTCTCTCTCTCTCTCTCTCTCTCTCTCTTGTTTTGAAAATTAATACTTGTAGTAGCTAGTTACCTGGAAATGTATGTAAGTCCTTCGCGTTCACTCTTATTTATACAATTGTGTGCATAAAAAATATATTAATTGCATGTTGTTACTTACTTACTGTTCATTGTTATTCTAGTTAAATTTAATGTGTACTTTATTGTTATTATCTGTGTTGTATATAGTTTCGGTTAGGAATGTCGCTGCTGAGAAGAGGAGGAATATACCAGTACTCACCCTTCTCAAAATTCAGCAGTAGGTCGGTATGATAGTGTGTATGAATGGCAGCGAGTAAGTGGGTGGCCTCAGCCAGTCCCGAGGAGGCGGGATAGGGTTAGGCTGGGGCTACGTTAGTTCGTTTATTTATTTACGTTTCTACTCAATCAATTTATTTTATGATTTCAGTGTTATTATGAGTTTTTTACCTTTCTATTGATTTTCAGGGCCGTCTCAGGACCTTCCTCGGGATAACGCTCTGAAGGTCGGGTCTGAGGGAGGTCCATTGGTGGGTTGGGCTTGGGGCTGGCTGGGATTTTATCACCCACCCCAACCAGCTGGTATGAAAGGTGTGTGCATTGTGTGTGTGTGGTATAATTGGTTGGAATGCATGTAATTTATTTGGCATGAACGTTGATGAATTATGTGTTTAGTTCAGTTTAAATGTAAATAGTGGCGTGAGGGCTATTTTTTGATTGTCAGTTATATAACACTCGCAGAGGTAGAGTTTTTTTGTAATTCGTCTTCAGGGGAGGAAGTGGAAGAGAGGGCTGCATAGCCCTAACTTCCCCTGATGGTAAAATAAACATCTTCAATCTCTCCCTCCCTCTCTCTCTCTCTCTCCCATTCGTCAACACCTCTCTCTCTCCCATTAGTCAACACCTCCTCACTACCTCACCTGAGTAAGTCACCTTCTTGCCTACTAACCGCTTTAAAATGTCAGAAAAGTGCGTCAAGCGTGATAGAGGTTTCGCAAACAATGCTAACAAAAATATTATGGCTGACATTGCCAAGATGATTTCCGATTTCCGGACAGAGTTCAAGGAGATTAAAGATATCAAACATCACTTCAATCATTACTCCGATGTTCTCGATAAAAACACAGAGGCTATCAGCAGTCTAAAAGCTGAGCTCGTCTCTTTGTCAACGGCCTACGATGATATGAAAGCTCGAAATGAATTACTTGAGAAACAAGTAGACGAACTTGAGCAGGCTATGATGGGCGTGGAGCAGGCGGCTCTGGCTAATACCATCGAGATATGTGGCGTTCCTCACCGCAAGGAAGAAGTAGTGGAGGACCTCGTTCAGCAGTTGGGAACAACGATCGATATTGATATACCAACAAGTGCGATTAACAACTGTTTCCGACAGTGCTCAAATGTTACCAATCGTCCCGGCTCAATCTGTGTCTCTTTCGTGTGTAAGCTTGACAAAGATAAGTTTATGACCGCTTCTCGGAAGAAGAAGTTGACCTCCCGACAGTTAGGATTCATACATGGCGAGGCCACGAAAATCTTTGTTAACCACAGTCTCACCTCGGCCAAACGGAAATTATTAAACACGGCTCGGATTTTCAACGTCGAAAATAATTACAGATTTGTTTGGATCAGAAACGGAGACGGAAACGGTCTCAAGCAGTGTGAAAACTCGACCACATTCGTAACTCGGTCGGCAACGGATTTGAAGAACATCCCGACTTCAAAAAACGCTGCAAATTATTACACAACGGTTTATTATTCGGATAATCAGCTTGACCTAGCATTAATGCTCCGAGACCCATCCTGTTCGATTCAGCATCGAAAAATATCATAATGAAACCCAAAAAAAGGCCGAAAAGAACTGAATCGTAATATTAAAATAAACAAAAAAAACACGAAAGTATCTAGAAAAAACTGAATTTTAATATGAAAACATGCACGCTAAATACTAATATCAAAATTTAACCAAAAATCTATGAAAAAAACATAATGAGAATGAAACGAAAGAATCTAAAAAATTTGTATCGTATTAAAACGAAAACGTCGGGGAAATTGGAAGAGTAAGGCGAATGGGGAGAGACCGGTCGTTGGGAGGGAAGCGAGCGGGAGGTCGCACTCGCTCGCCTCGAGAGCGGTTGGTTTTTAATGAGACGGGCGGGGCGGAGGGAATTCAAACCACGCAACGCCTGTAGCTCCCGCGTTGTACTGCGTTTCGTTAATTTTTTTAACCGTTTTTTGCCCATTACAACCACCGGCTTCGTCCGAGCGGATTGCCGAGATGGCGGGCACAACTAGATACCAAATCGGATTTTTGGGCGAAAGAACGAATTTTTAGACCACGTTAAAGGCACAAAACGGCCCGGACGGCGGACGGCGGACGGGGACGGGGACGGGGACGGGGGACGGGGGACGGCGGACGGACATTGCAAATTTGGAATCTCCATGTCTTGAAACGTAAAGTATCAAATTTTGAGGGGGGGTTGTAAAAAATTTTTCGTGACCGAAAACATAGGGTTATTATTCAGAATGAATAATAAACCAAAACGGAAGAGGGGGATCAACGCTGTCAGAAACATGAGCCAAGACAATGCACCTCTTCATTGGTCACTCGGAGTTTATTTTAGTTCATTTTCTGCTAGTGAGTTGTGGTTTAGTTCGTGTTTCCTGAAAGTTTCTTTTATATTTCTTTATTGTTCGAGAATTGTAGTTTCCTGCATGCTCAAGGTGTCGTCAAGGTCCGGTTGGCCAATGTCGGTTGCTTTTTATTCTATTAATGATGATGAATGGTAGTAGGAGGTCATTCTTGAGGGATCAGCCAGGGAACCATAAAGGGTTGAAATTAATACATGTCAATATTGAATCGGTGGTGGCACACTTGGATGAATTCAGACTTATTCTACAAGGCAATTTAATTGACGTTGTGGCAATTTGCGAAACTTTCCTCAAACCAGAAATATCTAGCTCATCCATCATACCTGGGTACAGATGGATTAGGAATGATAGAAGCGGTAGGGCAAGGGGTGGAGCAGCATTTTTAGTCAGATCAACTTTCGATTTCGCCGAACTGTCTAGATCTAAGTCAGAATACTCCAAGGGTCCAGAATACATCTTTATTGAAATAAACGGGAATGGAACTCGGCTTGTGATTGGGGTTGTTTATAGGCCTCCGAAACATGGCAGGATTGAAGAAGTCTTCGATGTGATCAGCAAAATTCAGGCTGTACATCAGGATATTGTCGTTATGGGTGATTTCAATGCCGACCTAATGACAAATAACGCCTATTCGAGACAATTACTGTAATTGATGGAAGCCCATGACATTACCCATGTAAACTTAATTCCTACTTATCATACTGCACACTCCTCAACCCTTTCGGACCTGATAATGGCAAATAACCCGGTGATAATTGAGAAGTATGGTCAGACTGGTGTCCCAGGCTTGTCTGTGCATGAACTCATTTACTGTGTGGTTTTGTTTGTCAAGAAAAAAAACGGTTAACCGAAAAATCATGATTAGAAATAGGAAGAACTTTACAACTGACGTATTTATTGCTGAAGCAAAAGCAATGAATTGGGGGAAGTTTACGCAGAGAAGAGTGTGGATGGCAAGGTGGATATTTTCAATAATATGGTAACTTCTCTCTATGATCGCCACTGTCCATTAATGGAACCAAAACACCCTTCCACTCCTTGGATTTCTGAGGACAGAAGAAGGTTAATGGCGAATCGGAACATTGCCTATAAAGCGTTTCTCAGGTCAAGAACGAACGAAAATAAGAACACCTTGAGATCAGCGCGGAACAAATTAAAGCAAAACATGAGGAATGCAAAAATTAGATATTTTCGCGAGCTTTTTGAGTCGTCACGCCAACCTAGGGACTAGGGGGCATGGGATTTGGAAAGCGGATCGCAATTGTACCGGATGTACTGCCTGTGCCGGTTGATGAGCTGAACGAACATTGTGGTCGTAAAAGGGGGAAGTCATGCTTGCTGGGGAGAGTACAGAAATATGGCCAGGGTTCGAACTAATCATTTCAAATCCATTGTAATTGACCAATGCACGGTGGAAAAAGTTATTTCGTCCATTAAGACGAGCGCCGTAGGAATCGATGGAGTTTCGATAGAAGTATTGAAATTACTAGTTGATGTGATAAGTCCAGTGCTCACTCACATCTTTAATGAGTCCGTGAAAACAGGGATCTATCCTGGATGCTGGAAGCAAGCTGCTATTCAGCCTTTGAAAACAGTAGAGAAGCCACAGGGTGTGAGCGATTTCAGACCAATAAGTATTCTGTGCGTCCCCGCAAAAATATTTGACAAGTGTGTCTACCAGCAGTTCAACGATTTCGTGTGTGAAAACGATATTTTGGACGACAGGCAGCCAGCATATCATGTGGGTTGTAGTACAGAAACTGCCCTAATAAGAGTACTCGATGACGTTAGGAATGCCATGGACGAAAAAAAGGTCACGATTTTAGTGATGATCGACTTTTCCCAAGCCTTTGATCGAGTGCAGCACACACTCCTGCTGGCAATACTAGAGTCAAAAGGAGTTTCAGGCAAAATGCTGCAATGGTTTGGCTCATATCTGAGTTTAAGGACTCTGAACACAAGGTCACCAAACGGTATCCAATCAAAAAGCTGTGTTTTGGAGGAGGGGGTACCCCAGGGTTCGGTATGGTCAGCTAGGCTACTCACCGTTTTTTCAGACCAGCTGCCTCGTCTCTTTATGCAGTGCGAGTGTATGATGTACGCGGATGACCTACAGCTTTATACAAGCGTACCATTGTCTCACCTGTCAGAAGGAGTCAAGACAATAAATGAGGAGTTGGTACACGTGGTATCATAGTGCGACAGTCATGGAATGACGATAAATGCTGCCAAATCTAAAGCCATGATCCTTGGGACCACTAAGCTAGTGACACAGTGTGATGCGATGTGGATACCAGAAGTGTGCATTAATAGTGAACCACTAGAATACGTGACCAACATAAAAAACCTGGGGATAAATGTATCACGCACGCTGTCATGGTTGCCACACATCACGCTTTTATGCAAACGTGTGTATGGTTCAATATACCAGCTTGACAGGTTAGCAATAGATATGCCGTTAAGTGTAAGACGGAGGCTTGTCGAAAGCTGGTACTGCATAACTTTGATTACACCATACTAGCTTTCTGCGACATGAACAGCGAGTAGTGCGATAATATGCAGAAAGCACTGAATTCGGCAGTATGTTTCGTTTATCGCCTCAAAACAGATCAGCATGTAACGCCATACTTTCTGAGGTTGGGCTGCTTGAAGGTGAGGGAAAGAGTCGCACTCGTCTCTGCGACCATGTTGTTTAGGATCCTTAAGTACGGAAACCCTAGATACCTCCGTGAAAGGTTTATGATGTTGGGTGAAGGTCACATGCATGGTACGCGAGGCGAACTCATGCAGGTTCCAAAGCACAGGATCGTACTGTATTGTAGATCTTTTAGGATTCGAGCAATCCATGTATATAACGAACACAGAGATATATTTGATTTTAATTTAAGTGTAAATAGTTTTAAGAATAGAATGAAAAAAATGTTAATAAAAAAATACGAGGAAACCAAACAATGAGAGGTATTTACGTAAGTGTCAAGTGTAAGTGCAAAAAGTGTAGTGGACGTGAAAGTGCAACAGAAGACTTGTCAGAATGATAGAAGATAATTTTTATTTTATTCACGTGGTAATGACAACTAGAAACAGTGATTGTTACATAATTAATTCCTGGGAAGAGAGGGCCTTAAGGCCGTATTGTTTCCCAGGTTGTTAAATAAATTCTTCAGTCTCTCTCTCTCTCTCTCTCTTTCGTTTTTTTTACTGCTCTCTGTTTTTCGCGAGTTTTGGAAGGTTTGAGACGGAATTTAAGGCTGATCCTTAACCAGAGTAAAGCCAGAGTTGGCTTGGTCTAGTAGTGTCACATACCGGTTCAGTTTGTGGCGTAAAGTATATCGTTTGGTCAGTGAAAGCTGTTCAAGGTGTCCTACGAGTTTCCAGGATCCGGTAATCTTTTGAATCATAGCTACCGTTTTTTTTGGCAAAGGTCGTTCACTGACATCCTGCTCGTGACTTGTCACTGGTTGCGATGTCTACAAAGTGCAGTGTTTGTAGTAAGGGTTTCGCTCATAACGCGTACTGGGCTGAGTTTGGGAACTCCTGTTTATCTCAAGGAGAAGAAGCAGCCGTTCAAATGTGCGCGTTGTGTCAAAGATCGCCGAGGCTCAATATCTTCACTCGGGTCTCAAGATAGCGTAGGAGCGGTTGGTGGAGTACTGCCTGCTTCCCATGGGAGCTTCTGTGAGGAGGTTAGTAACAATAGACTCCTTGAGGTGATAAATGAGATGCGCTGCAAAATGCAGTCGGCTAACGTCAGATATGAGAAGCAATTATCCAGTTTCAAGGGTGAGATGAAAGATTTGAAAGATCACCTAGATCGATACTCGGATCTAATTGAGCAAAATACCGGGAGAATTGACTTGCTCGACTCCAAACTGACAGCGCTGATGGGAACATTTCAGTAAATCTAATAAAAGAGTTCGAATTTAGATGCTCGGGTTGCAGAGTTGGAGGGTCGTATGGGAGACTTTGAGCAGTCATCCCTTATTAACTGCGTGGAAATAAGTGGGATTCCAGCATGAGCTGGCGAAAGTGTTCTGAACCTGCTCACGGGGGTGTACCTGAACATCTTATCAATAATTGTTTTAAAGGCGTGCACCACCTTCCTGGGTTTCATGGATGGTGACGCGAGCACGCTACAAGTTTTTATGGGTTGCAAATGGATACATGTATGTGAAGAGGGAGAAGGGCGTGCAGGCACTTTTGATCCGCAAAAGTTGTGATTTGAAGGCAGTATGTTCAAAAAACGAGGATCGTCAGGTGCGTACCCCACCATTGCCATAGAGCTGGGTATGTTCATGTGGTGTTTCTGGACTCAATGTGGCTTCGATCATCGGTTTTCTTTATTGCATACTGTGTGTGCCTTGTTTTTTTTTTCGCCTGAAGAAGTGGAGGCGGGAGTTGAAGGCGCCATGGCCCGATAATAATTGTACGGCTGGAAAGGTGGGATGCCACCACTTCATCTTTCTCCAATTCTTCACCGAGCCCAGGATTGTGTAGAGGTGCCTAGCAGTCACCCCGTCATCCCATTGCCTCTGCCACTGGTCCAGGACCCAATCCTGGGCCTGACTAATTGAGTCTTCTGGTCGATGGAGCATTTGCAGGACTAGGACGGACATCAGGCCCTCATACTCTCTGAGGGATCCTGTTGTGTACCTACTAACATTGGACAATAAGGATACGAATCTTTTGAGACTTCAATCCATCGTGTATCAAATGATAAGGATTACATGATAAGACAGTTTTTTTTTCTCACCATTACGCAATAGAAAGATGTCGATTATGAGTTCCTGAATGACGACTATAAACTGAATGAGCTGCAAATAAATTTCTTAACCCAAGCAATGCCAGTCACCACCGAGGAATTGCGGAAATCTACAAACAATGATCCAGAATTAAGCACACTGAAAGAGGAACTGTTGAATGGAAACATTACAGATTCTGAATACAGCATCCACGAAGGTGTAATACTGAGAGGTAATAGAGTAGTGATTCCTCAAAAATTGCAGGCGAGAGTCCTCCAAGAACTTCACTCTACTCATGTAGGTATCGTGAAGATGAAAATGCTGGCGAGGTCCTACTGCTTCTGGAAAGGAATTGATAATGATATTGAAAGCATGGTCCGAAGTTGTCTACCTTGTTCTATGGTGAAGAACAACCCAAATAAGGTGCCAATTCACACGTGGGAAACTCCTCAAAAACCATGGATTCGCATCCATATGGATTATGCTCGTCCGTTCGAGCATCAGTACTTCTTAATTGTGGTTGATGCACTGACGAGGTGGTTGGAAGTTAAAATCGCGAGGCAAGCCCCAACATCCAAATCAACTCTCTTAGCACTGGAAGAAATATTTTCTCGTCAAGGACTACCTGAACAGGTAGTCAGTGATAATGCCGCAATATTTAAATCAGAAGATTTCAGTAAATATTGCGTGCAACATGGAATTAAACAGAGGTTCATTGCTCCTAACTTTCCTGCCACAAATGGATCTGCAGAACGGGCAGTTCAAACCCTAAAACAAAAACTTGAAGGTATGCAAAATGAATCTGGATCCCTGGCTGAAAAACTGCATCGTTTCCTTCTGAAACATCACACTACCCCTTTGGAAAACGGTATTACTCCTGCAGAATTGCACACAGGGCGAAAATTAAGAACAACCTTAGATATAAAGAAGCCGACATTTGCAAATAAATGTTCGAGAACTCAGCAGGAGGTTTCCAGATCATTCAGGGTGGGTGATCGTGTTCAGTCGAGAAACTACAGTAGCTCACAAAAATGGAAGTTTGGAACAGTAGTAGAAAAATTAGGTCGTCTTCATAATCTTGTGGAGCTGGACCATGGCTACATGCTCATGCACCACATAAATCAGCTATTAAGGACAGAAGTTGGATTACAAGATCATGTTCCTGCGACCAATGTAATGTTCAGCAACAAACCAATGGCAGTTGATACAAATTCCAACCAAACAGCCAAAGAGCCTGTTCCTTCACAAGAAAGGGCGAACAATAGGTCACCTGAGATTGGCAGCCCCACAGTAGCCCATAGATCTTCTCTCCCAAGGCGCAGTCAGTCAGCAGAATACGTCAATCCAGATGCCTTTGAAAATACACAAACACTAACCAATAACTCTCCAGAAGGTGCCAGAACACCCACGCTTCTCCATCGATCCTCTAGAACAAGGAGGACCGTTCAGAGGATGAACTTGTGATTCAAGGTGGGGAGAGTTGTTGTGTACCTACTAACATTGGACAATAAGGATACGAATCTTTTGAGACTTCAATCCATTGCGTATCAATTGATAAGGATTACAAAAAGACAGTTTTTTTTCTCACCATTACGCAATAGAAAGATGTGACCCTTCAAAGCCATCTACGAATAAAATCAAGTATTAATATAAAAGTAATAATTCAATAATTAATTATCCCAGTACAGATCCCCTTTTAATATGCGTGCGTATTACTGCTAGGTCCAGCATTAGGTCCATCGATGGAGTTCATGTTTGTTCTACCAATCGCCCAGTCTCACTGCTTCGTGTTGCATTTTTCAGCGGACTACGCTCTACGTGCAGGTTCGGTTTTAATGGGGTATGTGGTGACCATCTGTTTACCGGGTTCTTAAGGGTGACATAAACACTGCAATTCAGAATCATATAGGTGGTCTGCGGAAAAACGTGAATGTCACACATATAAATGCTGAGTCCGTGGTTGCACATATTGACGAGATCAGAGCTATTTTCTACGGAAGTTTATTTGACATAATTGCCATATCCGAAACTTTTTTGAAGCCGACTATCTCTTCCCAGTCCATAAGAGTTGAGGGGTACCGCTGGATTAGGAATGATCGTACTGGCCACGCAGAGGTGGAGTCGCTCTTTCGGTGCAGGAAATCTATCTTTCAGGATTCTTGGTGCGTCCTCATTAGCCCATTCAAAGACTCCCGAATTCATCTTCGTCAAGTTGGTGCACATGTCGTCCAAAATCGTAGTTGGAGTGATAAGGAGGAGAGGACATAAGGTGGAGAGGATGCAGGAAGTTTTCGGGGAAGTGGCCAAGTTTTTGGGTGTGTACGATCATGTGATAATTTTGGGTGTTCTCAATTCCGACCTCTTAACTGACTCAGTTTACAGCCATCAGCTGTTAAGAATTTTAGGATCTTTCGGTCTTCACTATTTACCACTGAATGCTATGCATCATTCCACAAATTCAAGTTCATTGCTTGATTTGATTATTGTCAATGAGATTGATCTGGTAAATAGAGTTGGTCAGGTTCCCGCGTGTGCGTTATCAAGGCATGAACTTATCTATTGTTCCTTGAAATTGAGGTCAGGCAGAAGTGAGCGCAAGTATGCATTGACACGGAATAAGCAAAGATTAGGGAAATGATGGGAGAGGGGTACAAAAAACTTCAGAATAAGGTGAAGCAAAGGATTCGAAACGGAAAAATGAACTATTATCGAGAACTCTTTGAGACAAATAAGCAATCGAGTGAGTTTGGAAGATTATGCGAAGCCTTGGGATTAGTGGAAAGCAATCAGAAACTAGGTTGGTTGTTCCCCTCCCGGAACTCAGCCGCCATTTTTGCTGGTTCTCAGGCCCACCAGCGCCCTCGGATGTTATTGACAATATCATAAACGCATCGCCAGCCCAGGAAGAATTTGTGTTCCACCCATTGTCGGAAGAAAAGGTAAAAAATGCTCTTTTGGACATTAAATCGAAAGCTGTGGGGGCGGATGGAATTCCAGTCAACGTGCTGCATCTACTTGATTATCTCACCAGTTACGCATACCTTCAATGTCTCGCATATGACAGGTACATACCCAGATATTTGGAAAAGGGCTATTATTAAACCTCTCGCAAAGTGTAAGTCTCCAGTGTCCGTCAAGGACTATAGAGGCATCTCATTACTAAGCACATTGGGAAAAGTTTTTGACTAACTGGTCTATAATAATCTGAGAGCGTTCGTTGTGAGGAACAACATTCTGGGCCGTACCAGGTTTGGCACGGAAATGGCGCTTGTTGGTGTGCTTGACAAAGTCAGATCAGCAGTGGATTGACAGGAGGTAACAATACTGGTGATGGTGGATTTCTCTGCTGCTTTCGATCTGGTCTGTTGGGATATTCTTCGCGCAGTACTCCAGTCGAGTGGGATTGTTGGAACTGCGTTATCATGGTTCAGCTCCTACTTGTCGGGACGCTTTTTGGCAGTCAAAGCGAACGATGGTGAGTAGTCAGCCTGGGGGGGGGCTCGACGTTGGGACTCTACAAGGGTCAGTGCTTTCCGCTCTCTGCTTCGTGCTCTACATCACATTGTTACCAAAAGTCCTCTTGGTCAGTACTCGGCATATGTCGTATGCGGATGATCTCCAGTTGTTCCAGTCGTGCCGATGGAGAACATTGGGGAGTCGATGCAGGCCTTTAGTGCCGATCTTGGCCGCATTATGGATTGGTGTTCCTCTTACGGGATGGATTTGAACCTGAGTAAAACTAAGGCGATGATTATCGGTTACCCAAGGATTCTGGGTAAAGTTAATTTAGTAGCTACACCTAAAATGCGTTTGAGGGAATAATGCTGGAATATGTGCACACAACTAAGAAGCTTGGAGTAGTGGTACAGGACACACTGGGGTGGGAACTCCAAACGCCTATTTTTGGTGCTATCTACCAGCTGCGCAGAACTGCTAGCGATTTCCTTACTCGGGTTCGACTTCAACTCGTTCAGAGCCTCGTCCTGCCCCACTTGGACTACGTGGCAGCTCCGCTTTGCAAGGCGCCCCAAGGATTGAAGAGGATCTGCTGCTGTGTGCCATGCCAGACCTCGACGATCAGATGGCTGTTGACGAAAACACAACGACGTCTGGAGAGGCCACTGCCTCGCCACATCCAGGAGCATTGTCTCCAGTAAGCATGGAAGGTCTCTTTGCGGACCCTAGAGCCTTACCCCTGATGGAGGGCACCCCCCATTGGCCCAGGAGCCGGGGAGTCACGCGTCCGAAGGCTGTGTGGCCTCCAGGGCACCAGTGGTGGATCACCGCGCAGGGGCTGGTAGAGGTGGGAAGAAAGAGGGTGAAAGAGAGACCTCTGGGGCACAACCTGACGGTGCTAGGATGGGAGGTGCAAGAAAGAAGCGGTACACCACTTCATTAGGCGAGGGCTTGCACCAGAAGAGGCCTTAAAGACCTCCGCCATGACAGTCAGGGAATGTAGGGAAAGATCCAGACCCTCGACTGGATCTACTCCACAGAGCCAGAAGGGCGGGGATCAGAAGAGGAGGGCAGCGCCTCAAGAGGGATCCCCTAAACAATCCAAGCAGAGGGCCACCCATCCGCAGAGCAGACCGAGCTACAGGGATGTAGCGGAGGAGGTGAGGATTGGTGTGGTACGACAATCCTGATTAAACGAGATGTAAATTACACTGTCTTGCATAACTTTATCTCTAGAGATGTTACAGCTATCATGGTAAGGGAAAACTCGCCAGAGGGAGCAGTCAGGACGGTGTTGCCATTTGCCTATTTCCCTCACGATGCGAACTCCCCACCAGTAGAGGTCCGAAGATTGGTAAGTTATTGTAAAAACCACCAACTTCAACTCATAATTGGCTGTGACGTAAATGCTCATAACGTTGTCTGGGGGAGCACGAACACTAATACCAAGGAGAGTGCCTCCTGGACTACCTTGCAGGGCAAGAACTGGAGATCCTCAACAGGGGGAACGTCATCTCGTTCGGCCTGGGTTTCGGCGCACAGGTACTTGAGACCTACCGTATTCCTAAGAACACAGACTGGCCACTCTACCAAACCCAACTCTGCACAGAGCTGGGAGGTATGGACAGGGTGATCCACACAGTGGAAGAACTGGACACTATGGCCAGTCTTATGCAAGGGGCGATCATTCGCTCCTATGAAGACAACTGCCCATCCCGTGCCCGCAAGACCAATGGTGAGGCCCGCTGGTGGAGCGAGGAGCTGGGAAAGCTAAGGTCTTCAACGAGGAGGCTCTTCAACAGGTCCAAAAGAATAGGGGATTGGGAGGCCTACCAGCAATCCCTTACAAGTTACAGCAAGGCCATCAGGAAAGCAAAGAGGAAGTCCTGGAGGGACTTCTGCAGCGGTGTAGCAAGTGTCTCTGAAGCCTCCAGGCTGCAGAGAGCGCTCTCCATGGAAAAAACTCAGGAACTAGGCCTCATTAGAAGCACGGACGGAACATTCATGGAAGATGCTAGGGAGACTGTGGAGGTGTTGGTCAATACCCACTTTCCGGGGTGCACCCTTGTTGAAGAAGGGGCTTTTGCCCCACCCCGGGAGCCAGGCAGGGAACCTCCGCACCCGCGTAGGCTCCTAGGGTATGCGAATTGCATCTTCACCCCTGAAAGGGTTAAATGGGCAATAAACACCTTTAAACCCTTCAAGTCCCAGGGTGGGGGGTGGGGGGTCTTCCCGGCCTTGCTTCAACAGGGCCTGGGAGCCCGCCTACCCCTCCTGGTTAAAACTTTTCACCCTTCAGACGAGAGAGGTGGCGTTGTGCTGCTTCATGGACATGGGGGGTGCTTTCGACAATACCTCCTTCAGCTCCACAGAGGCAAGAGCAGCACAAAGGGGTATAGAACCCCAGGCTGTGAAATGGACTATGTCCATGCTAAGGAGCAGGGAAATCACTGCCAGGTTAGGGGAAGACAGCGTCACAGTGGTTCCCACAAGAGGCTGCCCTCAAGGGGGGGGGGGGACTTTCTCCCCTCCTGTGGCTACTCATGGCTGACGAGCTGCTGGAAACATTGCAGCTTGAAGGCTACGAAGTGGTCGCATATGCGGATGATCTCGCAGTTCTGGTAAGAGGAAAATTTGCCTATACTGTGTCAGAAAGGCAACGATGCAAAGAGCTGTAGGTGTTTGAGCGTCCAACTAATTGGCGGCTCGTGAGGCCCACGGGAACGTTGCTCGAAGGAACGCAGCTACTGTAAAAAGCCCGCCTAAAACGCGGAATCTTTTATCTTTTATCAGTTCGTTCCATTCTTTTTCATTCTGTTTTGTCTTTTCCGCGAGTGTGTTACGCTACTTGTGAATTCAAACTGTTTCCTGGATTTCCGGATATCATTTTCATTTTTGCAATCACGTATGCAAGTCGTTTTATTTACTTTGGCAGTGCCGCTTTTCATTTTCATTTTTTCATTTTGGAAGTTAGCTCAAATAAAGGCTTACTACAGCGTAGAAGGTTGACACCCCATCAGTATACCCAATCAGTAGGTATCATCCAAAGGTGGTGTGACAAGGAGGGATTGTACATAAACCCAACCAAGACTGCCATGGTTTCATTCGCCAAACGAAGAAACCTAAATATAGTATCACCCACCAATCAAGGAGCGAGGCTCCATATAAGCACGGAGGTGAAATACCTCGGGGTGATACTGGATAGGCACCTCACTTGGAATCTGCACGTGAGATATGCACTGCACAAGGCAACTGCAGCCCTGTGGGCATGCAGGAGGCTGTGCAGCAAATCATGGGGCATAACTCCAAAAATAATGGAGTGGCTCTATAAGGGGATAATAAGACCCCACCTCACCTACGCCTCCACAGTGTGGTGGAAGGCAACATGCTAGCTAGCAGCCCAAGGGAAACTTCAGGAACTGCAGCGACAGGCATTCCTAGCTATTACAGGGGCAATGAATACGTGCCCTACTGCTGCAATGGAAGTCCTTTTGGACATCTCACCTCTCCATGTACATATTCAGAGGACTGCTTACCTGGGAGCGGTAAGGCTTTTGCAGACAGGGAACGTCTTTTCCAGGGTTAAGGCAAGCCTCCAAAGAACAACTAGACAGTTCAAACAGGAAGAGGCAGTAGTCCTTACTACCGACGTCATGTCAGAGCGGAAGAACTTTTGGCTGCCATTCAGGGTTAGTATCCACTCGCGGGAACGATGGGAGCAGGAGACATACTGGACCGAGGTGGGCGCCCTGCGGTGGTTCAGTCATGAGAGGCAGAGCTGGACTGGGTATTGTTGGCCCAACTAAAGTCTGGCTAAGCCACTGGGAGAGAACGCCACGATATTCCTAGCTGAAATCCTAGCTATAAAGATCTGCTCGAAAGAGATCCTGTCTAAGGGATTCAGGGCAGCCAGGCAGCACTAAAGGCCATTGCAGCCTATAGCTTCAGATCCAGGCTGGCATGGGAATGCCTTCAAGCAGCTCGGCGCCCACAATAGGCTTTCCCTCATCTGGGTGCTGGCTCACAGGGGGCATGAGGGCAATGAAAAGGCCTACCACCTTGCAAAGAAGGGCACGGAATCCTACCCATTGGTCCCGAACCTCCTGTAGGTATGACTAAAAGTCACCTGAACCGTTTGGTGGTCCGATGGGAGATACAGGAAAATAGCGCCCATTGGCATTGCCAGCCACGACTTAGACAATCGAAAAGTCTTGTTACGCCTTCTGGTCCAAGGGCAAAGGCAATGCTGACACTGTCCAGAAGAGATCTGAGGGTCTTGATTAGCTTTGTCACCAGACACTGCCCACTCAGGTATCACCTCAACAAGATGGGCATCTCAGAGGCGGTGGAATGCAAACTCTTTGGTGAGGATGACGAGATGGCGGAGCACATCCTATGTGAATGCCCTGCCTTAGCAGTCAAACGCTTTGAATATTTTGCCCAGGGGATTAGTGAGCCCCATATCATAGCGAAATCTGCAGTGAAGGACATACTTGGCTTCATAAAGGGGGCGGGTATGTACGACACCTTCTACTATGCAAGGGCCTGTGTCACAATAGGCCCATGGTTGGCCGTAGTGACAATGGGACCATGTCCCACATGCCCTGGGAAAAAAACAAAAACAATTGTGTATGAGAACGAATGATGAAAGGTGTACGAAAGGTAAATTAAATGTTTGCGTGAATGTAATTTATTTGGTATGGACGAGTTTTTTGTGGTTTTTTCTAGTTTTTGTAGTGTTTTTCTTTATTCAGTACGTACAGCATCTAGCGAGAGGTATGTAATCGTAAATGTAGTGCAATGAGTAGTATATAAATGTATACACAGATTGTTATGATTGTAAATGCAAATTTAGAGGATGATTGTGAAACCTGTAGCCTGGGGGAATGGAAGAGAGGGCCCCATGGCCCTAATTCCTCCAGGTGGTTAAATAAAATCAATCATTAAATCTCTCTCTCTCTCTCTCTCTCTCTCTCTCTCTCTCTCTCTTCCTGGAGGGAGGAGGAAAGGGACTGGATGGTCCTGGATTTGTCAGTGAATGCGTCAGCCGCCACCATAACAGCACTTCCAAGGCAGCAAGCCAATTATAGGTGAGGGCTGTTAGCCTCAGGCTGTCAAGTAGCCAGATCACCATTGTGGGGATTCCTGACCCTGGGATGGGTGAGGCATATATGAAGTTACTCAACAACAACCCTATGAAGGAGGAGACCCATCATGGGCTGGGGGGAAGGCTGTGCATTGACCTCACAGCTGTGTCTCATACCCTGCTACTCAACTAGGTTAGTGAGTCATTGCAGGTGACAACATCCTCTGAAATGACACGCGTGAAAAGCGATTCTGCACCAAAAATGCTGACTGGCCACAATTCTGTAGGGTACTGGAAGGTGAACTGCGTGCCACAGACACCGACCTAATACTACAAGCATGCGCACGTGAAGAGGTGGACCGCAAAGTGGACATATTTACCACACAGGGCAATCAAAGTCCCATGGTGGACTGAGGAACTTGATCCCCTCAAGCAAACAGTGAATAAAGCCAGAAGGATGTACCCACTCGTGACCCTGATAGCAGAACCACACTCCGAACTGCCTTCATCCAAGAGAAGAAGGCTTTCCACCGTGCCATCCAATGAGCCAACGGCAAGGCTGGCGAAATTTTGTGGAAGCGGAGAGCTCTAAGAACCCCTAGAGCAGACATTGCAAGTCCTCCATAGGAAAAGCAAACGTAGAGCAGGTCTTAGCTTTGGGCCTGCAGCATCGAAAATTCACTGGAAACCCTCCTTGAGAAGGTTGAGAACTGTACCCAAGTTGCGCAAGATACTGAAACCCAGAAGCCAGCAAGGGAGCTGATCATGGACCCTCCGAACGAGCCTGACATCCCTTTGTGAACAACAGGTGACCTCGGTAGGGCTCAACAAATCTCCTTGGCCAGAGAGTAGAAAGCAACATGCTATGGCAGGCTGAGCCGACAATCTCCAGCGGTCTCCTTAATTTATTTAATGACTATGAGGTTGGACAGTTCCCCACTTAGTGGAAGTCTGCGCATGTTGTCACTCTTCAAAAGGGAGGCGACCACAATCAGTCAGGCCATGGAGACCGCTCAGCCTTCTTTCCATATTAGGCAAAACATTATAAACCATGATGTTGCAGTCCCTCGAAGGAGTCTTTGGTAGCAACCTCACAGGCAGGCAATACGAGTGTACCAAAGGAAGGTCCACGCAGGATGTCATTGTCGAAATTCGGCGTGTTTCCCTGCTGGCACCGGCTAAGTACGTCGTAGCAGTTCTGATTGACATCAGCGGAGCGTTTGACAACCTTTGGTGGCCAGGGCTTCTTAATGAGCTCAAAGGTAGGGGAATCCCCCCGCAACCTGTAGTCACTCGTCAGAAGTTACCTGACAGACAGAACTCCCGTTTCACTCTCCACTTGTCAACCATGCACTGAATGGCCAAATCAACGTGTAACTGACCACTGATCACCTGGAGTGCTTCTGTTGATACAGTATTGTAGGCCTCGGTGATCCATAGGAGCGCAGGTCTCTGGGATTGGGCCAATACTCTCTTTTGATTGACTGTTAGTTTGCTACCCCAGACAACGGGGAGGAACGTCGTAGCAGTTCTGATTGACATCAGAGGAGCGTTTGACAACCTTTGGTGGCCAGCACTCCTTAATGAGCTCGAAGGTAGGGGGATCCCCCCACAACCTGTAGTTGCTCGTCAGAAGTTACCTGACAGACAGAACTGTTACGATCGAATGCAGGCATGTCTCCGTCCGGAGAAAAATTGAGAAGGGGTGACCACAGGGCTCGGTCCTAGGACCAGCACTCTGGAATGCCTTCTTCGAAGGTCTTCTCAGGAGACTCATGGAGGCTGACTGCGAGCCGTACGCCTATGTGGATGACTTGACTTTGCTGATCTTTGCAGAGTCAGTCCGCCAAATTGAAGAAAAAACCCACCACATGCTCCGCACCATCACCCAATGGTGCAAGCATGTCAAGATGCAGGTGGCTGGGGGAAAAACCCCAGCTAATCCTCTTGAAAGGGAAAGTGAATAATCCACCCTCAATACGCTTTGGCGGCCACAGGCTCCTTGAAAAGCACGTCAAGTATTTAGGAGTCAATACAGGTGAGAGGTGGGGCTTCAACCAACACCTCCAGTCTCTTAAAGGCACTACCATTGCAAGGTTCGCCTCACAGCGCGCCATTACTAAGGCCACTTGGGGTGTGTGTTACCATGACACTATCCTCATGTGTAAGCCCTGCGTTAGGCTTGCAGCCGCAGGACGTCAGGCCCCTTTTCACAAAAAAGCGGGGAAGACAGAAAGATTGGGTGATCGAGGTGTCACTCAGTCTACATAAAAAACTAGAGGGGGCAAGGCACCTCCAAATAGCCTGGCAGCGGTGCGCCATCCGCAAGTACCAAGCCCCCACACAGTGCTACAAATGCCAGCGCTATGGCCACCTAGCAGTGGCCTGTAAAACACCTGTTGTGTGCGCCTTCCCACATCCGAGCAAGGAATGCAACTGTGAGGCTCCCCTCAAGTGTGCCAATTGCGTCGAACGCAAATGCGAACAGGTCTCGCAGTCTACACGAGATGCACGCTGTGCCATTCGTCAGCGAGCGATTGCCCTCCAGGAGTCACGAGTGGATTATCAATAGGTTAAAAACAGTTCGAATCGTTCAGCACAACACAAATAAGAGTTCCCCAGTTATGGCTGAGTTGCTGCAAAATGCACTCCACAAACGCTGCAGTGTTCTCGCCATACAGGAACCATACATAGGATCCAAAACTCTTGGTCTGGGATCGCAGGCACGAGTGGTGGCTGGAGCAAGAACGGGAGCCAAGGCAGCAGTGGCCTGCATTGACCCGTCCATTGATATGCTCGCACTCACCCACCTGAACAGCCAGCACTTGGCCGCTGTGCTCATCCGAGCTGGTGGCTTTGAGCTGGTTGTAATATCATTTTACAGGCAATTTGGCTACCAGTTGCCAACAGCCTTCAACCACTCGCGGCCTCGGTGATCCATAGGAGCGCAGGTCTCTGGGATTGGGCCAATACTCTCTTTTGATTGACTGTTAGTTTGCTACCCCAGACAACGGGGAGGAACGTCGTAGCAGTTCTGATTGACATCAGAGGAGCGTTTGACAACCTTTGGTGGCCAGCGCTTCTTAATGAGCTCAAAGGTAGGGGAATCCCGCCGCAACCTGTAGTCGCTCGTCAGAAGTTACCTGACAGACAGAACTCCTGTTGCACTCTCCACTTGTCAACCATGCACTTAATGGCCAAAACAACTAGTAACTGACCAGTGATCACCTGGAGTGCTTCTGTTGATACAGTCTTGTAGGCCTTGGTGATCCACAGGAGCGCAGCTCTCTGGGATTGGGCCAATACTCTCTTTTGATTGACTGTTAGTTTGCTACCCCAGACAACGGGGAGGTAGCCAATCACGCCTAGATAGATGGCCTTATAAATGAGGATAGTGTCATGGTAACACACACCCCAAGTGGCCTTAGTAATGGCGCTGTGAGGCGAACCTTGCAATGGTAGTGCCTTTGAGGGACTGGAGGTGTTGGTTGAAACCCCACCTCCCGCCTGTATTCACTCCTAAATACTTGACGTGCTTTTCAAGAAGGAGCCTGTGGCCGCCAAAGCCTACAAGACTGTATCAACAACAGAAGCACTCCAGGTGATCACTGGTCCAGGGATTTGGCCATTGAGTGCATGGTTGACTTGTGGAGAATGAAACGGGAGATTCCCCCACTTTTGGCTGAACCCCCTGTAGATCTCACCACAGAACAGAAACTTGCCTTTATTGTTTGAACAATGGGCAATGCAATCGTCATCCACGGACTTGTCAAACCCGAGGACAGGGTGCTGGTAGCGTTATTATTACCTGCATTTATTGTTTGGGACTTGGTCATCGTTTTAATTTATATATTTTGCGAAGGAGAAGAAAAACGGAATTATGTACTGTACCCTTGTGAGTCTGATTGTTGTGTGTTAGTGGTATGAGTGAAAGCTGCTCAAAGCAATGTGTTTAAACCTTGTAGGGTCTTGTTAGGAAAAGGTGGGGTGAATTTTTTGAACGTTGGGCTTGTTTGTGCATAGTGGGACGGAAGTAGATTGCATAGCCTTCCACCTCCCCATGTCTAAACTTGCCACCTCTTCATGTTCATCTTAATCGCCGAGTCAGCAGTATTCTTACATGCACACTATACAATTCCTATCATTCGGTCCTCAGTATCCCATAACCCAGATCTGTGGTGTAAGTAAAGCCAGAACCGCTTTACTTCTTACTTCTACAAACGAACTAAGAGCCAGAAGGACGATTCATTATTCTACACAGCGTCATCCACCAACATCATGGTCAGAAATTCCATTTCCGATCCTTTTGCTCCTCTCCAGAAGAACTATGTTTTTTCCCTTCTTTTTCTAACGCATACTATTTAATTTATTTTCATTCAATTAATTTTGTACATCAATTTCGTTATATTATCGACCATTTTATCAATTATAGTTTCTCAATTATATTTGTTCATACATGGAGTTAGTTAAATATTTACCGCGCTAACTCCACAAACTAACAAACAACACTGGGTGCTCCTTCTCAGGTCTATTGATTTTAGCCCTTTTCACTAGCTCGTTTTGAGTCGGGGGGGGGGGGGGGGCAATATGAGCCACAGCTGCCAGTCTGGCCACTCACCGAGACTGGGACCTACGACGGATTATTCAATTCCTGCTCAGCATCAGCCCTTGACCATTGGTGATGTGGTGAGTGGAACACACGCTATCAGGCTCCCTGGAAACGCTCGAACCCGGTTCTTCTCCCTCCTCATTCCCAAGACGTTACCTATAGGTGTTGTGAGAACTTTCTTTTGCTCATTTGAATCAAAGTGTTCAGCAATGCACGATCAGTGTAGTGCTTTTGTCTGCAATATGTTGGTTATGCCATTGTCATGTACTTTATGCCCCTATAAGACCAGCTTTTACAGCCATGCATAAGGTAAGAAAAGTGGCGACAGCTATGACCATGGAATGGAACGTTTGTTTCTTAGATGGGTTTGTGTGCCGATACACTTACTCGTACTCTCAGGAAGTATAAGAGTGCTGATTCGTATATATAATCTAATTTTTATCGTCGATAATACATGTTTTAATTTGTAGGTTTGTATAGGTACTTCAAGAGCAAAGTACATACACTTCACGATTAGCCGTTTTAATGACTCGTGATTAAGGTCGACAATATTGGAAATTAGGCGGCTTCATCCAATATTTTGCACTTCAAGAGCCAGCCTGGGATAGAACCCTTGGTGCATATTCAACTGCTTAGGTGAGGAGAGCATGCACGGAAACAGGCAGTGTCAACGCAGGGTAGCCACTACAGTCTTATGCATTAATGCCTTTCAAAATTTTGTCTAGACAGTTCCTAATGTTCAAATAGCAATGGAAGATGGCTCTGTACAGGCTTGTACATTTCTTTAGTGCATTCATGCGACAATGGTTCCCAAGTGGTAATTCCCCTCAAATGGTTACTTTAGAAAGTGCCAAGTTGTAGATATGTTTGACTAAGACAAAGAGATAACTACAGGACATGATTATTCATCAATGCTAACCATGAACTAACTAACCTTAAAAAGGGGCTTCGTTCCCTAAAAAAATCGAGATAGGCTTCATCTCGGTACATAAATCTAAGATCGTTTTTACAGCCTACAAGAATTACAGGCGTGTTTGGACAGAATTTTCTTATCTCTGGATACCACATGGCTTTGCAATTCCGCAGCGAGTTGGGCGATGCAAGTGAGAAACACAAGAGAACAACATCAGACCTGCAACAAGTTGAATATGAACAGTAAGAGCACAATTCAAAACACAGAAAGTCATCAAGAGCCTGCTTTGGAGAGCAAAAAATCAGAAGAAACCTTAAAGAATGGTTCATAACTTGTAACAGTTTTAGTATCATGATAATAATTTGGTTTAACGATTGCGGTAGGTAAATTTATTTATCTAATAACCATTGCCAGAAGCCTGCAATCCAGAATTTCCATGGCTCAGTTTATAGTTGTTCCTTACCTCATCAGTCGAGCCAAGCTGGGGGCAATTCATTGAGGAAACCCCACGCAGGGACTACGCCTCTCATTCTGCGTACATCAGTGCAACCGTCTAGAGACCCACTGCGTCTCGCAAATGCCAGTGACGCGACGGTTTAATGGAGGCAACCACATTGGTTTTCCTGAGCTGATTTGCATGTCTTTTCAGGAGACGCTCATTCTTGCGCACAACCTGGTAGTGCTAATTGCCGAACGTTCGAACAATTTTGCCAGTTTTCTACTTGTTTTTGTTGTTTGAGTACCAGCATGCTAGAACTCTGTCAGTAGGTCGAAATTCTTGAGTTGGGGGTAAATGGAACGTAACATGTTTCTTCTGTTTGTGTTGAGCGGGTTTGAACAGCTCAAATTGACAACGGATGTTCCTGTTCAAATAGAGTTCGGCTAGTATCTTTCCATTTTGGAGAGGTGTGGCTCTACACCTGAACGAGGTCTCTCAAAGTTTGTTCGAGGTTGTCGAATCGAGTCGTTTTCAGTCATACAGGTCAATTTCAGTTTCAATGTCTGAATGTAAAGCTCAGCCAATCCTTCCGTCACTGGATGGGCCTGGTGCTATAAATTTCTGTAATATTCCATAAACTTGACAAAATGTTGAAAACGTCTCGTTACGACAAACTGTGGCATTATTGGAGACAATGATGCTGGGGAATCTATGCGCACAGAAGATGTGAAGTAACAATTCGATTGTAGTAGCTGTTGTTGGAGAATTTTGAACGATTAGGACCTCCGCCTATTTCGATTTTGAGTCCACGAGCATGTTATGTAGAAAAGAACCCGTATAATCAACAGTCCGTGTGTGTGTGTAGTTAGATTTGCGGGAGAACGGCTGATTCGATTGAGCTGGTTCTTTTTTTGTTTTGTTCGTTATTTTTTGTAGACACCAAAATAAGGTTATGGACGATTTCAGCCGATGGTAAGGGGGGTGGGGGACGAAAATGTACCAAAAACTAGGGTTTTTCGCATTTTTCTCGAAAACGGCTCTAACGATTTTGATCAAACTTTCAAATTAACTTCTCCTAATCAATACCTAATAATACTTCAGGTGATTCATGTCCATGGTATACGACGTTGACTTCTTGACTTGGCAGAATCGACTTCAAAAGGGATTGTGGTTTCCCTTCAATTAGGACTTCAACACAATATTTTTACTTTCCGCTACCCGACGGGAAGGAAAGTATAGTAATCGGCCCAACAAAAAAATTTGGGTTTTCTTCAGATCTTTACGTTTCAGACCCTACTCAGTCTAAAAAACCTAATTTCGGCACGTGGTCCGTGTGTGTGTGTGTGTGTAGTTAGATTTTCGGGAGAACGGCTGATTCGATTGAGCTGGTTCTTTTTTTGTTTTGTTCGTTATTTTTTGTAGACACCAAAATAAGGTTATGGACGATTTCGGCCGATGGTAAGGGGGGTGGGGGACGAAAATGTACCAAAAACTAGGGGTTTTCGCATTTTTCTCGAAAACGGCTCTAACGATTTTGATCAAACTTTCAAATTAACTTCTCCTAATCAATACCTAACTTTTCTTTTCCATACATATCTCCATGAAAATACGGTGAACGGAGATATGGGCCCCTGAAGAAAAAATAGGTTTTTTACGCTTTTTGGCAAAACGGCTTCAGCGATTTTCACCAAACTCACAGGATGTTTTCAAATAGTTGATACCTACATATTCTTCTCAATAAATGTTCCTGTGACGGTCCATTGAACAGAGATAAAAATTAAAATGTGTCGTAAATAACGTTTTTTCGAACATTTCCGTAAATTCCAGGGTAACTGCTTCACCAGATATGATAAATTCTAATGGAGTGTCTTCTAGTCACCCATAGCCACATTTCGTTCTCTATAATTATGTCTGTATATATATATGTTGAACGGAGATATAAGCCAAGTTTACTCAGAAAAGGAGATTATTAGGGTATTCCAATTTTCTCAAAAACGGCTCTAACGATTTTGATCAAACTTTCGGAGTACTCTCAGCTAACTAGTCCCTACACTTCGTTCTTCGTAAATGTTCCTGTAAAAATGCGTTAAACGAAGATATAGCGCCCGCAAATGTAGGTGGTGTTCGAAATTGCAGGGGTGGCGGAAGGTGTGTGTTGCTACGCACCAGATATTTTGGAATACTGATTACGGATATCAGTTGACAGTAATTGATTCCTGTTAAATTTTCTTGGGAGGTAATTCAACTTGATTCATAGATTCAGCAGTTTTCTCAATTGATTTTTTTTTCTCTAGCGTTGACATACAAACGCTAGAAACATGACTGAATTTGCTGCATGATGCGCAGTTGTTAAAATTAGCTTAATTTTACTGACAGAGGCGAATTTAGCGAGTAAAACTTATACTAGTAGAGAAATAATAAAACTAACGTCCTGACCGTGACGAACCTGGAGTGGAGTGTACAAAACCGTGAAAAAGCGAAGAAGCTTGCTGCCAAATACACCAAATGTCGAAAGCGGTTGGATGGTAGATGGGGAAATTATTATATTTGGGATGCTGATGACCCTTTTTCTATAATATGGCGAAACACTAAGTCGGGATGCTGGTGTCTCTACGCAATGAACCACAGAGGTGAACTGGTGGGCTGAAGAAGATGAATCATCGGCGAAAGTAGAAGGAGCTGGAGGTGGATATTTGTCAGTGATAAGATTTTTATAATAAAACCTATTGGCACAAACAGCAGCGTAGTTTTTCAAAGTTACATTTACAATCTCTAGTGTCATGGAAACGCCCACACCTCAGATGGAAATCTCTCAATTTTCGAACCTTCCAACGCTCGCACCTTTCCCTGTATGTCATCAAATTGTTTATTGTTATCATCCAATGACTGCAAAATACTTTCATCTAATTATCAGGGAGATCACGAATAAATTGAGCACACAAGAACATCTCTGTGATGCTAGACTATAACTATATGACTAGATTAGACTAATTATTTTCAGGACAAACGAAATCATTCAGTGACGTCGCGCATTGGAGTACTTGGCGATAGGTTTTCCTTCCTGCTGATAGTATGTGTTGCAGATCGAGCTGGTTCTTGAACCTCAGGATAAGTGGACTGTAGGGGGACGAACCAATCCTGACTTCCACCCAGTGTCCCCTGGAAAATGCTCGCTTACGACTGAGTCGGCTAACAGGGATTGGAACACCCAAGCCAAGGTGCAGGGTGCTCGTGCCAAAGCTGAATGGTACAGGGTGTTTAAACATGTGTATCACTAACGACCCACTTGAGGCACCAGGCGACACCCAATTGTAATGAAGCCTTCCACAGGCATAGGGGGCTCTGCCTGTGGTGACTGTTTGGCTCCCCCATACTCGTGGGGCCAACATATGGTGACCAATTCTGAAAATATTTTCAAAATCGTTGAGGACACATAAATATCGAAGAAATCCAATGATATCCCGTCAGTCATTGACTCAATAGCTGCACTGGAAAAGGAAGAGGGCTCTGGCGGGGGAGTTGGGGTAGTACCCACACCCAAACCCCTGCCACACCCTTCAGGTGAGAGACTTCCGGATGAGGCTTGGGGTGCTATGTGACACCAACAGAGATGGAAGTTTCTCAAAAGGAGGACCTGCCAGCGGGGAAGCAAGAGCCCCAGGGACCAGAAAGGGACTCCCTCCCCTCAGAATGAGCTTACACCCTCCATTACTGTTTACACAGAGCAGCGAACTATTTCCTTTCATAAGATCTTTTATTTACTTTCTTTCATTCAACTCCCAATCGTTGCAACTATATCGCAAGTCGAGTCATTCTGTTCATTATCTGAGGTTGCAGTGCAGTGTCTCACCTGAGAGAAGACAAGAGCAGAGTGCATCACCTTACCTGAAGAAGGGGGACCTCACTTCCTCCACTCCACTTTGAAGACGCAGCTTTATTTCATTCTAAAGTTAACGTACCTGTTCATTCTATTCCTGTTTCATCGTTCGCCGCTTCATAGCCCTATATTCTACTCCCACTGTCTCTTTTTGTGCACCACGTTTTGTTTCGAGGATCCCAGGTTCCTCGTTTCCATAAAGTTGGTCACGTATAGATGCTCGTTGGAACTTCGCGTCGTATGACATCGAGAACTTCAAACTGAGCCGACAATTGAACTTAAATCGAGTCAATCGTACTTCCCAGTACCTATAACTCTACAACTTCGGTGCCAGGTAAGGCGAGAAGTTCTATTTGCGCATCACGCCTTCATCTCGTCCAACCCAGCGAAACAGAACAACAGTACTTTACCAGTGCGTGTTATATTCAATTGTTGCTCGCCTTGTTACAAATATTAAAATGCTTGTCTGGGACGTATTGAGAAGTTAACTCCCGTTTCAGGTTAACGCAGAAACAATTACCATGGAGAGACTTTTCGACCTTCTTCCCCTGGATATTTATGTCAAGGCAGAGGCGATGAAGGTAGCATACAGACTCACCAAGCTCGGTATAGCAAAGATGACTCAGGCGACTAGTGGACACTTGACTATATTCAGGAACTTGGATACTCCTAAGGAGCTCGGCATGATCATGGAGGCGATGGTGCCCATGTATGAGTTCGAAAGGAATCATGGAACAGCAAGAGTCGTCAGTTTCAGCCTACCAATGGCATTAACATCTATACAGATGGATCGAAAACTCCACAGGAAACAGGCTCCAGGGTGTGGATAAGTGGCTCTGGAGGGAGTGGGACGCACAATGCACTAGGCCCTACTCTAACAGTTGTTCAAGCAGAGATTTATGCCATTATCGCCGGGGCAATCTTAATGCATGAGAAAGGCTATAGCAACAGAACTATCACATATTGACTGATAGTCAAGCGTCTTGCAAGGGGAACAAGGCACGGCTGATGAAAAACGTCAAAACTGGTGCGAAAGTGCAGGATGCGGCTTAACTCCTTAGCAAGCGCAAATAGAGTTAATTTGTATTGGATTCCTGTACACAAAGGGATCATTGGAAGTGAGAGGGCGGACCATCTGGCCAGACACGGTTTGTCTAAGGTACCTATCGGGCCACCACCCCATTGTGGATTTCTCTGTCACTAGTCAAGAGGACTGTGAGAGAACACGCCAGAAGACTACATCAGATGTCTCCGTCCGGAGAAAGATTGAGAAGGAGTGCCCATAGGGCTCGGTCAGTGGACCAGAACTCTGGGATGCCTTCTTCGAAGGTCTCCTCAGGAGACTCATGGAGGCTGACTGCGAGCCATACGCCTATGTGGATGACTTGACTGTGCTGATCTTTGCAGACTCAGTCTGCCAAATTGAAGAAAAAACCCACCACGTGCTCCGCACCGTCACCCAATGGTGCGAGCATGTCAAGATGCAGGTGGCAGAGGAAAAAACCCAGCTAATCCTCTTGAAAGGGAAAGTGAATAACCCACCCACAATACGCTTTGGCGGCCACCGGCTCCTTCTTGAAAAGCACGTCAAGTATTTAGGAGTGAATATAGGTGAGAGGTGGGGTTTCAACCAACACCTCCAGTCCCTTAAAGGCACTACCATTGCAAGCAAGGTTTGCCTCACTGCGTGCCATTACTAAGGCCACTTGGGGTGTGTGTTACCATGACACTATCCTCATGTATAAGGCCATATATCTAGGTGTGATTGGCTACTGCCCCGTTGTCTGGGATAGCAAACTAACAGTCAATCAAAAGAGAGTATTGGCCCAATCCCAGAGAGCTGCGCTCCTGTGGATCACCAAGGCCTACAAGACTGCATCAACAGAAGCACTCCAGGTGATCACTGGTCAGTTACCAGTTGATTTGGCCATTGAGTGCATGGTTGACAAGTGGAGAGTGAAACGGGAGCTTCCCCTGCTTTGGGCTGAACTCCGCGCAGACCTCACCACAGAACAGAAACTTGCCGCCATCGATGAATGGGCTCTAGAGAAATGGCAAGCGAGATGGGAATCCTCGTCAAAGGGACGTGATACGTATGAGTTCTTCCCCAACATCCGTGAATGTCTTTCAAGAAAATGGGTTGAGCCAGATCACTGGACGAGCCAGTTCCTCACAGGACATGGTGACTTCAATGTGTGGCTCGACTTCTTTTCTCTGAAAGCATCTCCATTATGCACGTCTTGTGCCTCCAGTGCGGAGGAAACAAGAAACCATGTGCTGCTCCACTGTAGTTTCTACAACAGTGAGCGACGGTTGTTGGTAGGGCAAATGAACTTAGCAGCATTGACTGCTACAAAGCAAGCCTTTCACCATTTTGCAGAGTTCACGAAGAAGATGATGGCTAAGAAACGTGGTCATAGTTGATCTGTCCTTTTGAAACTTGCCACCCAAGTAAATAGTTAGATCAGGTAGGAAACCAGATTAAGAACTCCTCCCAGATGGTACGGGATTCCTCAGGTGGTCACCTCTGTGCGGTCACACACGGGCAACAGCTCTCCACCGGGAGACTGGCTAACGACCAAATACCTGCCGTACCTCCACAGTCTGAGTTCGGTGGATGCTGCAGGGGCCGGCCTTTTGCATATTAGCGAAACCGCAACTTCCATGACTGATATAACCCTCGTCGAGGGTTTAGGTACAGTCATCAAATTAGGAAACAGACCTGCCTCTCTCCATCCTGCAAGTCTTATGCATAGTTTACATTGGAAACGAAAAACTACATGCTACTTCACTGTAGTCCTACGTACAATAGCAAGAAAGTGACAGTTGTCAAAGCTGGCAATTTTGACTGCTACTAAGCAAGCTCATGACCCTTTCACCCAGCTTGCGAAATAGGTTACTACAAAAAAGTGGGCTCATTCAATCTCTCTGTTTGATACTTGCCACCCACGTAAATAGGTAGATCAGGGGGAAATCTTTTAGCCAGTCGAACCTCTGTGCAGTATTTCTAGATAAGGTGAATGCTGGACGAGTGCCAGTGCTCCTTCATGCTATTAAAACCTGAATAACCTCATAAACGACAGATATAAATATCTTACAAGTGTTCAAGAAGAGCGATTTTGATAAGGAAACAGACTTGTCTGTTAGACTGTGAACAATTTTGAAAGGAATGGCAAAACCAAAACGACTCAAATTTTATATTTAGCCTGCAAGTCACCATGGGACACCAAAACAAGGATATGAGCAAAATAGACCAAAAACTAGCTATTGTTATCATAGTGATCAAATAACCTATTATTTTATGAAAAACGGCGCTAGCAATTTCGATCAAATTTTTAATAACGACAGTTCAAGGTAACGACCTCACCATAAAATGTTTATTCGTGAGAAAATTAGGAGTTCAGCACAATAAATTATTGAACGTTTGTGGAAAAATCTATATTAGAGCAGCATTTTCCTCACAAATCCGGTGCGTAGGATCCATTTATTAAAATCGGGATGGTATTCCAATAGGCTACATGTATGATGAGCGTTTAATAACGCACATAACATAATTAGCAGCAACCCCAGATATTCGAAATGTCTACTACTGCCTGCAAGTTGGAGACTGTTGTTGTAGCAACTGCTTGCATTCCAGCTTTCAATGTTAGTAGCTCAATCACTGTCAATGTGGACTAAATGCAACTTGCAAACATGTGATGGGGTTGGTTAGCTCCATCTCGCGAGATGTTATCCAACCTCTAAAAGCAGCACATGCGGAAATTTTATCCAAGTATACTAATAGCGGATTAGTAGCAAAATCCATGTGATCCTTCTCGCCAGGTATTTCTCCAGTCAGATTCTTGGTTATTTCTGTGTGTACGAATCTTTTAGGAAAGCCAAAAGAATCCTTAATTCGCACGAGACAGAATGTATTAAATCAAAAAGGAAAAAACAGTTGTAACATAACATCATAAAAGGGTTGATGCACACACCCACTGTCCGATAGGAGTCTTATCAACGAACGTTGTTGTTGTATTGTTGTCTTGGGTTTGCTTCAACACTCTCCCTCAAACACAAGACCCCAATAGCATCTCTGTTCTTGGTGAAAGCTGGTGAAGTGAGACTCTTGGTCAGCATATCAGCCAGTTGCTTTTGACTAGAAAAATGCTGCAACTTGATTTCCCCATTCATAACCTTTTCTCGAACATAGTGAAAACGCACCTCTATGTGCTTTGTCCGGCGATGAAACTCAGGGTTCAGAATCAGACGCATGGCACTACGGTTGTCAACAAGCAGCGTTGGTATTTTTGGGGAGCTGGTAATTTCATTCAACAATCTGTTTAGCCATACAATCTCCTTGGCCCCCTCACTTGCAGCAACATATTCAGCTTCTGTCGTACTCTGAACTATCACAGATTGCTTACGACTGAACCATGTGACAGCAGATCCACCAAAAGTTGTCAAGGCACCAGCCCCAAAAATTTTAAAATAATCAATTTTTGGAGGTGAGGAATTCATCCAAATTTCAACTGGAGATTTACCTTGTCCAGTGGGTCCAGTTCGGTTCAAGACAAAAACAGCAGTGCTGATTGCTTCAGCCCACAGTTTTATGGGTAAATTCTTCGAGTGGATCATTGAACGAGCTGCCTCAACAAGTGTGCGGTTCTCCCTCTCACTGGCTCCATTTTGCTGAGGCGTGTATGGAGTTGTTCGATGCATGCTTATTCCATTTTCAGCCAGAAGTTTCTGGACACCAGAGTTAACAAACTCACCACCCCCATCACAAAATAATTCCTTCACAGTGTGACCAGCATTTTTCACCTCATTGAGAAACACCGCCAAGCAGGCTCCTACCTCTGATTTGTGTTTCAGAAAGAATATCCGACGAAACTTTGAATAGTCATCCTTCAGACAGACATAATATCGAGATCCCCCCCAATAGAATTCTCCTGAAATGGCCCACAAACATCAGCATGAATCCATACAGCACATTTTGTTGGTCGGTTCTGACAATCATGAAATGGATCACGATGGTGTTTTCCATAAATACAACCCTCACACCAATCTTAATCATCTGATAAATTAAGCCCAATTTTCTTAATGACGGACTTCACATGCTGTTTGTTCTGATGGCATAATCTTTCATGCCACAACTGAAGAGTTTCACCAGACGATGAAGCCGTGAGAACCTCAGCAGCTCTAGGAGGAACGTGCAATTTCATATTTAAAACATACAAGCCATTTGTCGTTTTTCCGCCAATCAAGTATGTTTTGTTTCCCTTGGTCAGTCTACAACCAACCTTGTTAGCGAAAAATTCGTACCCCTTGTCTAAGGAGCAACTGACAGAAAACAGATTTCGGCTCACATCCGGCACATACCATACATCCTTCAGGTGATTTATCTCCATTTTTCCATTAATTTTCACATCAACAAGTATGTCTCCTTGACCATAGGCCTTGATAACAGCATTGTTGCCAACCTGAACATATACAGGTACCTCAAATTCAGAGAAGTCAACAAAGTAGTTTTTCAAATATGTCATGTGTTGTGTGGCCCCTGTGTCAGCCACCCAGGTATCATCACTTCTGCCAAACTTAGAATAGTTGCATATGAAAGCATGTCCCTTCCAAAAAAAAAAAAAGTGGCCTGGTTGCTTACATTTATAACAGTGAGTCTGACGGGGACCACGGTGAGGTGTAAACTGTTTTCCACCATCACCATCTGCACTCTGCAGTGCTACAGCGTTGTCACTATCAACACCAAGCTCACTTTTTCTTTTATTTTTCATTGATAGTTGAGCAAGCAGGGCAAGCTCATCCGGTGATTCCTTCATGGGTAGACGCATTTCAATCAGTCTAAGTCGCTCAGTTAGACTACTCAAAGATCTATCCTTGATGGGTACACTCTCCCAAACACTTTTAAATTCAAAATAAGGAGGCGGAAGAGTTGACATTATTCGCCCCATCAATATCAATTCAGAAAGTTCGGCTTGCTCAAGCCTTTTCAGTTCCCCATTCAGTTCATTGAAATCACGTTGGAGGCGCGCAACGTGGTTTACAATACCACCATCAGAACTGAGGACCCCATAAGAGAAAAAACTTTTTAAAAGCCCGTCCAATCTCTGACTTGAACCTAACTTATCCCAAATCGCCCTGGCTGTTGTACAAGATGAGGTAAGTTCTTCATTTGTATTGTTCAAGGTATTGACTAAAATGAGCTGAGCAAGTGAATCCTTGGATTCAAAATCGTCCTTATTAGAACCATCCGTGGCCAACGTCAACTCACCATTAACAGCAACCAAAACCTTATGATGTTTCAAAACCAGGTTTATTTGTCGTTTCCAACAAGACCAATTACTCTGGTCAACCAGTTTCTCCACCGAAGCCTTGAAATCAAAGGAACCTGATGCACTCATTGTCAAATGCCTCAACAGCGCGTGAGAACCCGAAAAAAAACGACACGATTCCGTCACTTCACAAAACGCACGATTCCGTCACTTCCATACATTCAACAGACTACAGTTAACGTGAATCTGGGCCCATAACCTTTTAGGAAAGCCAAAAGAATCCTTAATTCGCACGAGACAGAATGTATTAAATCAAAAAGGAAAAAACAGTTGTAACATAACATCATAAAAGGGTTGATGCACACACCCACTGTCTGATAGGAGTCTTATCAACGAACGTTGTTGTTGTTGTTGTTGTATTGTTGTCTTGGGTTTGCTTCAACAGAATCAAGGTTAGCGGACAACTGGCTTTATAACCACTGATTGTATTTCACATGCCACAAAAGTTGGTTGTATAACAATATCATACTGAAAAGAAGTTTTCTATTTTCATTTCATTAACTTACCTTAACGTAACTTATTAAATTGAGTGGGTCTATTTGCTACGTATGATTTAAATTTATTTCAGTAGTCCCAAAGGGCTATTATGGGTTTCTTTCAAATTCCACGTAAGTTTTGGATTAATTATTGACCACCTGGAAGTATGGCGCCTGAGAAATGCTGTACCTCACATTAGTGCTTAATCTCTGGTTTCTCAAATGTTGTGTGAACGGTTGTATAAAATAATTTGGGACCTTTTAACGCATGTGTCAGCTATATTGACGTCACTGACACAGAAGACCACAGTCCCTTCAAACTCTTCGAAAAAACATAGAAGTTGCCTGCGAAAAAACAGAAGAAGCAGCGTTCCTTCCTCTGTCTGACCAACCCTCTGACTCAACCACCCGAATAGCCACATTGAGGAAGAGGCATTTCAACTTGTGGATGAGAATTTGCGAATCACCATCGCCTCCACTTGCCTATTCAACGCTTGCTCCTTCTTCGATCTACCACCTGATCCTCTATCTTGTCCAACCCATTCGCTTTCCTAATGCTACACCCTAGCAATATCCCTCTATACTCTCAACTTCCCACTAATGATCAAACCCATGCATTATTTTTCTCTGCACCCAAGATAGCATTTGGTCTGGCTCTCCCCATAGTCCAGCTCTGCCACATCATCTGGCTCAGTCCTGGTGTGCGCTAGCCACCCTGCCCATCTTAATTACCACCCACGACAAGGGTAGCCTCCCATCAAGGGTTATCCTACTGCAGCAGCACCGGGGAGTATGTGAGATCACAAAACATGACTCATGATCATCTCGAGACTTGAACTTGCTAAGGAGGCTCTCATTCTCTCTTATGAGTAACTCTGAATGCTTTCTCTCCCTCTCTTGTTGTTCACGTGCCAAATCACTTTGTAATTTTCTCGCCTCTGTTTGTTGTGTCTGCTCTGCTGTTGCCTTGTTGTGCTTCCTTTGAACTGGGCGTGCGTACCCTCATGAGAATCAGGTCTTGCTCACACCGTATCACCCCTCTTCTGTTCCTCGCCAGTCTTTGGCAACATCTTCTCTCGTCGCTTCTGTTCCAATCACAATTCGTTCATACAGCTTCCGTCCCGACGTGATTTGTGCAGCCTTTTCCCCTTGTTTGCCTTTTTTGAAGTTGTTCAGTCAACCTCTAATGCGACGCAGAAGACAGTTTTGTTCACAAATATAACCCTTTACGAGGTTATCCCTTTTGCTGCCGTTGTTGCTCCTTTTTCATTATTCATTCTTCATTTGGCTCTCTTCGTCGTTAACTCACGCTCCTGCTCCTACTGTAACAATTCGCAACCTAATAATAATTTTCGTCGTTATCTTCACACAAGCTGACAGCTCACTGAAACGACTCAGGGACTAGTCACGCTGGAGGGGCCCCTCTCGTCCACATTTTCGCCATCAACAGGTGGGTAGTCAGCAGTTCTCTCGCATTCCCCCTTTTCAATCATTTTCTAGCCCACGAATTAACACAAGCTTTCCTCCTGTCATCGAAGAATTTCTGCGAATTGCCTTCGTTCATCGCCAGACGCCATCTCATCGTCTTCGCTAGTACCTCGCTGACTTAACTCGGTCAAAATTAGTCTACTTTTATTTTTACTCCTATTCTTTTTAATTGTTATTTTTGTAAATATAAAGTTTTTTGTATGACAGACAATCAATGTATTTTTCTTATATTTAAATATTTTCCTTGGTTGCCAAAGGTAAGTGGTTGAGTTTTCCCTTTAAAATTACTCCACTTATGCGCCAACACTTCATCATCAAACCAACCCGTTTTTTCAATACAGTACAGTCTTGTCATGCTTGCCTCATTTACCACTAATTCTTTCACCCGTCATTTTATTTAAAGCACCCAACAGTAAGAGAGTAAAATCAGAGGTAAGATAGTGTTCAGAGTTTATAAGTTTCAATTATTCAACTATTTTATGTCTCCAGCAAATATTGTAAATTGTGGAATTGCAATTACCAATCATCTTTCAGATTCAAATGGATAGTACGAAATGAAAAATTTACCTGCCGTAAGCGAATCGCCTGTCCTTTTCATGGTCACCAAATGTATCCCACAGCCTCAACGACACGTTTACACCATCGACAACCTCCCACGATCTTTCCAGCACCTGTTGAGCGAATGCACAGCAGATTCATGTTTAAAGTATCTAAAAGATTGGGAAACTTCTAATACGCCCATCAACAGAACTTTCACGGTCGGAAATAGCAAATCATGAATTTTCAATCCTCAAAGTTCTCAGTTCCATTTGTTAAATGTTCACGAATGTGTCATTTTTGTGCACGCTCAGTAAAAAAAAAAAATCTTTCTCAAACTTACATCTTTGTAGATGCGGTATTGGTCAATGGCCCAGACAGTTGGAACGTGGGTTGTAAGCAGCTGAGAGAGAGATAGTTGTTTGTTACACGCTCGAGCACAGATGAGACGAGTTTTTCCAACAGCAGTGTCACCAACTACAACACACTTGACGAGCTCCTGATGGTGTTCGGTATTATCCATTATTGATTGACAGTCTCGTTAGTAGCAAGCTGTACAAACAACTCTGAAGCATTTAGTCCTGGAAAAAATGAATAAGTCTGATTTAGAGGTATTCAAATCGGGACGATGATACGTTTTGGTTCTCCTAACCAAACAAAGGTGAGAACATGAGGAAAATATCTGGTGCGAGGCACAACTTTCCAAGAGCCCTACGTAAACAGATTTTTATTGCTAGTGACTAATTCAACTTGTTTTTCATTCAATTTCGTATGCCAGGTAGAACTTAATTCCACATGTTTACACAGCAGGGAGCTATTGCCTTTCATCAGACCTTTTTATTTATTTTCCTTCATTCAACTCCCAATCGTTGCAACTTTATCGCAAGTTGAGCCATTCTTTTTGGTTTATTATTCATTCTGAATAATAACCCTATGTTTTCGGTCACATAAAATTTTTTACAACCCCCCCTCAAAATTTGATACTTTACGTTTCAAGACATGGAGATTCCAAATTTGCAATGTCCATCCCCCGTCCCCCGTCCGCCGTCCGGGCCATTTTGTGCCTTTAACGTGGTCCAAAAAATTCGTTCTTTCGCACAAAAATCCAAATTGGTATCTAGTTGTGCCCGCCAACTCGGCAATCCGATCGGACGAAGCCCATGATTGTTATGGGCAAAAAACCGTTAAAAAAATTAACAAAACGGAGTCAACGTTTCCGTCTCATCGAAATCGCTCGCTTCGACTGGCAACGCCGCCCCCACTGAGAGGCGAGGGACAACGCTCGCCCGCCGCCGCCCGCTCTACTCGTTGGAAGCCCCCCGGCTCGTGTTTCGTATTTCGTTCTTGTCTTCACCTCCACAAATGACTGTTTCGCTCGTCTCAACTATTTCCGTTAGCAAAATATCTGTTATCTTCGATTGAGCTTTTCATTATTCGTTTATTTTTGGTTTATTTATTTAATAGTTCGTTCGTTTCATTTTTTTGGTTTTAATACGATTCAATTTTTTAGATTCTTTCGTTTCATTCTCATTTTGGTTTTTTCATAGATTTTTGGTTACATTTTGATATTAATATTTAGCGTGCATGTTTTCATATTAAAATTCAGTTTTTTCTAGATACTTTCGTTTTTTTGTTCATTTTAATATTACGATTCAGTTCTTTTCGACCTTTTTTGGGGTTTCATTATGATATTTTTCGATGCTGAATCGAACGGGATGGGTCTCGGAGCATTAATGCTAGGTCAAGCTGTTTATCCGAATAATAAACCGTTGTGTAATAATTTGCAGGGTTTTATTATCTGAGGTTGAAGTGCAGCGTCTCACCTGAGAGAAGACAAGAGCAGAGAGCATCAGCTTACCAGAAGAAAGGGTATCTCACCTCCTCAACTCTACTTGAATACTTCTTATTACCATTCCCTGCTCTATCGCTCGCCACTGCATAGCCGTTTTTTCTACCCCCCTTGTCACTCTTTTGTGTGCTACGTTTTGTTGGGAGGATCTCATAGTCTTCGTTCCCATAAAGTTGGTCACATACAGATGCTTGTTTGGAATTTCGTGTCATACGACATCAACACCTTTAAATTGAGCCGGCAATCCAACCTACATCCAGCCAATCCTACACGTGGAAAGACACACAGATAGATAATAATAACGCTGACCAGAGATAGTACAGCGCGAGTGGAATGTCATGGGCACTTTGCAGCTCTACCCGCGGCACTTGCATTGCTTCAGTGGATGTTTTCTTGTAAGCCTTGGTGATCCACAAGAGCCCAGCTCTCTAGGATTCGACCAGTACTTCCTTTCGATTAAGTGTGAGTTTGGTACCCCAGACAATGGGGCTGCAGCCAATCACGCCCAAGTAAAGACCTTGCATATGAAGGTAGTGTTACAGTTACATGCACCCCAAATGGCCATGGCTAACCTTACCAGGACGGACAGGAGGTGTTGGCTGAAACGCCACCACTCACTCATATCGACTCTTTTGTTTTTGGCTTGCTTCTCAAGAAGGAGCCTGAAGCTACCAAAACGTGTTGACAGTTTGGTATTTAATTTTCCCTTTATGAGGATGTGCTGGGTTTTTTCCTCAGTCACCTGCTGCTTGACGTGCTCACACCATAGGGAGATGGTTTGAGCACTAGATGAGGTTTTGTCTCGATTTGATGGTCTACATATTCTCCATGAGGCTCCTAGAAGAGCTTTCAAAGAGGCGTTCCAGAGTGCTGGTCCAAGGACTGAGCCCTGTCAGCACCCATTCTCTATCATTCTCCGAGCTGAGATATGTCTGTATTACATAGTAGCACTTTTATTTGTCAAGTAACTTCTGACGAGCGAGTATAAGTTACGAGAAATTCTCCAACTTTTAATCTCATAGAGCTGTTGAACAAGATTAGATTAGATGTCAAAGAGAACTGCTACGAAGTACTTAGCTGGTGCCTCCAGGGAAACGTAGAGAATTTCAACAGTGACGTCCTGCGTGAAATTTCCTTTTGTATTCCGATATTGTCTGCCAGTAGGGTTACTACCAAATACTCCTTCGAAGGACTGCAACATCTCTAACGTGTTACCATAAAATTCTGGAATCCCAACTACCGCTGTTTTACTTAGTAACATTTCTCACACCTTTTACCAGATAATTGTGAAACGGTGAATACCATCCTACTAAAAAAAATCAAGTTGGCAGCCTCGTAAATTCTCTGTGAACTAATTGCTCAATGATGATCTTGCATTGGTAGGAGCACCACAATAAATGCCTGACCTTTAAGCGCTTCTACATGATAACATAAAATGCCGTGAAAACTGGTGAATGAACGTAGAGCTAAGGAAAATTGTGTGTGCATCACACCAAATAATTAAGTACGCAGCCCTGAGTATCGGTGTGCGACGATCATCACAGAAGAAGGTTAACAGCCCTAGCCCACGATGAAGCTCTAGTGAAATAGTGAGAACATCCAGACACTAAAAGAATTCTGATCGATCTCGATCAGAGCAATTAGCTCGACACGCACAATTAATACCAACAGGTATTCGCACAAAAAATACCTGGTGTGTAGTAAAACACAGCTGCAACTGCCGTAATTCCTATGATCTGCTGTATATGCAGGCGCATTTCTTCTAAAACATTCAACCTGTGGTGGCCAGCGCTCTTCAATGAGCTTAAAGGAAGGGGAATCCCCCGTAACCTGCACTTGCTCGTCATAAGTTACCCGACAGAAAGAACTGCTATGATCAAATGCTGGCATGTCCCCATACAGAGGACAATTGAGAAGAGGGGGCCAACAGAACTCCGTCCTCAGACCAGCGCTCTAGAACGCCTTCTTCAAAGCTCTTCTAGGAGCCTCATGGGGACTGGCTGAGACCATAAGCCTATGTGGGTGATCTGACAGTGCTGATCCATACAGAATTAGTCTACCAAATCATGGCAAAAACTCATCATATGCTCCTTACTGTCACCGAATGGTGCGAGCATGCCTCATTGCATGAAATTACTAAGGCCACTTGAGGTGAGTGTTATTCATGGCGTCATTGTTTGGGGTAGCAAACTAACAGTCAATCAAAAGAGAGTGGTGGCCCAATCCCAGAGAGCTGCGCTCCTGTGGACCACCAAGGCCTATAAGACTGTATCAACAGAAGCACTCCAGGTGGTCACAAGTTAGTTACTGATTGACTTGGCCGTTTAGTGCATTGTTGACGAGTGGCGAGCTTCCCCCACTTCAGGCTGAACTCAGTGCAAATCTCATCACAGAATGGGCATTAGAGACACCTATGAGTTCTTCCCAACATCCGTGAACATCTTGAGAGAAGGTGGGGTGAGCCAGACTACTGACGAGCCAGTTCCTCATGGGAAATAACGACTTCAATGCATGGCTTCACTTCTTTCCTCTCAAGGAAAGCGTCTTTTGCCACCAGTGCGGAGGAACCAAGAAACCACGGGATGCTTCATCATAGTTTCTACAAGAGTAAGCAATGGTTGTTGGGAGGACTGACGAACTTAGCAGCATTGACTGCTACAAAGCAAGCCTTTATTCAACAATTTCACGAAGAACGTGATAGCTAAGAAATGTGGTCACACTTGATCAGTCCTTTTGAAACTTGCCACCCAAGTAAATAGTTAGTTCAGAAGGAACCCAAATTAAGAACTCCCAGATAGTATAGGATTCCTCAGGTGGCCACCGACGGCGCGTAAGACTTGGGTAACAGTTCTCTACCAGGATATTGGCAAATGACCAAATACCTGCCGTACCTCTGCAGGTCTGAGTTCGGTGGATGTGGCAGGGGCCAGCCTCTTGCATATTAGTGAAAGCGCAAATTCTGTGACTGATATAAGCCTCGTCGAGAATTTACGGACAGTCATTAATAAGGAAACATATCTGGGTCCGCATCCAACATCATGACACAGTCTGCAAGCAGGTTGTTTGTGCGTTGGCTGGAAAGTGGTGAGCAACTCTACCTGGTTGTCTCTGGAGAAAGACACACAGACAGAGACATTGTCGCAGTAATCCTGGATGTCCACTTAGTATCTGGCAGCTGGCTAGCCAGGATGCGCAAGTATGACTGGACAGATCTTCGTATGTCTGCATTGTCCACCGTTTCACCTACTACTATTTCTACACGATTTTACCCGATAACTCTGGAAAAGGAATTTGATCCTTTCCCAATAAATCGGGCTTACACTCTCATTAATTCTCTGTGCACCAATTGCTCAATAATCGTCGGGAGATGAGCAGGCACTATTAAAGGGTTTATCCGATGATATAGAGCCTATATGATGTTAAGATATGTCGAGTGATTAAACCTCTTCCAAATGTGTCGGGGTACCCTTTTCAAGGGTGTGGCCTTAAAAAGGGCCGACGAAAGTTTTGTTGGTCCTGTCTCTGCCGGTTGGCAAAGCGTGAGGCGAGGGACGAGTTCCTCGGGCGTCAAAGTGTAGTTCGAAAGGCTCGGTTGAGCAGTAGATCCTCACGGCGAGGGACTCGGTTGAGTCGGTGCTCCTTCTACTGCAGACGCGAGATGAGGGACTCGGTTGAGTCGTAGGCTCAGTCGAGCAGTGGCTCCTCGAGGTGAGGGACTCGTCGTCTCCGCTAGCACAGTCTTCAAGTGTAGTCTCTGGTACTGCTGATGTTGGCTCCTTGAAGTCAGAAGAAGGAATGAATGAAGGAATGAATGCTGTTTGTCCTTCCAGGCAGTCCCTTATATACGTTCTCTTGGAGGGAGTCGTCCTCTCTCATTGGCCACATGCTACCCCCTCCAGGAGTAGTCAGTGGCTCGTGGCTAGCGCCCTCTGTCGGGATTACTTTGCGGTGAGGCGCCTTTTGTAGGTAAAGGGTGGCCAGCCGCCACAAAATGGATTCCTATCTTATGTTCTGAATGATTTTCCAACAACTGTATATAAACTAGGATTACTAAAATCAAGTTGTGGGTTGGGGATTGCGAAACGAACCGGGCTAATTACAGGCTCACCATCTGCAAGGATGCTTTGAAAAATGAATTCCTACGGGTGTAAATAAAGGATGACAAAGGAGTCATTGGAAAATATAAATGGGACTGTCAGAATTTTCAGGCGCTCGAAATAGATAGAAGTAAGGTAGTTGGTCGAATCGTAGTAGCTCTGAAGCGATCTGCCAATTACGCACAAGCACAGTCTTATATGTCAACTGCCAGGGATCCTGACCAACGTCTCCATCACAACTTTCCGCCAGGAGGCTCTCTTTAATTTCCGGCCAGCGCCTTCAGGGCCCTTCTAGCCTGCCTGTAATGCCACCAGGCCCTTCCTTAGCTGGAGGTCGCCTGCTGCACCCGCCTCCTGGCTCTTAGGGTGGCTTTCCTGCTGTCCTGAACTTCCGCACAACACCATGAAACTGGTCTCATTGCTGCCACCTTCCAGCATGGTATGGTGGACTCTGCCGCTGCGATTACAGCATGGTGGAGGTCACCTGCCATTTTGTCAGAGCCCTAGCTTGCCCCATCCATCCAATATCCCACCATCTGCGTGTTGAGCTCAGCCCTGTAGGCCCTCCACATGACGTTCCTAGTGGCGTACCTGGGTGCTACTTCCTTTGCCTGCAGCCTTTGCACCCACCTCCAGGACAGCTGTATTAGTGTGTGGTCGCTCGTAGTCACATACTCCGCTGACCACTTCCGTTCTCTCACCCTATTAGACATCCTTCCTAACGTGAGGTCTATGTAGGATCTTCCCTGGGGGCCTGAGCATGTAGCCACTGTTGTAACGTGAAAGAGGAAGGATACTGACGCCTTTTGGAACTTTCATCAAAATTTTCTTACCCTCCTATGCTCAAGATTAGGTTCCGTTTTGTTGGGTGGACAGCAATGCCCTGATTGCAGTACATGGCAGAAACTGCAGTGCTCATGAGTACCTGAGGACAGGCACTTCATCAAGGGCGAAGTGATGTACCGGGATGAAGCAAACCCTTCCATTCAGCGAAGGCTCGTCCGGAGCATTTGTGCTGACTGTGAAACTTCAAATGCCCCGATTCGCTCGAGACTTCGCTGCTTCGTTGATACCGAGAATTTCCCCCGTCAACCACGCTCGCATTCGCCCCCACCCAGTTCCCTGTTTGTGGTGGTAAAACTTCCCTGAATGTAATAGAGTATAAAACTCTGTGTTCCAATCGCAGTCGGTTTCTATCGTACTAACTCCCTGACTCACTTAGTGCGATACTGCTTTCAATATTCATCCCTCTCCGAAACAGCTGTTACTTGTAGAAATGAAAGAAGAAATGATTCCATCCAAAGAAATGAAAAGTAACGTATCTGAGGCACGAACACTAATAAATAACAGATGATGCGAGCATACTGTTACGATATTGTACGGAATGTGGAAAGGAGTATGTATAATAACAATAAAACGGAGAGAGTAAAATTGTCTATCTCCACTAAATCTGAGTTACAATGTTTGATCGATTTCGACAGTTGAGTCATCATCAGTAACAAGTGTTGGAGATGGATTTTTCCAATTCGCGGGCAATTATTGAATCGAGTATTCGAAACGTAAGTTTTCCTATTCGATCACATGTGGTCTCGTTTTTCGTTCGTTTTTGTTGTCGTAAAATTTTCGTTCTATGTTGATTATGTGTGAACCGGGTTTCATTAAAAATATTTTGTTCGCATTAATTTATTCTCGCAACGAAACTAGAAAGAAAACCACAGGTTATGGGGTCCCAGTTTCGTGTGCCGTTGCGAGTTCAGGGGCTGTCAATAGTAACCGTCGGTTAGTTACTGTTTTGTGATATTTCCTTTTTTACTTTCCTTGGCTCTACGAAGTAGAAAGGAAAGTTATGTAATCGGCTGAAAAAAAAAGTTTTGAGTTCTCTTCAGATCTTTACGTTTCAGACCCCCCTGAGTCCGAAAAACACTATTTAGGAAAAGGGTCTGTGTGTCCGTGAACGATTTTTAGAGAAAACCACCGTACCAAAACAGCTCAAACTTGATATCTCGCCCGCAGGTTACCATGGGACGCCAAAATAAGGGTATGAACAAAATACACCGAAATTTAACTATAGTGATCAAAACACCAAATTTTTTTTTTCTCAAAAACGGCTCTCTAACGATTTTGATTAAATTGCTTATATTGGTAGCTCTTGATAAGATAATCATACCATAAAATTCCAATTTGTGGGACAATGACGAGAGCAGCACAATAAATTATCAAAAGTTTCGACGAAAAGCGTTTTAGCCGCAGTTTTTTCCTTTTAAACCCTGCTGGAATGTTAGTAGAATGTTTACGAAAATTGGCATTGTAGTCCAATCCAATACCTATAGGGTGAGTGTTTACAAACGCTCATGAGATAAATGGGGCTCACTCCAGAAATTCCTGAATTTCAACTACCGCCGTTTCGCTTAATACCAGTTCTAACAGTTATTACTCAATAACTCTGCGAAAGTGATAACTATCCTCCTTCAAAATATCTGGTGCGTAGCAACACACAACTTTCCGCCACCCCCGTAATTTCGAACACCAGCAACATATGCGGGCGCTATATCTTCGTTCCGTGCATTTTTACAGGAACATTTATGGAACAAAATGTAGGGACTAGTTATCTAAGAGTATTGGTTGAATTAGGCTAAAAGTTAAGTTAACAATAAAAAATAAAATTTGTTAGCTTAAACGCTCGAATTAAAATCGGTTCGTTGTCACGTGAGGATATCCGTGGAACTAATCGGACTGGGTTTCATGTTGTCGTTTGTCTTATCGTTCAGAACGGAAGCGGTCCTTCGAAATTAACGAGGCCAAGATTGCAAGATTTCTCTTGATCGGGCGATTAGTCATTCAAAGACCACTCGACTACGCTCGCGAGTTTTTCTCGACTAGTTTGCGTGGCCGCATGTGTGTTGTTTGTGACCTTTTCGCGCTAGTGATCCCAATTTGAGATGCCTGCCATCGACGATTATAAATTCAAGGTAGAATTGTTGTTCAAACGAGAACAAAATGTAGGGACTAGTTATCTAAGAGTACTCCGAAAGTTTGATTGAAATTGTTAGAGTCGTTTTTGAGAAACTTGGAATACCGATAAATTAATATTCGACAAATCTCCTTTTCTGAGTTAACTTGGCTTATATCTCCGTTCAACATATATATATACAGAAATAATTATGGAGAACGAAATGTTGGTATGGGTGACTTAATGACACTCCATTAGGATTTATCACATCTGGTGAACAAGTTACCGTGGAATTTACGGAAATGTTAGAAAAAACTTTATTTTCGACACATTTTGATTTTTATCTCTGTTCAATGGACCGTCACAGGAACATTTATTGGAAACAATATGTAGGTATTAACTATTTGAAAACATCCTGTGAGTTTGGTGAAAATCGCTGGAGCCGTTTTGCCAAAAAGCGTAAAAAAAATATTTTTGATTCATGGGCCTATATCTCCGTTCACCGTATTTTCATGGAGATATGTATGCGAAAGAAAAGTTAGATATTGACCAGTAAAAGATAATTTGAAAGTTTGATCAAAATCGTTAGAGCCGTTTTCGAGAAAAATGCGAAAAACCCTAGTTTTTGATACATTTTCGTTCCCCCACCCCCCTTCCCATCGGCCGAAATCGTCCATAACCTTATTTTGGTGTCTACAAAAAATAACGAACAAAACAGAAAAAGAACCAGCTCAATCGGATCAGCCGTTCTCCCGCAAATTGAACTACAGACACAGACACAGGTCTGTTTACTTATTTGATGACTGTACCTAAACCCTCGACGAGGGTTATATCAGTCATAGAAGTTGCGGTTTCGCTAATATGCAAGAGGCCGGCCCCTGCAGCATCCACCGAACTCAGACCTGTGGAGGTACGGCAGGTATTTGGTCGTTAGCCAGTCTCACCGTAGAGGGCTGTTGCCCGTGTGTTACCGCGCGGAGGTGACCACCTGAGGAATCTCGTACCATCTGGCAGTAGTTCTTAATCTGGTTCCCTACCTGATCTTACTGTTTACTTGGGTGGCAAGTTTCAAAAGGACTGATCAACCATAACCACGTTTTTTAGCCATTACCTTCTTTAAGAACTTTGCAAAATGGTTATAGGCTTCCTTTGTAGCAGTCAAAGCTGCTAAGTTCGTTTGCCCTCCCAACAACCGTTGCTCACTGTTGTAGAAACTACAGTGGAGCAGCACATGGTTTCTTGTTTCCTCCGCACTGGAGCAGTACCTGGTGAGCAGCTCTATATACGCCTCACCCGCCCCATCCAAGGTTGGGGATCCCCACAATGGTGATCTGGCGTTTGCATCAGCACAGACTACGCAGGGTCGTCCTGATAGGCCTGCTAGAGCCCCCGCTCGAGTGGTTCAAGGCTGTTGGCAACTGGTGCGCCAAATTGCCTGTAGAATGATATTACAACCAGCTCAAAGCCACCGGCTCGGATGAGCACAGCGGCCAAGTGCTGGCTGTTCAGGTGGGTGAGTGCGAGTATGTCAATGGACGGGTCGATGCAGGCCACTGCTGCCTTGGCTCCCGTTCTTGCTCCAGCCACCACTCGTGCCTTCGATCCCAGACCAAGAGTTTTGGACCCTATGTATGGTTCCTGTATGGCGAGAACACTGCAGCGTTTCTTGAGTGCATTTTGCAGCAACTCAGCCATAACTGGGGAACTCTTATTTGTGTTGTGCTGAAGGATTCGAACTGTTTTTGACCTATTCATAATCCACTCGTGACTCCTGGATGGCTATCGCTCGCTGACGACTGGTACAGCGTGCGTCTCGTGTAGAGTGTGCGACCTGTTGGATTTTGCGTTCGACGCAATTGGCACACTTGAGGGGAGCATCACGCTTGCATTCCTTACTCAGATGTGGCAAGGCCCACCAAGCGCACACAACAGGTCTTGTACAGGCCACTGCCAGGTGGCCATAGCGCTGGCATTTGTAGCACTGAGTGGGGGCTTGGTACTTTCGTATGGCGCACCGCTGCCAGGCTATTTGGAGGTGCCTTGCCCCCTCTAGTTTTTTGTATAGGCTGGGTGATACCTCGATCACCCAATCCTTTTGTCTGCCACGCTTTTTGGTGAAGAGAGGCCTGACATCCTGCGGCTGCAAGCCTAACGCAGGGTTGTGTTCAACAACTTGTTGGGCCAAGTCCTCTTTTTGAAGGTCAGTCCGCACGTCGCACAATAGCATGCCCCTAGGGGGGCTGACGCTTGGAGCTTCATCTCCTTTTTCGTGGAAATGTGGCACGTGAGCGCCTTGGCCATTTCTGGCGTTTCCGTCACAATGACGGCGCCACCTCCTACTGCGGTGCGGATGTCTAGCATTCGGACGCTTAGAGCTTGGAGGTCCGTAGCAGGGACGCCTCGCATCAGTGCTTCCATTGCATCAGGGTTGGAGGGACCAGCCTCTCCTTCCTCAAATGTGCGCCTGACCACTACCACGTTTTGTCGTGGGTTTTTAGGGGGGAGTTTGGTAGGCGGTGGAGGCTTCTTCTTTTGGTATTTATTTTTATTTTTGCCCTTGTTTTTGGGCAGAGGCGTAGGCGAGGCGCTGCCCTCGGCCTGCACGTCCTGCTTAGTTGGGGCCTTTTTACTCTTCCCCCTGCGCTTCCTGGCCCTGGCAGACTGCCATTCAGCCTCAGCTCCATGAGGGAGAGAGGAGGGCGCAGTAGCGGCTACTGCCGCATATGAGGGGCCTGGGGTACTACCCTGGCTCATTGAAGCTGCTTGAGTTTTGGAGAGCTGGTCGCACTCGCTGCTGGGCAATTGCCATACGCAGCTCTTCCCTCACGACAGCCGCCACAGTTTCCCGCAGCGGGGGAGTGGCAGGGGGCGATGTCGTTGGGGGGGCATTAGCTTTGATTGCCAGCTTCGAAATTTCGAAGAGGCAGCTAGTGACGAGGTCCCGCATAGGTCCTGTTGCGTTGACCCTCATCCGTGCCAGTTGGCCGTGGATGATTTAGACATATGCACAAATCTGCTCCATGTCCGACAGATTAGGGTCAACGGGATGTCGAAGGTAGGGGGTTCCCAGTGTGTTATTTATGTGAATGAAGTGTAAGTTGTGACCCTTTTAGTCCGGCTTATACGAACACGCAGGGAGTACGGCAGTGGAATTCTGGACCCCCAACTGCTGGGTGAGCACAGTGTGGCGACAGAGTACACTGTGACGCCCAGCCACAGTTAAGCCTCGTTGGATGTAATCCTGCGGGGACCTCATAGAGGTGAGGTTGTCTTTCAAGCTGGGCCCACCCGGCTGTCCCTTTTAGTCGGCTCATACGACACGCAGGGAATACGTCAGCGGCATTCTGGACCCAGGTCTGTTTCTTTATTTGATGACTGTACCTAAACCCTCAACGAGGGTTACATCAGTCATAGAAGTTGCGGTTTCGCTAATATGCAAGAGGCCGGCCCCTGCAGCATCCACCGAACTCAGACCTGTGGAGGTACAGCAGGTATTTGGTCGTTAGCCAGTCTCACCGTAGAGAGCTGTTGCCCGTGTGTTACCGCGCGGAGGTGACCACCTGAGGAATCCCGTACCATCTGGGAGTAGTTCTTAATCTGGTTCCCTACCTGATCTTACTGTTTACTTGGGTGGCAAGTTTCAAAAGGACTGATCAACTATAACCACGTTTCTTAGACATTACCTTCTTTGCGAACTTTGCAAAATGGTTATAGGCTTCCTTTGTAGTAGTCAAAGCTGCTACGTTCATTTGCCCTACCAACAACCGTCGCTCACTGTTGTAGAAACTACAGTGGAGCAGCACATGGTTTCTTGTTTCCTCCGCACTGGAGGCACAAGACGTGCATAATGGAGAGTCTTTCAGAGAAAAGAAGTGGAGCCGCGCATTGAAGTCACCATGTCCCGTGAGGAACTGGCTCGTCCAGTGGTCTGGCTCAACCCATTTTCTACAAAGACGTTCACGGATGTTGGGGAAGAACTCATACGTATCACGTCCCTTTGACGAGGATTCCCATCTCGCTTGCCATTTCTCTAGAGCCCATTCATCGATGGCGGCAAGTTTCTGTTCTGTGGTGAGATCCGCACGAAGTTCAGCCCAAAGCGGGGGAAGCTCCCGTTGCACTCTCCACTTGTCAATCATGCACTCAACAGCCAAATCAACTGGTAACTGACCAGTGATCACCTGGAGTGCTTCTGTTGATACAGTCTTGTAGGCCTTGGTGATCCACAGGAGCGCAGCTCTCTGGGATTGGGCCAATACTCTCTTTTGATTGACTGTTAGTTTGCTACCCCAGACAACGGGGCAGTAGCCAATCACACCTAAATAGATGGCCTTATACATGAGGATGGTGTCGTGGTAACACACACCCCAAGTGGCCTTAGTAATGGCACGCAGTGAGGCAAACCTTGCTTGCAATGGTAGTGCCTTTAAGGGACTGGAGGTGTTGGTTGAAACCCCACCTCTCACCTATATTCACTCCTAAATACTTGACGTGCTTTTCAAGAAGGAGCCTGTGGCCGCCAAAGCGTATTGTGGGTGGATTATTCACTTTCCCCTTCAAGAGGATTAGCTGGGTTTTTTCCTCAGCCACCTGCATCTTGACATGCTCGCACCATTGGTTGACAGTGCGGAGCACGTGGTGGGGTTTTTCTTCAATTTGGCGGACTGACTCTGCAAAGATCAGCACAGTCAAGTCATCCACATAGGCGTACGGCTCGCAGTCAGTCTCCATGAGTTTCCTGAGGAGACCTTCGAAGAAGGCATTCCAGAGTGCTGGTCCTAGGACTGAGCCCTGTGGGCACCCCTTCTCAATCTTTCTCCGGACAGAGACATGCCTGCTTTCAATCGTAGCAGTTCTGTCCGTCAGGTAACTTCTGACGAGCGAGTACAGGTTGCGGGGGATTCCCGTACCTTTGAGCTCATTAAGGAGCACTGGCCACCAAAGGTTGTCAAACGCTCCTCTGATGTCAATCAGAACTGCTACGACGTACTTAGCCAGCCGGTGCCAGCAGGGCAACACATCGAATCTCGACAATGACATCCTGCGTGGACCTTCCTTTGGTACACCCGTATTGCCTGCCTGTGAGGTTGCGGCCAAAGACTCCTTCGAGGGACTGCAACATCAAGATTTCTAGTGTTTTGCCTAATATGGAAAGAAGGCTGAGTGGTCTCCATGATCGCGGGTCCGACTGATTGCGGTCGCCTCCCTTTTGAAGAGTGACAACGCGCGCAGACTTCCACTGAGTGGGGAACTGTCCGACCTGCAGACAGTCATTAAATAAATTAAGGAGACCGCTGGAGATTGTCCGCTCAGCCTTCCTTAGCATATTGCTTTCTATTTTATCTGGCCCAGGAGATTTGTTGGGCTTTAAGGTCGCAAGAGCCCTGCCGAGGTCGCCTGTTGTCCACAATGGGATGTCGGGCTCGTTCGGAGGGTCCATGATCAGCTCCCTTGCTGCCCTCTGGGCTTCAGTGTCTCGAGCTAGTTGGTCATCTGGGAACGCCTTCTCAAGGAGGGTTTCCAGTGAACGTTCGATACTGCAGGCCCAGCCTGACTCATTTTGCATCGCAGCTAAGACCTGCTCTACATTTGCTTTTCCTATGGAGGACTTGTAGTGTCTGCCCCAGGGGTTCTCAGAGCTCTCCGCTTCCACAAAATTTCGCCAGCCTTGCCGTTTGGCTCGTTTGATGGCGCGGTGGAAGGCTTTCTTCCCTTGGATGAAGGCAGTTCGGAGTGTTGCTCTGGCATCAGGGTCACGAGTGTTTTGGTACATCCTTCTGGCTCTATTTGCACTTTGCTTGAGGGGATTAAGTTCCTCAGTCCACCATGGGACTTGATCGCCCTGTGCTTCTGTTGGCCAAGTACAGAGAGCCCAGCAGAGTGCAGTGCTGTGGTAAATGTGTCCACTTTGCTGTCCACCTCTTCAGGTGTGGATGCTTGCACTATTAGGTCGGTGTCTGCGGCACGCAGTTCACCTTCCAGTACCCTAAAGAATTGCGGCCAGTCAGCATTTTTTGTGCGGAATCGCTTTTCACGCGTGTCTTTGCAGAGGATGTTGTCATCCGTAATGGCAAAGTCAATAACCATGTGATCGCTCTGCGTTGCACCTGGTACGACTCACCAACCCTGCAATTTGAGTAGCAGGGTGTGAGACACGGCTGTGACGTCTATACACGACCTTCCTCCCGGACCATCATAGGTCGCCTCAGTCATGGGGTCGTTGGCAACAACCAAGTTGTACCTGGTGAGCAGCTCTATATACGCCTCGCCCGCCCCATCAAGGGTTGGGGATCCCCACAATGGTGATCTGGCGTTTGCATCAGCAAAGACTACGCAGGGTCGTCCTGATAGGCCTGCTAGAGCCCGCTCGAGTGGTTCAAGGCTGTTGGCAACTGGTGCGCCAAATTGCCTGTAGAATGATATTACAACCAGCTCTAAGCCACCGGCTCGGATGAGCACAGCGGCCAAGTGCTGGCTGTTCAGGTGGGTAAGTGCGAGCATGTCAATGGACGGGTCGATGCAGGCTACTGCTGCCTTGGCTCCCGTTCTTGCTCCAGCCACCACTCTTGCCTGCGATCCCAGACCAAGAGTTTTGGATCCTATGTATGGTTCCTGTATGGCGAGAACACTGCAGCGTTTCTTGAGTGCATTTTGCAGCAACTCAGCCATAACTGGGGAACTCTTATTGGTGTTGTGCTGAAGGATTCGAACTGTTTTTGACCTATTCATAATCCACTCGTGACTCCTGGAGGGCAATCGCTCGCTGACGAATGGTACAGCGTGCATCTTGTGTAGAGTGTGCGACCTGTTGGATTTTGCGTTCGACGCAATTGGCACACTTGGGGGGAGCATCACGCTTGCATTCCTTACTCAGATGTGGCAAGGCGCACCAGGCGCACACAACAGGTCTTGTACAGGCCACTGCCAGGTGGCCATAGCGCTGGCATTTGTAGCACTGAGTGGGGGCTTGGTACTTTCGTATGGCGCACCGCTGCCAGGCTATTTGGAGGTGCTTTGCCCCCTCTAGTTTTTTGTAAAGGCTGGGTGATACCTCAATCACCCAATCCTTCTGTCTGCCACGCTTTTTGGTGAAAAGAGGCCTGACGTCCTGCGGCTGCAAGCCTAACGCAGGGTTGTGTTCAACAACTTGTTGGGCCAAGTCCTCTTTTTGTAGGTCGGTCCGCACGTCGCACAATAGCAGGCGTGGAAAACGACCCAGGGGGGCTGACGCTTGGAGCTTCAACTCCTTTTTCGTGGAAATGTGGCTCGTGAGCCCCTTGGCCATTTCTGGCGTTTCCGTTACAATGACGGCGCCACCTCCTACTGCGGTGCGGATGTCTAGCACTCGGACGCTTAGAGCTTGGAGGTCCGTAGCAGGGACACCCCGCATAAGCGCTTCCGTTGCATCAGGGTTGGAGGGACCAGCCTATCCTTCCTTATATGTATGCCTAACCACTACCACGTTTTGTCGTGGGTTTTTAGGGGGGAGTTTGGTAGGCGGTGGAGGCTTTTTATTTTTGTTCTTATTTTTATTTTAGCCCTTGTTTTTGGGCAGAGGCGTAGGCGGGGCGCTGCCCTCGGCCCGCACGTCGTGCTTAGTTGGGGCCTTTTTCTGCTCCCCCCTGCGCTTCCTGGCCCTGGCAGACTGCCATTCAGCCTCAGCTTCTTGAGGGAGGGAGGAAGGCGCAGTAGCGGCTACTGCCGCATATGAGGGGCCTGGGGTACTACCCTGGCTCGTTAAAGCTCCTTGAGTTTGGGTGGCTGGTGGTACTGGCTGCTGGGCAATTGCCCTACGCAGCTCTTCCCTCACGACAGCCGCCACAGTTTCCCGCAGGGGGGGAGTGGCAGGGGGCGATATCGTTGGGGGCGGGGGGGGGGCATTAGCTTTTATAGCCAGCTTCGAAATTTCGAAGAGGCAACTAGTTACCAGGTCCCGCATAGGGCCTGTCGCGTTGACCCTCATTCGTGCCAGTTGGCCGTGGATGATTTGGACATATGCACAAATCTGCTCCATGTCCGACAGATTAGGGTCAACGGGATGTCGAGTGCTTGTAGTAGCCGGGCTGCCCGGGATACTAGGGGGAGAAGGGGGAGATGAACGCGGTTTGCCCGGTTCTTTCCGCCCTTGTTTGTTTGGACGACGAGTAGGTTGCTCATCGTCGGAAGAGGGAGGGGTCGAGCTTGGCGAGCCCGAGGAAGAGGCGCAGGTGGCGTTTTTATTACCTGCTGAAGATTTAGTTGACTTTGTCATGTTTTTTACTAATTGAGGGGGGGGGGGGAGAAAAAAGAAGCAATTTGTGTTTACAGCCTCATCAATTTTCTGTATACCAATTGCTCAATAATGGTCCTGCAATGAGTACGAGCAGCACAATAACTTCCATGACTGTAGGCGCTACAGCTTCCTGCTGCTGTGAAGTGTTGTTTGACCAAGTTCAAAGGAAATGAGTGATAAATGAATCGATTAAATAGAATTAGCCATGTACAAAGTGAATTCACGTAGAGCTAGAAAAAGTTGTGTGTTGCAACGTACCAGATATTTTTTTCAAAAAGTGCTCTAACGATTTTGATTACATTTTTACTTTCCGCTACCCGAAGGGAAGGAAAGTATAGTAATCGGCCCAAAAAAAAAATTTGGGTTTTCTTCAGATCTTTACGTTTCAGACCTACTGAGTCTAAAAAACCTAATTTCGGCTGATCCGATTGAGCTGGTTCTTCTTTTGTTTTGTTCGTTATTTTTTGTAGACACCAAAATAAGGTTATGGACGATTTCGACCGATGGGAAAGGGGGGGGGCGAAAATGTACCGAAAACTAGGGTTTTTCGCATTTTTCTCGAAATTGGCTCAAACGATTTTGAGTAAACTTCCAAATTATCTTCTACTTATCAATACCTAACTTTTCTTCTCCATACATATCTCCATGAAAATACGGTGAACGGAGATATAGGCCCATGAAGCAAAAATAGGTTTTTTACGCTTTTTGGCAAAACGGCTTCAGCGATTTTCACCAAACTTTAGAGATGTTTTCGAATAGTTAATACCTACATATTGGTCTGAATAAATGTTCCTCTGACAGTCCATTGAACAGAGATAAAAATCAAAATGTGTCGTAAATAACGTTTTTTCGAACTGTTCGGTACGAAACGGAGGGCCGCTTGTTGGTCGGGCTTGTCTCGGCGATCTTGAGGCGGGGGACGAGCGACGCTCCGCCGCTCTAATTGGCGCGTCTCCTTCCCTTCGCCCTTCCGTCTTCTTCACCTCCATCATCCTTTTTTTTACACACTTCCTTCCGAGCTATCAACCCGTTATAGTTCCGAAAGTTCATCGTTTTCTCCCAATTTTCCGATCCACCCCCACGGTGCACCCTCGATAATTCATTTTATTTTTTTCCCCATTTTTTTGTTCTCCGTGGTAGCAGCACGCGCACGGACTCCATCGGACGTGGTACGGGATCCCGACAAAGAAACGTCTCGTCAATCAGGTACCCTTCCTTTAATACCTTTTTTGCATGCCCGTTGGATTGGTGGGATTGGGAGCTCGTCTGCTGTCTCAGGTTCGCCGGAACAAGGCCCTAGACGGCAGTGGTCCTCCAGGGAAGAAAAAACCTCCATCAAGGACGACCCTGATGGAAAGGGGGGCAATTTAAAATTTGCCTAACAACGAAACATATGGCCTCCGTCGCCGGATATAAGAACCAATTTGCATAAATTAAACTCATTTTCAATCGGTTCCTTCACACTCAAGTTCAATCATTAAACCCAATTTAAAATTTTGTGTAGAAAACTTTAGTTTAACGTATTTCCTATTTATTAATTTTTCGCCATTTTCTCATTTCATACTCATTTCATCTCGTAGTACGCATACTTTTCGTCTTCCGTCTCATTTTGGGGCGTCTTGGAAATTGAGAACAGCCAGGTTTATAGAGATCGATCCTGCAATTAGGCAGGTGGCTTCATTGGTAGGATCGAGTCTGTTGGTTCAGGCAATCGTTTACCATTTCTCGCTTCTTATCTTTCTTCATTCTCGTTATTTCACGAGAGTTGAGTCGAATTCAGGAGTGCGTCGGACTGAACTCTCGACTCTAGCTCATCGCGAGAAGATCGAAATATCTCTAGAGACTTTTCGAGACACGTTCATTAATTGGCGTTTGTTTCTAAGGCTACCTCGTCCGTTCTGGGCATTCATTCGCGCGTCTTCCCGAGTGGTTCAGAATGGCCCCGACCCTACAAACTCAGTTCAATCGTCTGGTCGCCCAGAAAGAACGTCTGTGGATCCAGTTACAATCGTGTTACGATATTCGCGATCCGATTGATGATCCTTTAAAGTTGGAAATTTTCAAAATACGGGCGAACGCTCTTATTGAGGGCAACGAAAAATTTAAGGAAGTTACCGACGGTCTGGCTGTTTTGGCGCTCGCCGACGAAAAGTTCCAGGTAAATGTCACAACACTCATAACACAGTACGATTTGTTGTTCTATGAAATCATGGCCATTTACCGGCGACTTGAGCGTGATGAAAAGACAGTGTCTCACAATAATGTGTACCAAAACACTCGTGACCCTGATGCCAGAGCAACACTCCGAACTGCCTTCATCCAAGAGAAGAAGGCCTTCCACCGCGCCATCAAACGAGCCAAACGGCAAGGCTGGCGAAATTTTGTGGAAGCGGAGAGCTCTGAGAACCCCTGGGGCAGACACTACAAGTCCTCCATAGGAAAAGCAAATGTAGAGCAGGTCTTAGCTGCGATGCGAGTCAGGCTGGGCCTGCAGTATCGAACGTTCACTGGAAACCCTCCTTGAGAAGGCGTTCCCAGATGACCAACTAGCTGGAGACACTGAAGCCCAGAGGGCAGCAAGGGAGCTGATCATGGACCCTCCGAACGAGCCCGACATCCCATTGTGGACAACAGGCGACCTCGGCAGGGCTCTTGCGACCTTAAAGCCCAACAAATCTCCTGGGCCAGATAAAATAGAAAGCAATATGCTAAGGAAGGCTGAGCGGACAATCTCCAGCGGTCTCCTTAATTTATTTAATGACTGTCTGCAGGTCGGACAGTTCCCCACTCAGTGGAAGTCTGCGCGCGTTGTCACTCTTCAAAAGGGAGGCGACCGCAATCAGTCGGACCCGCGATCATGGAGACCACTCAGCCTTCTTTCCATATTAGGCAAAACACTAGAAATCTTGATGTTGCAGTCCCTCGAAGGAGTCTTTGGCCGCAACCTCACAGGCAGGCAATACGGGTGTACCAAAGGAAGGTCCACGCAGGATGTCATTGTCGAGATTCGGCGTGTTTCCCTGCTGGCACCGGCTAAGTACGTCGTAGCAGTTCTGATTGACATCAGAGGAGCGTTTGACAACCTTTGGTGGCCAGCGCTCCTTAATGAACTCAAAGGTAGGGGAATCCCCCACAACCTGTACTCGCTCGTCAGAAGTTACCTGACAGACAGAACTGCTACGATCGAAAGTAGGCATGTCTCCGTCCGGAGAAAGATTGAGAAGGGGTGCCCACAGGGCTCGGTCCTAGGACCAGCACTCTGGAATGCCTTCTTCGAAGGTCTTCTCAGGAAACTCATGGAGACTGACTGCGAGCCGTACGCCTATGTGGATGACTTGACTGTGCTGATCTTTGCAGAGTCAGTCCGCCAAATTGAAGAAAAAACCCACCACGTGCTCCGCACTGTCAACCAATGGTGCGAGCACGTCAAGATGCAGGTGGCTGAGGAAAATACCCAGCTAATCCTCTTGAAGGGGAAAGTGAATAATCCACCCACAATACGCTTTGGCGGCCACAGGCTCCTTCTTGAAAAGCACGTCAAGTATTTAGGAGTGAATATAGGTGAGAGGTGGGGTTTCAACCAACACCTCCAGTCCCTTAAAGGCACTACCATTGCAAGGTTTGCCTCACTGCGTGCCATTACTAAGGCCACTTGGGGTGTGTGTTACCACGACACCATCCTCATGTATAAGGCCATCTATTTAGGTGTGATTGGCTACTGCCCCGTTGTCTGGGGTAGCAAACTAACAGTCAATCAAAAGAGAGTATTGGCCCAATCCCAGAGAGCCGCGCTCCTGTGGATCACCAAGGCCTACAAGACTGTATCAACGGAAGCACTCCAGGTGATCACTGGTCAGTTACCAGTTGATTTGGCTGTTGAGTGCATGATTGACAAGTGGAGAGTGAAACGGAGCTTCCCCGCTTTGGGCTGAACTCCGTGCGGATCTCACCACAGAACAGAAACTTGCCGCCATCGATGAATGGGCTCTAGAGAAATGGCAAGCGAGATGGGAATCCTCGTCAAAGGGACGTGATACGTATGAGTTCTTCCCCAACATCCGTGAACGTCTTTCTAGAAAATGGGTTGAGCCAGACCACTGGACGAGCCAGTTCCTCACGGGACATGGTGACTTCAATGCGCGGCTCCACTTCTTTTCTCTGAAAGACTCTCCATTATGCACGTCTTGTGCCTCCAGTGCGGAGGAAACAAGAAACCATGTGCTGCTCCACTGTAGTTTCTACAACAGTGAGCGACGGTTGTTGAGAGGGCAAACGAACTTAGCAGCTTTGACTGCTACAAAGGAAGCCTATAACCATTTTGCAAAGTTCGCAAAGAAGGTAATGGCTAAGAAACGTGGTTATAGTTGATCAGTCCTTTTGAAACTTGCCACCCAAGTAAACAGTAAGATCAGGTAGGGAACCAGATTAAGAACTACTCCCAGATGGTACGGGATTCCTCAGGTGGTCACCTCCGCGCGGTAACACACGGGCAACAGCTCTGTACGGTGAGACTGGCTAACGACCACATACCTGCCGTACCTCCACAGGTCTGAGTTCGGTGGATGCTGCAGGGGCCGGCCTCTTGCATATTAGCGAAACCGCAACTTCTATGACTGATATAACCCTCGTCGAGGGTTTAGGTACAGTCATGAAATAAAGAAACAGATCTGTCTCACAATAATGATATGTCAAAATCATCCAACAAAATTAAGTTGTCCCGAATAACAATTGAACCCTTCGACGGACAATATGATAAATTCACCTCATTTATAGACCTGTTCAACGTCCTTGTTCACAACAACTCCGAATATTCTAGGATAGAAAAATACAGTCATCTTCTTTCGACACTTAAGGGCTCTGCTCTCGAATACGTTAAAACGTTCGAGTTCACAGGCGATATGTACTACGTAGCTTACGATTCATTGGTAAGGCGTTATACAAATATTAGAATTGTCGGTGGTTTCTTGATCGACAAAATTTTGAATTTGGAGGTTCTAAAATCGGATTCGCCAGCAGCGATTCGCACGTTGACCGAAAATCTCGAAGCGAATGTTGCCGCGATCTCCCGACTAGAAATCGGCAATCTTGCCGATTTCATTCTGCTTCATCTTGCCGCCCGCACTCTCGATAAACGCACTCGCTCCCTATTCGAAGAGAAAGTGCTGGAATTAAGTTCTCCTACTGTAAGGGACCTACTTACATTCCTTAGAAGTAGATGCACGATATCTACCCTAATAGGTGATACAACGAAGTCCCTGTCTAACACTCCGACTGCCAAGGAGAAACGTAAAGTCATGGCGACCACAAATTCGAAGGTTATCAGAACGAATCAGCCTACCCTCAAAACGTGTTTGTGTAATGAGAACTGCACGAAATTCTACAAATGCCCAGTTTTTGAGTCTGCAACTCCACTTAAACGCAAAGAATACGTCATACAAGCACGACGTTGTTTTGCCTGCCTGTCTCAATCACATCTGTTGCCGCAATGTGCGTCGACATTCGCGTGTAGAACGTGTGGGGATCGAAATCATCATAGCTCACTCCATGATGCTTTCCTCAACCGAAACGATACTACACAAGTTCCTACTTGCTCCAGTGTCTGCACTAATACTTCCCAGACCTACCCTCATTCCTTGGCCGCAAGTACGCCAACTCTTGCTTTATTGGGTACAGCTCAAGCGCGAGTCCAAGGATCAGATGGTACGTGGCATTACGTGCGAGTAGTACTCGATATGGGTAGCCAGACAAACATAATTAAAACTTCCCTAGTCAACCGTCTAGGATTACCCAGAAGGAAATGCCCATATGGAGTGTCTGGAATTGGTAACTCGTCTAGCACCACTACGCAAGGACTTGTAACCCTACGTCTTGCTCCTTCTACACACTCACGCACCATTTTATCCATAGATGCGGCGGTGCTCCCTAAAATCACCAACGACCTACCTTCAGTGTCTCTTTCTCCCCAACTGGCTGAGCGATTTTCATCCCTCCAATTGGCGGACCCCGAATTCTACAAAACTTCTCCGATTGATTTGTTGCTGGGAGTACAGGCAGTCATGGAGCTTCAGCCTGACGAACCCGCACAACTCAAGGGTAATCCTAGTGCTACCTTAACGCGATTGGGTTGGGTTATATTGCGATCCGTTCCTGCCCGCTCAACAGCCCCTGAGTGTGCATCATTGTCCTTGATGATAGACAATTCATCGATCCCGCAAATAGATAAAAACTTGACTAAGTTTTGGGAATCAGAAGAGGTACATCTACCTATGAAACTTTCACCCGATGACGAATTTTGCGAGTCATATTTTCGCAAAACCACCGATCGTCTGCCTTCAGGTCGATACCAAGTGCGTCTACCCTTTAAGGACAACCTGCGACCTACCTTGACCTCCACACGTCAGGTAGCACTCAACCGATTTTTGAAATTGGAAGAGCGGTTTTCAAAGAGTCCTTCTTTTCATAAATCGTACTCCGAAAATCTAACTGAATACATTGATTTGGGTCACATGGCGCTAGCCTCTAGAAAGGTAGGCTACGTTTTAACACATCATGGGGTGTCCAAACCCACTCAAGACGGCACCAAAACTCGAGTTGTGTTCAACCCCACTGAACGCGACTCAAATGGTGGGTCGCTAAACGATTTCGTATTGGTTGGGCCCAAATTACAGCAGGATCTGGGGGAAGTTCTAAATCGGTTTCGTACCCACCGAATTGGCCTAACGTGTGACATTAAGCGCATGTTTCGTGCCATAAGTCTTCACCCTGATGATCGGGAATTTCTGCACATATTCTGGCGTACATCGGCAGACCGCCCAATTGAAGAGTGGGAATTGACGACAGTCACGTTCGGTCTGTCCAGTAGCCCATTTTTGGCTCTTCGCACATTAATTCAGTTGTCTAGGGACGATGGATGTAGATTTCCCTTAGCTGCAGAGATCATACAGAACGCGTGCTTTGTTGATGATCTCCTATGGGGGGCTGACTCCGATGAAGAGGCCCGTGAACTCCAGTCCCAGTTGATAGGGTTAATGAAATGTGGAGGATTCGATTTGGGAAAGTGGGCAACCTCTTCTACGTCTCTTCTTAACGGTATCCAATCAGAGCCGCTGGAACTCCACGCTGATACCGGGGGTATCATGAAGGTATTGGGTATGGCTTGGGATCCCGGTTCGGACGCATTTCTTTACAAGCTTGATCCGTCTCCTTCACCGCCCACGAAACGAGGTATCTTATCTCGAGTGGCACGCATGTTTGACGTGAACAGATACATCGCTCCAATCACATTTTCCATGAAGATACTGTTGCAGCGTCTATGGGTCGAAAAGTTAGGTTGGGACGACCCTTTACCCCCAGAGGTCGAAAACAGTTGGTCAAAACTGACGGCACAGCTCCCTCTGATCGACGATATACGAATTTCTCGCTGTCTATTTCCTAAATCTCGCCAAAACGTGCAATTGGTAGGCTTTTCAGACGCAAGTGGTCTTGGTATGTGCGCAACCCTTTATGTACGCACAGAGACTGACGATGGCCCAACTGTTTCTCTCCTCAAGGCAAAGACGAAAATAGCTCCACTCCGCTCGTGGACCATACCTCGGCTGGAGTTGGGTGCTGCATTGCTTCTTGCTAGACTTATCGCCTCTTCAAAACCGTTTGTTTCATTTCTGAAAATAGACGAAATATTTTGTTTTTCGGACTCCACGACGGCGTTAGGGTGGATTGCAACGCCTCCCTACCGCCTGAAGACCTTTGTAGCGAACAGGGTGGTTCAAATACAGGAGCTGTGTCCATCTGCTGTATGGAGGCACGTAAAAGGGGACTTGAACCCTGCCGATATTGGTAGTCGGGGATGTCTACCCTCGGATTTGATTCAATCCAATTTGTGGTGGAATGGACCAAAGTTCCTTACCCTTGTGCCTTCCACGTGGCCTCCGGATATTATTCCAGATGTTGGCGCGCTACCGGAGCTGAAGGACCCTCCGCAGTTAGCGTTTGCCGTCACAAGTCACCTCGAACCCTTCATTGCTTTGTCAATGCGTTGTCCCACGCTTCTGAAACTTCAAAGAGTGACAACCTACGTTCTTCGTTTTGCATTCAACTTCGTACAAAAATGCAAAAACCTGCCATGCTCTGAACGGAAGTCCGGCCCAATCACTGCCTTGGAATACACACAATCCCTGCATTTTCTCATTCGGGTTGCACAACAGCATTACCTGAAGAAGGAAATAACACTTCTCCAGCGTGGCAAACCTTGTTCGAGACGAATCCAATCGCTATTTCCTTTTCTCTCACCCGAAGGAGTTCTCATGGTGGGGGGAAGACTTGCGAACTCTACGTTGTCTGCTGCTGCGAAGCATCCTATATTAATACCCCGTAAAAGCCCTTTAGCAGCACTTATTTGTGACCATTTCCATTTATATTCGGGACATGGCGGACCACAACTCGTCCAGTCCCTAATCCACCGACACTATTGGATTCAATCAGCTCGTAGCCTAATTAGACAGCGGATTTTCAAATGTTTAACGTGTTACCGTTTCATTGGAAAGTCGCCAGAGCCAAATATGGCGGATCTTCCGGCTAAGCGAGTAACTCCCAGTAGGTGTTTCTCGCGAACTGGCGTTGACATGGCTGGCCCCTTCATGCTAAAGACAGGGACACGCCGAACAGCACGATTGGAAAAAGGTTACATGGCCATTTTTGTGTGTATGGCCACCAAGGCCTTACATTTGGAGTGCGTATCAAGCCTCTCGACCGTAAATTTCCTGGCAGCCTTAGATCGTTTCATATCTCGTAGAGGACTGCCACAAGAAATTCTTTCCGATCAAGGGAGGAACTTCAGAGGTGCCGCTCGTCAGATTTGTGAAATTCATAACTTTCTTCGTGACTCATCATCTTCCATATCTCATCATCTCAGTCAACGGAAAATAAGATGGGATTTCAATCCCCCTTACGCGCCCCACATGGGAGGCCTTTGGGAGGCCGGGGTGAAGACAGTCAAACACCATTTGAAGAGAGTGATAGGAACGGCAAGTCTCACATTTGAAGAATTCACCACAGTGTTAGCTCGAATTGAAGCAATAGTGAACTCTCGGCCGATCTGCGCTCTACCCAACTCTCCGATGGACGACCACGATTACTTGACCGCTGGACACTTCCTTATTGGAGCTCCATTACTCGCGCGTCCCGAACTGGACCTCCTGGACGTCCCTATGAACCGCCAAACTCGTTGGCAGCTCACTCGCCGGATGGTGCAGGGCTTTTGGAAGACCTGGAGACGAGATTACCTGCACCAGTTGCAACAGCGACCTAAATGGGACAAACCATCTCCAAATATCAAAGAAGGAACCGTCGTTCTCCTAAAAGACCCCAGCATCACTCCCACACTTTAGCCATTGGGAAGGATTCTGCGTCTGTTGCCTGGTTCGGATGGAGTGGTTAGGGTGGTCCTAATCCGTACCCCACAAGGGGACGTCATGCGGCATTTGAGCCGTGTAGTTGCTCTCCCACTTGGGGATGAGTAACTTTTCTTACACACCTTTTTTGTTCGGCGGATAGCGTATTTTGGTTTCTATTTTTTTTTTTTTTTTTTTTTTGTTGAGATTTCTGCCATTTCTTTCCAACTTATTTTATTCAATTTTATATACGTTGAATGCTAGAAGTTTGCTTTCCCGTGTTGTTCTCAGTTTTCAAAATGTTCATTTTGGGTGGGGGGTATGTTCGGTACGAAACGGAGGGCCGCTTGTTGGTCGGGCTTGTCTCTGGCGATCTTGAGGCGGGGGACGAGCGACGCTCCGCCGCTCTAATTGGCGCGTCTCCTTCCCTTCGCCCTTCCGTCTTCTTCACCTCCATCATCCTTTTTTTTACACACTTCCTTCCGAGCTATCAACCCGTTATAGTTCCGAAAGTTCATCGTTTTCTCCCAATTTTCCGATCCACCCCCACGGTGCACCCTCGATAATTCATTTTATTTTTTTCCCCATTTTTTTGTTCTCCGTGGTAGCAGCACGCGCACGGACTCCATCGGACGTGGTACGGGATCCCGACAAAGAAACGTCTCGTCAATCAGGTACCCTTCCTTTAATACCTTTTTTGCATGCCCGTTGGATTGGTGGGATTGGGAGCTCGTCTGCTGTCTCAGGTTCGCCGGAACAAGGCCCTAGACGGCAGTGGTCCTCCAGGGAAGAAAAAACCTCCATCAAGGACGACCCTGATGGAAAGGGGGGCAATTTAAAATTTGCCTAACAACGAAACACGAACATTTCCGTAATTTTCAGGGTAACTTATTCACCAGATGTCATAAATCCTAGTGTAGTGTCTTTTAGTCACCCATACCCACATTTCATTCTCAATAAATATTTCTGTATATATATGTTGAACGGAGATATAAGCCAAGTTAACTCAGAAAAGGAGATTTGTCGAATATTAATTTATCGGTATTCCAATTTTCTCAAAAACGGCTCTAACGATTTCGATCAAACTTTCGCAGTACTCTTAGCTAACTAGTCCCAACATTTTGTTCTGCATAAATTTTCCTGTAAAAATGCGTTCAACGGAGATATAGCGCCCGCCTATGTAGGTGGTGTCCGAACTTTAAGGGGTGGCGGAAAGTTGTGTGTTGCTACGCACCAGATATTTCCTTATAAACTCCGCTGGAATTTTTGTAGAATGTTAAAAAACATTGGTATTGTAGTCCAATCCAATACCTAAAGGGTGAGTGTTTAAAAACGCTCATGAGATTCATGGGGGTTACTCCAGAAATTCCTGAATTTCAATAACTCTGCAAAAGTAATTAATATCCTTCTTCAAGAAATTTGTGTTTACAGCCTCATGAATTATCTGTGTACCAATTGCTCAATAATGGTCCTGCAATGAGTACGAGCAGCACAATAAAATCTGGAACTGTATGCGCTACCGCTTCATGCTGCCGTGAAGTATTGTTTGACCAAGTTCAAATTAACTGAGTGATAAATGAATTGATTAAAAAGAATTAGCCATGCACAAAGTGAATTGTTGTAGAGCTAAGGAAAGTTGTGTTGCAACGCACCAGATATTTGCGTACGCGAACGCGTTGTTTGACCATCTCTAAAATGGAATACGTAAAGGATTGGCCGTATTGAAACGGGCTTCAAATGCAGCTCTTAGGGAGGTCCCGATATTCCGAATGGGGACTGACTGCTTCCGAATCAGCATTGAGCTCTACAGCCACAGCAGCCCCTCAAGGTACCTCAAGGCACTTCCATTGTAGTTGAAACCCATTTCAATAATAAAACGGAAGTAGGACGATTGTCTATTTTCATTTGATCTAAGTTACAATGCTATGTCGATTTCGATGAATAGGTTATGTTAAATTGCAAGTGAAATTTTTCCTTTTATTTTACCCTTTTTTTTTGGAGATGGTAATTTTTTTTGAACAAGCTGGCAGCCCGTAGTAATAGTTTAGGCGCGATCGCATCGGGCCGCTTCGAGTCGCTTTTGGATCGCCTTCGACGGTACGTGACGTGCACCAACGAACGAGGTAAGCTGCCATACCTTCTCCAATTAGAACAAAAAGGGTTCACCCTTGTTTTTTTTTATTTCTATTTATTTATTTAGAGTACAGTCCACTTATTAGCAAAAAGAAAACCCAACATTGGGGAATGGTCCTTCTTCGGGCCGAATTGTTCGTGTTGAACTAAAATTATTGGTTGAATTAGGCTAAAAGTTAACAATAAAAAATAAAATTTGTTAGCTTGAACGCTCGAATTAAAATCGGTTCGTTGTCACGTGAGGATATCCGTGGAACTAATCGGACTGGGTTTCATTTCGTTTGTCTTACCGTTCAGAACGAAAGCGGTCCTTCGAAATTACCGAGGCCAAGATTGCAAGATTTCTCTTGATCGGGCGATTAGTCATTCAAAGACCACTCGACTGCGCTCGCGAGTTTTTCTCGACTAGTTTGCGTGGCCGCATGTGTGTTGTTTGTGACCTTTTCGCGCTAGTGATCCCAATTTGAGATGCCTGCCATCGACGATTATAAATTCAAGGTAGAATTGTTGTTCAAACGAGAACAAAATGTAGGGACTAGTTATCTAAGAGTACTCCGAAAGTTTGATCGAAATTGTTAGAGCCGTTTTTGAGAAACTTGGAATACCGATAAATTAATATTCGACAAATCTCCTTTTCTGAGATAACTTGGCTTATATCTCCGTTCAACATATATATACAGAAATAATTATGGAGAACGAAATGTTTGTATGGGTGACTTAAAGACACTCCATTAGGATTTATCACATCTGGTGAGGAAGTTACCGTGGAATTTACGGAAATGTTAGAAAAAACGTTATTTTTGATAAATTTTGAGTTTTATCTCTGTTCAATGAACTGTCAGAGGAACATTTATTTGGAACACTATGTAGGTATTAACTATTTGAAAACATCCTGTGAGTTTGGTGAAAATCGCTAAAGCCGTTTTGCCAAAAAGCGTAAAAAACCTATTTTCGCTTCAGGGGCCCATATCTCCGTTCGCCGTATTTTCATGGAGATATGTATAAAAAAGAAAAGTTAGGTATTGATTAGTACAAGATAATTTGAAAGTTTAATCAAAATCGTTAGAGCCGTTTTCGAGAAAAAAAAAAAACCCTTGTATTGGTACATTTTCGTCCCCCACCCCCCTTCCAATCGGCCGAAATCGTCCATAACCTTATTTTGGTGTCTACAAAAAATAACGAACAAAACAAAAAAAGAACCAGCTCAATCGGATCAGCCGTTCTCCCGCAAATCGAACTACAGACACACAGGTCTGTTTCTTTATTTGATGACTGTACCTAAACCCTCGACGAGGGTTATATCAGTCATAGAAGTTGCGGTTTCGCTAATATGCAAGAGGCCGGCCCCTGCAGCATCCACCGAACTCAGACCTGTGGAGGTACGGCAGGTATTTGGTCGTTAGCCAGTCTCACCGTAGAGGGCTGTTGCCCGTGTGTTACCGCGCGGAGGTGACCACCTGAGGAATCCCGTACCATCTGGGAGTAGTTCTTAATCTGGTTCCCTACCTGATCTTACTGTTTACTTGGGTGGCAAGTTTCAAAAGGACTGATCAACTATAACCACGTTTCTTAACCATTACCTTCTTTGCAAAATGGTGAAAGGCTTGCTTTGTAGCAGTCAAAGCTGCTAAGTTCGTTTGCCCTCCCAACAACCGTTGCTCACTGTTGTAGAAACTACAGTGGAGCAGCACATGGTTTCTTGTTTCCTCCGCACTGGAGGCACAAGACGTGCATAATGGAGAGTCTTTCAGAGAAAAGAAGTGGAGCCGCGCATTGAAGTCACCATTTCCCGTGAGAAACTGGCTCGTCCAATGGTCTGGCTCAACCCATTTTCTAGAAAGACGTTCACGGATGTTGGGGAAGAACTCATACGTATCACGTCCCTTTGACGAGGATTCCCATCTCGCTTGCCATTTCTCTAGAGCCCATTCATCGATGGCGGCAAGTTTCTGTTCTGTGGTGAGATCCGCACGGAGTTCAGCCCAAAGCGGGGGAAGCTCCCGTTTCACTCTCCACTTGTCAATCATGCACTCAACAGCCAAATCAACTGGTAACTGACCAGTGATCACCTGGAGTGCTTCCGTGTGGTGCGGAGCACGTGGTGGGTTTTTCTTCAATTTGGCGGACTGACTCTGGAAAGATCAGCACAGTAAAGTCATCCACATAGGCGTACAGCTCGCAGTCAGTCTCCATGAGTTTCCTGAGAAGACCTTCGAAGAAGGCATTCCAGAGTGCTGGTCCAAGGACTGAGCCCTGTGGGCACCCCTTCTCAATCTTTCTCCGGACGGAGACATGCCTGCTTTCGATCGTAGCAGTTCTGTCTGTCAGGTAACTTCTGACGAGCGAGTACAGGTTGCGGGGGATTCCCCTACCTTTGAGCTCATTAAGGAGCGCTGGCCACCTAAGGTTGTCAAACGCCCCTCTGATGTCAATCAGAACTGCTACGACGTACTTAGCCGGTGCCAGCAGGGAAACACGCCGAATCTCGACAATGACATCCTGCGTGGACCTTCCTTTGGTACACCCGTATTGCCTGCCTGTGAGGTTGCGACCAAAGACTCCTCATTAGATAAATTAAGGAGGCCGCTGGAGATTGTCGGCTCAGCCTTCCTTAGCATATTGCTTTCTATTTTATCTGGCCCAGGAGATTTGTTGGGCTTTAAGGTCGCAAGGGCCCTGCCGAGGTCGCCTGTTGTCCACAATGGGATGTCGGGCTCGTTCGGAGGGTCCATGATCAGCTCCCTTACTGCCCTCTGGGCTTCAGTGTCTCGAGCTACTTGGTCATCTGGGAACGCCTTCTCAAGGAGGGTTTCCAGTGAACGTTCGATGCTGCAGGCCCAGCCTGACTCATTTTGCATCGCAGCTAAGACCTGCTCTACATTTGCTTTTCCTATGGAGGACTTGTAGTGTCTGCCCCAGGGGTTCTCAGAGCTCTCCGCTTCCACAAAATTTCGCCAGCCTTGCCGTTTGGCTCGTTTGATGGCGCGGTGGAAGGCCTTCTTCTCTTGGATGAAGGCAGTTCGGAGTGTTGCTTTGGCATCAGGGTCACGAGTGTTTTGGTACATCCTTCTGGCTCTATTTGCACTTTGCTTGAGGGGATTAAGTTCCTCAGTCCACCATGGGACTTTGATCGCCCTGTGCTTCTGTTGGCCAAGTACAGAGAGCCCAGCAGAGTGCAGTGCTGTGGTAAATGTGTCCACTTTGCTGTCCACCTCTTCAGGTGTGGATGCTTGCACTATTAGGTCGGTGTCTGCGGCACGCAGTTCACCTTCCAGTACCCTAAAGAATTGCGGCCAGTCAGCATTTTTTGTGCGGAATCGCTTTTCACGCGTGTCTTTGCAGAGGATGTAGTCATCCGTAATGGCAAAGTCAATAACCATGTGATCGCTCTGCGTTGCACCTGGTACGACTCACCAACCCTGCAATTTGAGTAGCAGGGTGTGAGACACGGCTGTGACGTCTATACACGACCTTCCTCCCGGACCATCATAGGTCGCCTCAGTCATGGGGTCGTTGGCAACAACCAAGTTGTACCTGGTGAGCAGCTCTATATACGCCTCGCCCGCCCCATCCAGGGTTGGGGATCCCCACAATGGTGATCTGGCGTTTGCATCAGCACAGACTACGCAGGGTCGTCCTGATAGGCCTGCTAGAGCCCGCTCGAGTGGTTCAAGGCTGTTGGCAACTGGTGCGCCAAATTGCCTGTAGAATGATATTACAACAAGCTCAAAGCCACCGGCTCGGATGAGCACAGCGGCCAAGTGCTGGCTGTTCAGGTGGGTAAGTGCGAGCATGTCAATGGACGGGTCGATGCAGGCTACTGCTGCCTTGGCTCCCGTTCTTGCTCCAGCCACAGCTCTTGCCTGCGATCCCAGACCAAGAGTTTTGGATCCTATGTATGGTTCCTGTATGGCGAGAACACTGCAGCGTTTCTTGAGTGCATTTTGCAGCAACTCAGCCATAACTGGGGAACTCTTATTGGTGTTGTGCTGAAGGATTCGAACTGTTTTTGACCTATTCATAATCCACTCGTGACTCCTGGAGGGCTATCGCTCGCTGACGAATGGTACAGCGTGCATCTCGTGTAGAGTACGCGACCTGTTGGATTTTGCGTTCGATGCAATTGGCACACTTGAGGGGGGCATCACGCTTGCATTCCTTACTCAGATGTGGCAAGGCGCACCAGGCGCACACAACAGGTCTTGTACAGGCCACTGCCAGGTGGCCATAGCGCTGGCATTTGTAGCACTGAGTGGGGGCTTGGTACTTTCGTATGGCGCACCCCTGCCAGGCTATTTGGAGGTGCTTTGCCCCCTCTAGTTTTTTGTAAAGGCTGGGTGATACCTCAATCACCCAATCCTTCTGTCTGCCACGCTTTTTGGTGTATAGAGGCCTGACGTCCTGCGGCTGCAAGCCTAACGCAGGGTTGTGTTCAACAACTTGTTGGGCCAAGTCCTCTTTTTGAAGGTCAGTCCACACGTCGCACAATAGCATGCGTGGGAAGCGACCTAGGGGGGCTGACGCTTGGAGCTTCAACTCCTTTTTCGTGGAAATGTGGCTCGTGAGCGCCTTGGCCATTTCTGGCGTTTCCGTCACAATGACGGCGCCACCTCCTACTGCGGTGCGGATGTCTAGCACTCGGACGCTTAGAGCTTGGAGGTCCGTAGCAGGGACGCCTCGCATCAGTGCTTCCATTGCATCAGGGTTGGAGGGACCAGCCTCTCCTTCTTCACATGTGCGCCTGACCACTACCACGTTTTGTCGTGGGTTTTTAGGGGGGAGTTTGGTAGGCGGCGGAGGCTTTTTATTTTTGTTTTTATTTTTGCTTTTGCCCTTGTTTTTGGGCAGAGGCGTAGGCGGGGCGCTGCCCTCGGCCTGCTTAGTTGGGGCCTTTTTATTCTTCCCCCTGCGCTTCCTGGCTCTGGCAGACTGCCATTCCGCCTCAGCTCCATGAGGGGGGGAGGAAGGCGCAGTAGCGGCTACTGCCGAATATGAGGGGCCTGGGGTACTACCCTGGCTCGTTAAAGCTCCTTGAGTTTGGGGGGCTGTTGGCACTGGCTGCTGGGCAATTGCCCTACGCAGCTCTTCCCTCACGACAGCCGCCACAGTTTCCCGCAGGGGGATTGGCAGGGGGCGATATCGTTGGGGGCATTAGCTTTATAGCCAGCTTCGAAATTTCGAAGAGGCAACTAGTGACGAGGTCCCGCATAGGTCCTGTCGCGTTGACCCTCATCCGTGCCAGTTGGCCGTGGATGATTTGGACATATGCACAAATCTGCTCCATGTCCGACAGATTAGGGTCAACGGGATGTCGAGTGCTTGTAGTAGCCGGGTTGCCCGCGCTACTAGGGGGAGAAGGGGGAGATGAACGCGGTTTGCCCGGTTCTTTCCGCCCTTGTTTGTTTGGACGACGAGTAGGTTGCTCATCGTCCGAAGAGGGAGGGGTGCTTGGCGAGCCCGAGGAAGAGTCGCAGGTGGCGTTTTTATTACCTGCTGAAGATTTAGTTGACTTTGTCATGTTTTTTACTAATTGAGGGGGGGGGGAGAAAAAAGAAGCAGACTGGTGTAGTGTATCCTTGTGAGTTCATTTGGGTGTGTGTGTTAGTGGTATGAGCAAGAGGTGCTCGAGGCAGTGTCCTGGAAGCTCCCCCTCAGGCATATTGATTCTAGCCCCTTTCGCTGGTCCGTTGAGGGTCAAAGGGAGGCCCCCACATGCGCCGCAGCTGCCAGTCCGGCCACCCACCGGGACTAAGACGCATGAGGGATTTTTTGGCTGCTGCTCAGAGTCAGCCCTCGGCCACTAGTGATGTGGTGAGCGGGACACACGCTATCAGCCGCCCCAGGAACGCTCAAACCTGGTTTTTCCCCCTCCTCATACCGAAGGCCGCACCTATATAGGGGATCGCTCAAAGGTGTTAGTGAGCTACCTCCAGGACTGTCTTTCGCTCATTATGAGTGTTTTAAGTCAATGTGTTCTGCCACGCAAGCTGTTGCAGTGTATTTTGTATCTGGAATATGTTGTGAATGTCAGTGTCGTGAGCTTTAAGCCCCTTTAAGGCCGGATTTAACGACCACGCAGGGGATACGGGAGGAGAATTCTGTCCCCCTTCCTGCGGGGGGTGTGTTCTGCGATCCCAGCTAAAGGTAGGGGGTTCCCAGTGTGTCATGTATGTGAATGAAGTGTAAGTTGTGTCCCTTTTAGTTCGGCTTATACGAACACGCAGGGAGTAGGGCAGTGGAATTCTGGACCCCCAACTACTGGGTGAGCACAGTGTGGCGACAGAGTACACTGTGACGCCCAGCCACAGTTAAGCCTCGTTGGATGTAATCCTGCGGGGGACCTCATAGAGGTGAGGTTGTCTTTCAAGCTGGGCCCACCCGGCTGTCCCTTTTAGTCGGCTCATACGACACGCAGGGTATACGTCAGCGGTATTCTGGACCCCCGACTGCAGGGTGAACACACACACACATACACACACACACATACACACGGACCACGCGCCGAAATTAGGTTTTTTAGACTCAGTAGGGTGGGCTGAAACGTAAAGATCTGAAGAAAACCCAAATTTTTTTTTTGGGCTGATTACTATACTTTCCTTCCCTTCGGGTAGCGGAAAGAATCCAAAAAAATGGAAAGAATCCATGCAATTGCAACAGATCTTGAAGCAACTTCCAGCGGCAAGAAAAAACAAAACTTGCTTAGGGCTGCTGCAAACAATTTAGATGACCTACTCGCCCAATTCGATGAGGTAATAAATAAATTATCCTCTATTTATAGTAAGCAAACTCCTCCAGTAGATGAAGATTTGCAACAAAAATTCGCGGAATACGAAACTTTGTTTATAACGTAAAGGTAACGACAAATTTACCCCAAACTTCAGTTGCTCCTCCTCGGCTTTCGTTAAATACATCCTATGGGGATAGCCTTACTAAAAATGAAGTTACCCGATTTCGATGGGAATATTTTAGAATGGCAGTCGTTCCAAGATATATTTCTCAATTCTGTACATCAAACTGATCTCTCAGACATTAGGAAATTTACATATTTGAGATCGGCCTTACAGGGGGAAGCTCTAGCGGTTATATCGTCCCTCCTAACGACAGCTACCAACTACAAAATCGCCTGGGATTCGCTGGTATCTAGGTACCACGACACCAATAGATTAACTAACGCATACCTAGAGGTGCTTCTCGATTTCCCTTCCGTAACTCGTGACGCGGTGTCCCAACGAAAATTTTCGGCAATGATTGAGCAACATCTGGGAGCACTCGAGGCATTAGAGCATCCCACCGACAGTTGGGCCATACCTTTAATGTTCATGTTTAAACGTAAATTAACTGCTGAATTGCGGGAAAAATGGGAATCTCATTCGATTGCGCTCGTGGTGCCAGCATTGGTTAGGGATTTCGTACGTTTTCTTGATAACGAAGTTCACGTTCTTGAATATTCAAAAAACATTAATCCTATTGCTGATAAGTCACCCAGGGCCCGCAAAGGTAAAGGTACTAGTAGTTTCGTCACGAGTACTGATGAGTGGAAGTCGTGTCCCTTTGGAAAACACCACTCGCCTGCCGTCTGCGACAAAATGCTTACAATGTCACCTTCAGCTCGGTTAAAATTCGTAAAATCCAAACGTTTGTGTATTTTATGTTTTGGGAAACATTTTCTGCGAGATTGTCGCTCCAAACTAAATTGTGAGTTGTGCAATTCCTCCCATCACGTCCTTCTTTGTTTCAAGAAATACAATGTTAAGCAAAACTCTGACAATAAACCCAAGTTGCATGAAATCCCAAGCCATAGTGAGAATAACACCAGTGCTCCATCGGGAGGGGATGACTCCAAAAATGTCAGTAGCGTTCAAAGTTATCAAATTTCGACACGTTCCAATATTTCGACGGTCATGTTAGCTACCGCGTGTGCAGTAGCCATCAGTCAATCAGGAAGTAAATGCATGGTGAAAATCCTGATCGATTCAGCGTCTCAAGCTTCGTTCATCACACTGGCAACAGTCGAACGGCTAGGGCTCAAATATAAATGCCGCGACACCCCAATATTCGGGTTTGGGCAGTCTAGGGCTGGCGTTTCTCGTGGGTTGGCTGAAGTTAAAATTATGCCAAGATATTCGAAGGTGAAATTGATGGTCTCCGCTCTTGTTGTTGAACGTATAGCTAGGTGCCCTCGTTTATCAACTCGTACTATTTCGTGGCCGCACATCAGTGGGCTCACTCTAGCTGATCCGCAATTTTTTCTAGATCAAGAGGTAGATATTCTACTGGGAGCTGAGTGGTACGCAAGTATCGTAAGGGGCGCACCAATCGTAGGACCAGAGGGAACTCCTGATTTATTGCATACAATATTTGGGTACTGTTTATTGGGTCGAGTTGCCTACGAGGAAGACCCGTTGGTGCACACCATGTGTATCACTTGCGATTCTCATCTCGATTGCCTAATCAGAGCCTTTTGGGAATCAGAAGAGGCTCCTAAGCGCAATATTCGGAGTAAAGAAGAACAGGAGTGTGAGGATTTTTTTTTGAAAACTGTCAAACGCCAGGACGATGGAAGATTTGTTGTGCGCCTTCCCTTTCGTCAAATAGATTGCTATTTGGGTGACAGTTATGCTCTAACTCGAGGACGCTTTTACTCACTGGAAAATCGTCTGAGTAGAAATTCAATGCTGCGTCAGCGGTACAATGAATTTATGGCCGATTATCTGTCCCAAGGGCATATGGTAGTTGCTCCTACTCCCGCAGAGGGAAGTGCCTATTATATTCCCCATCACTGCATCTATCGTAATGATGAGACTCTTTCTCGCTTTCGTGTAGTTTTCATTGCTCGATGAAAACTACTAGTGGTCTCTCCTTGAATAATATGATGCACATTGGCCCAAAATTACAGAGAAATATTTGTGACTTCTTGTTTCAATTCCGGCTGCACAAAAAGTGCATGGTACCTGATATTCGGCAGATGTACCGTAACATCAATGTAGCTGAATCAGATCTCGACTACCAGCGTATTTTGTGGAGTTTTTCACCTTCTGATCCGTTATTAGAGTATAGACTTACCACAGTGTTGTATGGAAACGCTGCCGCTCCGTATCTGGCGTTGAGGTCAGTTGTAAAATTGGTGGAAGACAGTGGTAAGGATTATGCCATGGCGTCAAGGGTAGTCCTGGAAAACACCTTTGTTGATGACATATGTATGTCAGTTCCCACTCTCGAACAAGCGTTAGACCTCCAAAAAGGGGAAGGGGAAGTTCGAATTAAGAAAGTGGCTGAGCAACCGAGCAGAAATCCTGGAAAATGTGCCTGAAGGGCACAGGACCATGAATAAGGATATTTTCTCCTTCCAGGATACGGATGGGTCCAGTAATCCTGGTACAGCTATATTGGGGCTAGCATGGAATCCGGTGACTGACATGTTCTCATATCGAATACAGCTCAGTAGGAACGAGAAGACAACGAAGAAGATAATTTTCTCAGACATAGCTCGGTTGTACGATCCGTTAGGGTTCTTGAGTCCGGTGACCATGTATGGAAAATGGATTATGCAACATTTGTGGGCTGAAGGACTGAATTGGGATGACACTCCAAGTGCGGAGATAGTATCAAAGTGGGTCGAGCATCGAAACGAAATCCCACTTTTGTCACAATTTTCGATCCCCAGGTACTCAAATTTGGACTCTGCAGTCAACGTGCAATTACATGGTTTTTCGGACGCTAGTGAGCGAGGGTTTGCAGCATTGGTTTATCTGCGCATAGTCGATAAAACTCACCAGGTTTCGGTTTCACTGTTGATAGCCAAATCAAGAGTCTCGCCATTGAAGCGAGAATCACTTCCTAGATTAGAATTGTGTGGAGCAGTCCTAATGGCGGACTTGCTAGACTATACCCGACAAATATTAGAAAGGCATTGTTGCATTGACTCCATTACAGCCTGGTGCGACTCTATGGTCACTCTTCAATGGGTGAAGGCTTCGCCCCATAGGTGGAAAACCTACGTGGCTAATCGTACTAGCCACATTTAGTCTCGAGTTCCTCCCTCCAATTTTCGCCATGTGCCCGGCGCCATAAATCCCAGCGACATTGCTTCTCGTGGTGTATTGCCCCAACAGTTTTTAGACGATCCATGTTGGCAACATGGACCGGAGTGGCTAAGGAAGAATCCTTCCCATTGGCCAAAAATCCCCGAAGTTCTGGAAGGGTTTGACGAGGTAAACACTGAATCTCGCATCGTCACCCTACCTACTCTGACATCTGGGACATCAAACGATAGCTGGATTTCCGGTTTCTCCTCATATAAAAAATTAAGGCGCTTTACCGCTTATTGGATAAGATTCCTCAAATTCCTTAAGGACCCCAAAAATAAGGAATTTTCACTCAATGGACCGACATCTGATGAATTACGTCAAGCTACTGTTAGATTGGTGTTTATCGTACAGCAGAAAGCATTCGAAACTGAAATTAAGTACTTGAAAACGGAGAAACCTGTTCCATCAAAACTTAGGAAACTAAATCCGTTTATCGATTCAAATTCAGTAATCCGGGTTGGAGGGCGGTTGAGGAAATCAAATTTAATCTCTGAGGATCGAAAACAACCCATGCTACTGCCAAAAGACCACCACCTTACAAAAATCGTTATCGATTACGTGCACAAGGTATATTTTCATGCAGGTCCATTGCAGGTGCATAGCGTAATTCAAGCTGAGTTCTGGATACTGAATGCGAGAGAGGTAATTCGTAATCAGTTGTCGAAATGTGTCATTTGCTTTCGAGCCAAGCCCAAGGAACAAGAACACCTAATGGGCGAATTGCCTGCAGCTCGATTGGAAGCAATCAGTGCATTTAATCGATGTGCAGTTGATTATGCAGGTCCAGTTATGTTAAAATCAGGGCGAATTCGAAACGCCAAGGTTTATAAGGCTTACATCTGCATTTTCGTATGCTTTAGCACGAAGGCTATCCACCTCGAGCTCGTATCAGAACTCACAACAGATGCTTTCATAGCTGGATTGAGGAGGTTCGTGGCACGACGGGGAACTGTTAGAGAAATTCATTGTGACTCAGGCACGAATTTCGTCGGTGCCAAACGAAAGCTGGCTCAGTGGTACGAAGTCACTAGAACCAAACAGTACAATTCCGCCGTCTCTAGAGAACTTAGTGAGAAAGGCATATCATGGAAGCTGAATGCGCCAGGGAGCCCTCATATGAATGGGTTGGTCGACGCAGGTGTGAAATCTGTCAAGAAGCATTTGGTTCTCGTTATTGGTGAACAAAGATTAACGTTCGAGGAATATTACACAATTCTCACTCAGATAGAAGTTATCGTAAACTCAAGACCGATTACTCCCATGAGCTCAGGCCCAAATGACCTTCAAGCACTCACCCCTGGCCATTTTTTGATGCAGCAACCAGCCCACGTTCTGCTTGACCCCCCACTACTAAATCTAGACCTTTCCCATCGATGGAAGGTCCTTCAGCAACTGATGACTTCATTTTGGAATAGGTGGCGTAAGGAATACTTGGGCACCCTGCAAATGCGAGTCAAATGGACGAACCGTACCAATAATTTGAAGGTAGGCGACCTCGTACTACTGAAAGAACCCAGTCTACCCCCTACCCGATGGAGACTAGCAAGGATTGTTAGAGTTTTTCCTGGCACTGATGGCTTGGTTAGGGTAGCTCAGGTTAGAACCTCCCAAGGAGTATATACTTGCACTGTTCACAAACTGTGCCCCCTACCCCTACATAATTAGCACCTAATCCAATAACACATGAACACTTGCGGTAATTTTGGAAGTAACATTTATTTTGTCCCAGCATTTTTTTTCCTTTTCCGTTGGGCTATCCTTCGATGCTTAAAATTCCCCGATAGCCCCCGGTGGAACCTTTCCTTTCTGCTTTCCTTGATTTCGGGTGCTCACTCCCACATAGTTGATAATACTTGTTTCTTTCACTTTTTACCATTGGTCACCACAAGCATGCTCATTGTATATAGAATATAGCGCAAGCCTAATTCAACCAATCCCCCAGAAGAGATAAATTCGTTATTAAGTAATTTGTTGAACCCTGATTGGTTCAAGGCGGCCAGAATGTTAAATTGCAAGTGAAATTTTTCCTTTTATTTTACCCTTTTTTTTGGAGATGGTAATTTTTTTTGAACAAGTTGGCAGCCCGTAGAAATAGTTTAGGCGCGATCGCATCGGGCCGCTTCGAGTCGCTTTTGGATCGCCTTCGACGGTACGTGACGTGCACCAACGAACGAGGTAAGCTGCCATACCTTCTCCAATTAGAACAAAAAGGGTTCCCCCTTGTTTTTTATTATTTTTTATTTATTTATTTAGAGTACAGTCCACTTATTAGGAAAAAGAAAACCCAACAGGTTATCATCTTGTTCTTGCTACTGATGAAGAATGACCAGAATGTACTTTGTTAAAACTATAATTTTAACTGTATGTAAAGTTCTTAAAGTCCGCATTTGGTTCTCATTAATATTCATTAGGCCTAACTGCCCCCATCATATAATCGAAAGCGCTTACGATCACAGTTTGCTAAATTCTTTGTTCAGATTTTCTCGTTACTTTCATTCAGGAACAGCAGAAATTGGGTGCGAAATACAGTCAATACAAAGTGAGGCGACCTTCCAGTTGACTGACTATTTAATCGCAAACCTAACTGAAACATTTGCCTTTATTAAAAACAGAGTGATGAACGGCCTCTTTAAACGGAAGAAAACGGTAGTAGGGATGAGTAAGATGACGAAAGCTGCCTTCCACGTGTCGTAATTTTGGTCATCCTTGTAGGACTGCAGAAATGTATAGCACCTGCAAATATTTACCAGGGTTCATCGCGCTTCGAAGTGAAAGGCCTTGGGGAATAGGAAATTCTTAAAGAGGAAGAGGAGGTTTGTGAGGGTCTGGCATTGATTTTCCACCTGCTGACGTCATAGAAACGGGTCGCGACACCCGTTCCCCATCTCTCCCACCATTGTCTACCGACACGGAATATTATTGCTGCCGCAGCAGCTTCTCTTCTACTTCATCTGAACGCCAGAGCATCGCGACGTAACAGTAGCCCAACTCGCTCGCCTATTCTTATCATGGATGTTTCTCGACAAGGCTTGAAATCAAGGGATAGAAACAATCCCAAAGATAGTAAGGCACAAGGTTCTTGATGTCTTACATTGGTGGAAAATAAATTATACAAAAACTATTGGAGAATAAAGTTGGAAACAATGACTACCGCTCAGCGCAGGTTGAATAAGTTCGGTGCTTTATCCCCCACAGGAAATTTTGGGCCTTACCCAAGCATTCGAGTCTAGCTCTTTCTGACCTGAAGCCTCTGAGATGGTAGCCACGGGAAAGTCCAAACTGGCTGTTCAATCCATTCTGCTGCTGACAAGGGGCTTAAAGGTTATATCAGTAGGTGACAAAGGATTTTCCAGAATATTCCTTTCCACTACTCAGTTTACCTCCTCTCCTTAAATTCCAACTCTCAGCACTTTTCAGCGCTGATCTCATCCCCACAAACCAGTTCACCTATGCAGAGACCCCATTGTGTCGTGTAAATTCTCACTCACACTCATACCCCTAGGTCACTACGTTACATCAAAGTGTTAGTATAGTCGTCTCTCACGCTACGACGTTCATCCAATTTTTTCATACTTCACCTCAAGGTCCCCCTTCTCATGTACCCAAGCAGGATCTCAAGTTCATTTTCTCGAATTCAGGACAAATCAAGCAACCTTCACTTTGCTAAAATAAAGCATACCACTGTATCACTTCTACACCTTGCTACTGTGACCCATGTGTTTGTGCGCCATGATGCAGTTTGTCGTCCCTTACAGCCAACATATATATGATGGCCTAAATCACTCGCGAAGAAATTGTGGAAACCCATTTCAATAAAAAACTTGTCCATATTTTCACAGAAATAATGAGCACAATTGTTATATCGATTTCGACAGTTAGGTCATCATCAGTAACAAACATGAACAATGCTAACCGTCGAAATGAGTTTTTTAATATGATGGCCCTTACCGTGTTGTTGCCAGAACTGATAAGGCGTTCAAGTTCAATACTCCTCGTGGTGAACAGACAGTTACCATTGATCGTGTCAAGCCTGCTTACCTGCTTGCACAGCCTGCTAAATCCATTACTCCATCTCTGCCAGCATTGCCAGCCACCACTCCCAGCGGCTCTGAACCTCTTCCTCAGCCTCCAGCCCAACGCCCAGATGCTGTCGTGCCCAAACCTGCTAGGACCAGGTGTGGATGCCATGTCCGCTTTCCAGCAAAGTACTAGGATTCCATTCGTTACCACTGGGAGGGGAGTGATGTGGGGACCTATTGCGACGATTGCGCGTCATGCGGATTTTTCTGGTCGTTTTGACTAACTTCCTTCTGTGTTGTCCCCAGATACCACGCTCCTGATTTTTTTATCTTGTTTTCGAGTCCTGTTCCCTGATTGGTTTTATGTCGCCCTGTTAAAGAAATGTTGTTGAATACAGTTATTTTCCCTAGTTCTCTCTAGTTATTATTCGTCAACAACACTGTCCCAGGTTGGAGAAAGATGCAGTGAGCAGTACTGTCGTCGTTGATAGACAAGGCGTTGTAGAGGGCCCAGGTAAAGAGACTAAGCCAGCAGGCAACTCTATAGCTGTCGAGAGGGGAAGGGGGGATGTTTCTAGCGAGAGCCCGATGCAGGTGTAGCTGCCTCTGGATTCTGCCTTTGACCATTTGAACGATGGGCAATGCGATCGTTATACGAAGATGGAGGGGCCAGGATTGGCCAGCCCGAGGACAGGGTGCAGATAGCGATATTACTATCTGCATTTATTGTTTGGGACTTGGTTACCGTTTTAATTTATATATTTGGGATGGAGAAGAAAATTGGAATGTTGCGTACTCTTGTGAGTTTGATTGTTGTGTACTACTAGTGGTATGAGTGAAAGCTGCTCGAAGCAATGCCCTGAGATAATGGCCCAGGAATGATTATGATTAGCACAATAAATTCTGGAACTGAAATGACTACCACTAGGACGGATGTTTCAAATGAACTGAGTGATGACTCTTTTACCCGTCCCCTGTGCATCGTTTCGGGCTCACTCATTCACCCTCGCCTTTATCCCTAAACTCAAATAATCTGTTGTCGTGCTCAACTCATCACCTCATCATTTGTCTTGTCTCCCAACACTAATGACCTATTTTAATGTCATCCCTCCTTGGATCTTCGATATTTCCCATTCCTCACCTCAAGTTGGTCATTGTGGATAACACAAAACACGCCAATCAATAATGTCAAAGTACTACTGGCCGCATGAATAATGATACAGCCGATTTTGTACGTTTTCGCACCTGCCACTTCCAATAGCAGAGCTGGTGACAAATTCCCACTGCGCTGAGACCATTAAGTTCCCACCGTTCACCATAGTGTTTGGGAAGGATATGCCACTGCCAGCGTGTGAAGAATTAACTCTCTCTCTCTCGCTCTGTTGAACCATTCGCGATGCATGTTGAAGACCTCCATGCAACCCTAAAACTAAAAATTTCACCAAATTCTGGGCAGGTCCTTCGGTCATAACTCACATCATTTGACCTCAAAAAGTAGTACTGAAGCTCAGAAGTTAAGACACGACAATTCACTCGTCCAGACTCAAATCTTTTGAACCCAAGCCGACCTCATCGAAGGAGAATCCCTCCCGTTTAGATTCTGTTCCCATAGACAGAAATGTGTGTTTGTAGGGGCTCCACGACCAAGCATCCGATAGTTCTGGTATTGACCTGACAAATGATAAGGAAGAGCACTCTTCCATCAGCCAACCCCTCTCCCATATGCATCCTTTCCATGAATAGGGTTACCACATATATAGGAGAAGTAGGAATTTATACACTGACTGTATATTTAGCACTAAACATCAAGGGGCAAAGGCCATAACTTGTTCCATATTATTGTTTGTAATTATATTCCTTCCACGTTCCTTTTTATAGCTTTGCTCTTGCACCGGTCCACATGATTTCCTCGTGCCTTGCTGCTACAGTGGGCGTATTGGTGCCGTACAGAGTATAAAGGGGCAACCAATAGGCAACGAGGTGTTGATAAATACGCCACTCTCTTCCCCGCACACTCAAAATCCAACTCCACTTTAGCGCTTGTTTACTTACAATTGTATGTCCGAGTTGTACCATACTATTTTGTGTGCGTGTTTAAGAAACAGTAATTTTTCATAAACGTAAAAATAATTGCACCGCTTAATTATTGAATTAAATTTTACATGCTAACTATTTTTTGTTCAGGAAATCATGTATGGATGTAATCTCACATTGTGTCTCATAAAGTGATGTTCTTTCATTTGTTTTTCAATGGCCACCACTTTCGTTTATTTGTGCGTACTCATGATGTGATTTTATGTGAAAATGTTTAACATTAAGGCATTCATATTTTCCAGCATGTTGTGACTCCCTTTCCTTTCCGATCACTTATGAACCTTCAATTTCAGGCTGTACCATGATTGTCCTTGGTGTGGATTTTAACTTGAATAACTCTCCACCCAAGAACTGGAGCAGTCAGAGACTGGAGGGGTTAATTATTCCGACCAAGCTAATTCTATTTCCATGCTAATCAACAGAAGACGACAGTTCCAGAATCCATTACATGATCATCAAACCAGTAAGATTAGAGTTATACAGAACCTTAGCGCTTAGATACTATTGGACTACATGTACTTAATAAGCGAAAAGTATGCTAGTCATGGAATCGAATTTGCGCAGTACCAGAGAACTCCTTGTAGCCAGGTAGTGACTTAGTCATCGCGAGGGGGGAGGGAGAGCACAGGATACGTGGGTTACTGTTGGGGTGCATGCCAACTAACTCATCCCTTTTGTTTTGTGTTCTCACTCTGTGCTTTCCTGGGAAACCTATTCCTTTCTTTTGCTTTGGGTACATTTGTAGTGTATAAGACGAGTTGTGGTGTGCAGCACGATGAATAGCCATTAAAATCTGGAAATACACCTTGTTTCCTCAGTATTTAAGGATCTGACTTCTGTGTCGTCTGGTTAGCTATGTTCTGTAATTTCTCTTCAGTTGCGTCATTGTAATTTCTCTTCAGTTGTGTCATTGTAATTCTATTTTCTTCTGTTTCGACTACTATTCCTTAAATCTGAATCAAACAGTTATTAAGACAATTTTAAGACAATGTGCCAAATTTCCGCACCTGCTTTCCTCTCGATTTCAGCATAATATGCTTGCAAAATTTTGCTTAATTTGATCTCCCATTTCCAGAGGACGATTGCGCTTCCAGGGTAAACACGAACCAACCTCTAGGTAATCTTGCTGGTACCTCACCTTCACGAGGAATCCATCACCAAGACCATTCTTCCGATTCTACTCTCAACTTACCTGCCTAGCCCAAGCAAACCAGGCCTAACGACAGCTCCTGCTTATCTGGTCGCATGAGGACATGCTCAATTTACCACCCAAGAAACGGCGCTAGTGAGAGGAAAGACTGTTCCTGAGCAACAGCATTCTCTTCATAGAGAGAAGGCTTCGCTGTCAACCATAGTACTGCCACGAGGGTGGCAATAGTTAGATAAGGTACCGGCTCGAGAACCAAATTCGAGGTGGCAAGTGGCCGAAATATGGAGAAAGCCAAAACGAGAGTGCTTACTCAACAGAGGATGACTGCCGAGCCACCCAAAACCCGAGGTCTCCCTCCATTTCCATCCCCCGAGGAAGCAGGTTGTAACTCTGTATTGCACAAGTATTTTTTCTAGTCTCCACAGTTTTTCTTTCCTAGTCACCCAGTGCCTTCTCTATCACGTATCTCCTCGCACCTACCCTAATTACTTTCCGCTACCCGAAGGGAAGGAAAGTATAGTAATCGGCCCAAAAAAAAATTACATCCAACGAGGCTTAACTGTGGCTGGGCGTCACAGTGTACTCTGTCGCCACACTGTGCTCACCCTGCAGTAGGGGGTCCAGAATTCCACTGCCGTACTCCCTGCGTGTTCGTATAAGCCGAACTAAAAGGAACACAACTTACACTTCATTCACATACACGACACACTGGGAACCCCCTACCTTTAGCTGGGATCGCAGAACACACCCCCCGCAGGAAGGGGGACAGAATTCTCCTGCCGTATCCTCTGCGTGGTCGTTAAATCCGGCCTTAAAGGGGTTTAAAGCTCACGACACTGACATACACAACATATTCCAGATACTAAATACACTGCAAAGGCTTGCGTGGCAGAACACATACACTTGAAACACTCATAATGAGCGAAAGACAGTCCTGGAAGTAGCTCACTAACACCTTTGAGCGATCCCCTATATAGGTGCGGCCTTCGGAATGAGGAGGGGGAAAAACCAGGTTTGAGCGTTCCTGGGGCGGCTGATAGCGTGTGTCCCGCTCACCACATCACTAGTGGCCGAGGGCTGACTCTGAGCAGCAGCCGAAAAATCCCTCATGCGTCTTAGTCGGTGGGTGGCGGACTGGCAGCTGCGGCGCATGTGGGGGCCTCTCTTTGACCCTCAACGGACCAGCGAAAGGGGCTAGAATCAATATGCCTGAGGGGGAGCTTCCAGGACACTGCCTCGAGCACCTCTCGCTCATACCACTAACACACACACCAAATGAACTCACAAGGATACACTACACCAGTCCGCTTCTTTAATCCCCATATTAGTAAAAATAAAATGACAAAGTCAACTAAAACTTCAGCAGGTAATAAAAACGCCACCTGCGCCTCTTCCTCGGGCTCGCCAAGCTCGACCCCTCCCTCTTCGGACGATGAGCAACCTACTCGTCGTCCAAACAAACAAGGGCGGAAAGAACCGGGCAAACCGCGTTCATCTCCCCCTTCACCCCTAGTAGCCCGGGCAACCCGGCTACTACAAGCACACGACACAGCGTGGACCCTAAACTGTCGGACATGGAGCAAATTTGCGCATACGTCCAAATCATCCACGGCCAGCTGGCACGGATGAGGGCCAACGCGACAGGACCTATGCGGGACCTGGTAACTAGTTGCCTCTTCGAAATTTCGAAGCTGGCTATAAAAGCTAATGCCCCCCCAACGACATCGCCCCCTGCCACTCACCCCTGCGGGAAACTGTGGCGGCTGTCGTGAGGGAAGAGCTGCGTAGGGCAATTGCCCAGCAGCCAGTGCCACCAGCCCCCCAAACTCAAGGAGAATCAACGAGCCAGGGTAGTACCCCAGGCCCCTCATATGCGGCAGTAGCCGCTACTGCGCCTTCCTCCCCCCCTCATGGAGCTGAGGCGGAATGGCAGTCTGCCAGGGCCAGGAAGCGCAGGGGGAAGAACAAAAAGGCCCCAACTAAACAGGCCGAGGGCAGCGCCCTGCCTACGCCTCTGCCCAAAAACAAGGGCAAAAGTAAAAATAAAAGTAAAAATCAAAAGCCTCCACCGCTTGCCAAACTTCCCCCTAAAAACCCACGACAAAACGTGGTAGTGGTTAGGCGGACATGTGAGGAAGGAGAGGCTGGTCCCTCCAACCCTGACGCAATGGAAGCGCTTATGCGGGGTGTCCCTGCTACGGACCTCCAAGCTCTATGCGTCTGAGTGCTAGACATCCGCACCGCAGTGGGAGGTGGCGCCGTCATTGTGACGGAAACGCCAGAAATGGCCAAGGCGCTCACGAGCCACATTTCCACAAAAAAGGAGTTGAAGCTCCAAGCGTCAGCCCCCCTGGGTCGTTTCCCACGCCTGCTATTGTGCGACGTGCGGACTGACCTTCAAAAAGAGGACTTGGCCCAACAAGTTGTTGAGCACAACCCTGCGTTAGGCTTGCAGCCGCAGGATGTCAGGCCTCTCTTCACCAAAAAGCGTGGCAGACAGAAGGATTGGGTGATTGAGGTATCACCCAGCCTATACAAAAAACTAGAGGGGGCAAGGCACCTCCAAATAGCCTGGCAGCGGTGCGCCATACGAAAGTACAAAGCCCCCACTCAGTGCTACAAATGCCAGCGCTATGGCCACCTGGCAGTGGCCTGTACAAGACCTGTTGTGTGCGCCTGGTGCGCCTTGCCACATCTGAGTAAGGAATGCGAGCGTGATGCTCCCCTCAAGTGTGCCAATTGCGTCGAACGCAAAATCCAACAGGTTGCACACTCCACACGAGACGCACGCTGTACCATTCGTCAGCGAGCGATAGCCATCCAGGAGTCACGAGTGGATTATGAATAGGTCAAAAACAGTTCGAATCCTTCAGCACAACACCAATAAGAGTTGCCCAGTTATGGCTGAGTTGCTGCAAAATGCACTCAAGAAACGCTGCAGTGTTCTCGCCATACAGGAACCATACATAGGATCCAAAACTCTTGGTCTGGGATCGCAGGCACGAGTGGTGGCTGGAGCAAGAACGGGAGCCAAGGCAGCAGTAGCCTGCATCGACCCGTCCATTGACATGCTTGCACTCACTCACCTGAACAGCCAGCACTTGGCCGCTGTGCTCATCCGAGCCGGTGGCTTTGAGCTTGTTGTAATATCATTCTACAGGCAATTTGGCGCACCAGTTGCCAACAGCCTTGAACCACTCGAGCGGGCTCTAGCAGGCCTATCAGGACGACCCTGCGTAGTCTGTGCTGATGCAAACGCCAGATCACCATTGTGGGGATCCCCAACCCTGGATGGGGCGGGCGAGGCGTATATAGAGCTGCTCACCAGGTACAACTTGGTTGTTGCCAACGACCCCATGACTGAGGCGACCTATGATGGTCCGGGAGGAAGGTCGTGTATAGACGTCACAGCCGTGTCCCACACCCTGCTACTCAAATTGCAGGGTTGGCGAGTCGTACCAGGTGCAACGCAGAGCGATCACATGGTTATTGACTTTGCCATCACGGATGACAACATCCTCTGCAAAGACACGCGTGAAAAGCGATTCCGCACAAAAAATGCTGACTGGCCACAATTCTGTGGGGTACTGGAAGGTGAACTGCGTGCCGCGGACACTGACCTAATAGCGCAAGCATACACACCTGAAGAGGTGGACAGCAAAGTGGACATATTTACCACAGCACTGCACTCTGCTGGGCTCTCTGTACTTGGCCAACAGAAGCACAGGGCGATCAAAGTCCCATGGTGGACTGAGGAACTAAATCCCCTCAAGCAAAGTGCAAATAGAGCCAGAATGATGTACCAAAACACTCGTGACCCTGATGCCAGAGCAACACTCCGAACTGCCTTCATCCAAGAGAAGAAGGCCTTCCACCGCGCCATCAAACGAGCCAAACGGCAAGGCTGGCGAAATTTTGTGGAAGCGGAGAGCTCTGAGAACCCCTGGGGCAGACACTACAAGTCCTCCATAGGAAAAGCAAATGTAGAGCAGGTCTTAGCCGCGATGCAAAATGAGTCAGGCTGGGCCTGCAGCATCGAAAGTTCACTGGAAACCCTCCTTGAGAAGGCGTTCCCAGATGACCAACTAGCTCGAGACACTGAAGCCCAGAGGGCAGCAAGGAGCTGATCATGGACCCTCGAATGAGCCAGACATCCCATTGTGGACAACAAGCGACCTCGGCAGGGCCCTTGCGACCTTAAAGCCCAACAAATCCCCTGGGCCAGATAAAATAGAAAGCAATATGCTAAGGAAGGCTGAGCGGACAATCTCCAGCGGTCTCCTTAATTTATTTAATGACTGTCTGCAGGTCGGACAGTTCCCCACTCAGTGGAAGACTGCGCGCGTTGTCACTCTTCAAAGGGAGGCGACTGCAATCAGTCAGACCCGCGATCATGGAGACCACTCAGCCTTCTTTCCATATTAGGCAAAACACTAGAAATCTTGATGTTGCAGTCCCTCGAAGGAGTCTTTGGTCGCAACCTCACAGGCAGGCAATACGGGTGTACCAAAGGAAGGTCCACGCAGGATGTCATTGTCGAGATTCGGCGTGTTTCCCTGCTGGCACCGGCTAAGTACGTCGTAGCAGTTCTGATTGACATGAGAGGAGCGTTTGACAACCTTTGGTGGCCAGCGCTCCTTAATGAGCTCAAAGGTAGGGGAATCCCCCGCAACCTGTACTCGCTCGTCAGAAGTTACCTGACAGACAGAACTGCTACGATCGAAAGTAGGCATGTCTCCGTCCAGAGAAAGATTGAGAAGGGGTGCCCACAGGGCTCGGTCCTTGGACCAGCACTCTGGAATGCCTTCTTCGAAGGTCTTCTCAGGAAACTCATGGAGACTGACTGCGAGCCGTACGCCTATGTGGATGACTTGACTGTGCTGATCTTTGCAGAGTCAGTCCGCCAAGTTGAAGAAAAAACCCACCACGTGCTCCGCACTGTCAACCAATGGTGCGAGCATGTCAAGATGCAGGTGGCTGAGGAAAAAACCCAGCTAATCCTCTTGAAGGGGAAAGTGAATAATCCACCCACAATACGCTTTGGTGGCCACAGGCTCCTTCTTGAAAAGCACGTCAAGTATTTAGGAGTGAATATAGGTGAGAGGTGGGGTTTCAACCAACACCTCCAGTCCCTTAAAGGCACAACCATTGCAAGGTTTGCCTCACTGCGTGCCATTACTAAGGCCACTTGGGGTGTGTGTTACCATGACACCATCCTCATGTATAAGGCCATCTATTTAGGTGTGATTGGCTACTGCCCCGTTGTCTGGGGTAGCAAACTAACAGTCAATCAAAAGAGAGTATTGGCCCAATCCCAGAGAGCTGCGCTCCTGTGGATCACCAAGGCCTACAAGACTGTATCAACGGAAGCACTCCAGGTGATCACTGGTCAGTTACCAGTTGATTTGGCTGTTGAGTGCATGATTGACAAGTGGAGAGTGAAACGGGAGCTTCCCCCGCATTGGGCTGAACTCCGTGCGGATCTCACCACAGAACAGAAACTTGCCGCCATCGATGAATGGGCTCTAGAGAAATGGCAAGCGAGATGGGAATCCTCGTCAAAGGGACGTGATACGTATGATTTCTTCCCCAACATCCGTGAACGTCTTTCTAGAAAATGGGTTGAGCCAGACCACTGGACGATCCAGTTCCTCACGGGACATGGTGACTTCAATGCGCGGCTCCACTTCTTTTCTCTGAAAGACTCTCCATTATGCACGTCTTGTGCCTCCAGTGCGGAGGAAACAAGAAACCATGTGCTGCTCCACTGTAGTTCCTACAACAGTGAGCGACGGTTGTTGGGAGGGCAAACGAACTTAGCAGCTTTGACTGCTACAAAGGAAGCCAATAACCATTTTGCAAAGTTCGCAAAGAAGGTAATGGCTAAGAAACGTGGTTATAGTTGATCAGTCCTTTTGAAACTTGCCACCCAAGTAAACAGTAAGATCAGGTAGGGAACCAGATTAAGAACTACTCCCAGATGGTACGGGATTCCTCAGGTGGTCACCTCCGCGCGGTAACACACGGGCAACAGCTCTCTACGTTGAGACTGGCTAACGACCAAATACCTGCCGTACCTCCACAGGTCTGAGTTCCGTGGATGCTGCAGGGGCCGGCCTCTTGCATATTAGCGAAACCGCAACTTCTATGACTGATATAACCCTCGTCGAGGGTTTAGGTACAGTCATCAAATAAAGAAACAGACCTGTGTGTATGTGTGTGTGTCTGAAGTTCGATTTGCGGGAGAACGGCTCATCCGATTGAGCTGGTTCTTTTTTTGTTTTGTTCGTTATTCTTTGTAAACACCAAAATACGGTTAAGGACGATTTCGGCCGATGGGAAGGGGGGGTGGGGGACGAAAATGTACCAAAAACTAGGGTTTTTCGCATTTTTCTCAAAAACGGCTCTAACGATTTTGATTAAACTTTCAAATTATCTTCTCCTAATCAATACCTAACTTTTCTTTTCCATACATATCTCCATGAAAATACGGTGAACGGAGATATGGGCACCTGAAGCAAAAATAGGTTTTTTACGCTTTTTGGCAAAACAGCTTCAGCGATTTTCACCAAACTCACAGGATGTTTTCAAATAGTTAATACCTACATATTGTTTTCAATACATTTTCCTGTGACGGTCCATTGAACAGAGATAAAAATCAAAATGTGTCGAAAATAACGTTTTTTCGAACATTTCCGTAAATTCCAGGGTAACTTGTTCACCAGATGTGATAAATCCTAATGGAGTGTCATTAAGTCACCCATACCAACATTTCGTTCTCCATAATTATTTCTGTATATGTATGTTGAACGGAGATATAAGCCAAGTTAACTCAGAAAAGGAGATTTGTCGAATATTAATTTATCGGTATTCCAATTTTCTCAAAAAACGGCTGTAACGATTTCGATCAAACTTACGTAGTACTCTCAACTAACTAGTCCCTACATTTTGCTCTCCATAAATGTTCCTGTAAAAATGCGTAGAACGAAGATGTAGCGCCCGCCTATGTAGGTGGTGTTCGAACTTAAAGGGGTGGCGGAAAGTTGTGTGTTGCTACGCACCAGATATTGTTCTATTATTCTCGTTAATCCTCCGACCCCTCAGTTTCGCCTCAGTCATTAACGCGAGTGCAGGCGAAAGCGCGACGCCTCGTGAGAACTGTTCAGTTACGACTTACGACAGTTAAGTTTCGAGTGAATCGGGGCATTTGAGGTGTTCAGTCAGACGGTACACCATTGTCCCCAACAGGAAGTGTCGGGCCTTTCCCAACGCATTCGAGTTTTGCTCTTTCTGATCTAGTCTCTGTGATGGTAGTTGCGGGAAAGTCTGAACAGTCCCCGTTCAGTCTGCTCCTCAAACTGACGAGGGGATACGATGTTTGTAGACATTGGCATATATATAAATACGTGTTTATCCTAGATAAACATACTTTAAGAGAAAGGATTTCATATGGATCCTGATAGAGAAAACGCGTTGTTAGATTAACGTAATTGTCAAAACAAGTTCGTTCAATATCTCCCATTAGGACGTTAATTCAGGGTTTCTGATACAAAAGCTCTTTTGCTGATTACAATACTTCTCTTACCCTTTGGTTTGAAGAATGCACTACTTCAACACATCGAACTGAACGACGTGAACCACGAGGCAGTAATTTTGTTGCGGCCGATTGGAAAAAAAGAGAGAGGAAATAATGAGTTGAAAGCAATGAGGACCAACTTCTTGAACTGACCTTTTAGCACAATAGATAAGTTCGATTTCATGGAGTTTACCGCGTTCACTCAACTACTTTTCTCCCCGGGGAGCCCTTTTCATAAGGATAAAATTGAAATAGGTTTCCTCAAAGTAACCAGGAAAAACAATACAAATTGAGCGTTGACATATAACTAAACCGCGGATCGCTTACGACTGGGGTAGTTGACCAAGGTCGCCTCTTTTCATTGAGGGGGTGGAAGGGGGTTGGTTCGGACGGAGGTAGTCCCTGGAAACTCGGCAAAGTCCGCGGCGCTCGGCAGTTTCCGTATCTTCAAGAAGTGTCGTCAATCACTTTTTAAAATTCATTGGGGCGATAGTACGCTAAACGCGTAAGTATGTAGTAAACCAAGGAAATTGAGAACGTTACTGGTTAAATTCAAAATAACCAATTGGATTCATTTACTGTGCAAGAGAATAATAAACCGTTGTGTAATACGTTGCAGCGTTTTTTGTTTTTCTACGTTTTATGATGAAGTAATTTTATTTCACTCGTCCGTGTTTAATCAATTCAACACTGTGTGATCAAGCACGAACATATCAATTAGTAAATAATACGAGTTGATGGATAATGAACTAACACAGAGGATTCTGGTTATACCTGTAAGGAATAAATTACATGGAACACGAAGTATCACCTTGGGAAGTGAAGAACTACCGAAATGATATCAACATTGCAACATTTGATGGAAAGGGGACAGATTAGGGAGGTGAATCATAGAGAAATATTAAAAGAATCTGGACACCTGACCATTGCAGAATAGTTATCTAAGGAGGATGCACATTAGTGTCGGGATAGGTAGATCAGCTGCTGTAGATAAAAAAATGTGTGACAGTCACACATGGTAGAAGTGAAACTTTAACGTGCAAAAACGAATCACAACGGACAAGTGCAAAAACGAAACGCAACGGACAAGTGGAAAAACAACGGAAAAGTGGAAAAACAACGGAAAAGTGAAAAACCGCATCGCAAAAACATTTTTACTCGAAGTTTTACGGGCAGGTTTTCAAATTCGACAAGTACATTAACAATCTGCCCGTAAAACTTCGAGTAAAAACGTTTTTGCGATGCGTTTTTCCACTTGTCCGTTGTGATTCGTTTTTCCACTTGTCCGTTGCGATTCGTTTTTGCACTTATCCGTTATGATTCGTTTTTCCACTTGTCGGTTGCGATTCGGTTTTATACCTTAAAGTTTCACTTCTACCATGTGTTCTACCTGTGATTTCTTTATTCACAGGTTTACTGCAAATTATGATTTGGTTAGGGTAGGTAAATTGTAATGAATGTATTTCTTATATTATTTAAACATATTTTATTTTATTAAACAGGAAAACAGAATTCAATCCGGGAAATAAAACATCCATAGTCTACTCTACAATGCGGCGCGCTCTATTGACGCCGCCGGGCGAGAGCACACGAGCGAATTAAGAAGTTAAGGAGAACGAAAACGACAGGGGGAGGCAACGATGCCCAGCCACGTGGAGAGTGGAAATAAGAAAAGAACAGTTGAGCACATGCCGCCGGGACTCTGGTGGAGGACATATCACACGAGAGCATCTGCTCAGCTGTTCCTCGTATGCCCGCTCTCCACGCGCGGCTGCGCATTACGCAGTTGCCCTCTCTCCACCACCCCTAGCCTTCCCTCTCTCTGTCGCTGCTGCACCTGCTCTCGCCGTCGTCTTGCCCTACCACGTGACGGGTAACGGATTTTCGTGACTCGAGAATCCTAAGACTATAGACTATAGTCTATATAGAAGTTTCACTTCAAAAATGTGGAAATGGAGCAAAAAGCTGAACAACTAGCACAGAAAATCAAGGAATGGAGGTTCAGCTTCATCGCATTGAAGACCACGCAAGGAGGCCCAACTCGGTATTCAAGATCATTATAAAGTTTCTTGATGGTGACAAGGAGTACTCGATTTTTTTCACGAAGTGCTATAACCCTGCGAGACAAACTTAAGCATCGTTTATGCCACCTTTAAAAGGGTTAAAATTTCAATTGGATGCACACGGAATGCGCCGACTCTTCAGACGTCTCACAATCGTCATCGGTACCTCGAAGAAACGCACCTACACAAGGCACTCAGTTTCCATCAAAGACCACCATGCGGCGGGCCAGTACCATAAGCCGGCGGCTGCTTCACAGGAGATCACAACTGTCAACTCCACGCCGCATTCACGACCTCAGGCTGTTTCTTCCGACGCTCATACTAGTTTCTGACATCAATCTGTTCTATCCGCGTTTTTCGTTTTTCTTGTGTTACCACTTTCTCTCTATCGTTAAACTAGTTTTAATAAAAAACAGGATACCTAATTCATGTAGTCAATCTGAATCCTAAATTAATTACGTAGAATCAGCAGCATTCTACTTCCCTGTCGGCTTTTCTTATCTCTCAAAGATAGTCAGTAGCTACTACTGGTTCAGTGACTCTTCGGTGGTTTGGGTATGGCTTCATACTGAACCCAGCACTCTGAACCTTCAGGGCTCACCGAGTTGTTGAAATCCTAGACACTACCAGCTCAGAAGATTGGCATCATGTGCGAACAGTTGAAAACCCTGCTGATTGCTCTTCTAGAAACTTTATTAACCACCCCTTGTGGTCATCCGGACCCTTCTGGCTCCAAGTCCCTAGGAAAGCTGGCCTGTAAGTTCACCACAACTCACCAATACTTACTTGCCTGAGATGAAGGATAACAGTGTCAATCACTTAGCTGCAACACAGCCTGTGTTTGCGCATAAGTGGGGCAATTTCTACAGGAAAATTAAACCAATTACCTTTGGCAACCAAGGGGGGAATTTAAATATAAGAAAAAACACTTTGGTTATCTGTCGTTCAAAAAACTTGATATTTACAGAAAGAAGAATAAAAAAACTTGATATTTACAGAAAGAAGAATCAATAAGAACAGTAGTAAAAATAAAAGTGACGTATTTCGACCGCAGAAAGTCTTTGTGAGGCACTTGCGAAGACTATGAGAGTCTACCGATGAGCAAAGGTGATTGGCAAAAATTCTCCGATGACAGGAAGAATGCTTCAAAAATGGCAAATAAGGGGAAAAGGCTGAACAAATCACGTCGGAACAGAAGGCAGAAATGAAGTGAGATGAAGTGAAGTGAAGTCGGTGAAGGCAGGTGTGGAACAGAAGAGGGGTGGTACGGTACGAAGAACCGATTCTCTTGAGGGCGCGCGCCCGGTCCAAAGGGCAAAAACCGGGCAGACAACAAACAAAGACGAGAAAATTGCGTAGTGATTTGGCGCGTGAACAGCCTGCCATACATCTCATCTCATGGATGGACAGCTTTTCCTCCTTCTCCAAATTAGTTAGAACCACAGCTTATGTTGTGAGATTTCTGAGGAACTATATTGGTTGGCCAAAAGGTAAGCTTGGGCTTATCATGACAAGGGCTACAAGATCAACTCCTCCCGATATTTTGGAGAGGGTACCCCCAAGGGTAGTTTCTACTCTCGAGTATGAATTCACCACTATGACCCTTATTAAGATAGTTCAATGCCATCATTTAAAGGGTCATTGCTGGATCATGGTAAACTGTCAACCAGTCATCAAAGGCTAAACCTGTTTGATGATAGAGATGGTGTGGTCAGAGTGGGCGGCCAACTGAGTAATTTTGACTTACCAGAAGATTTTATTCATCCAATACTGGTACTGGGAAAATGCAACTTAACTAGAATTCCCATTGATCATCATCATCAAATGAGGAGGGGGAAAAACCAGGTTAGAGCATTCCTGGGATGGATGATAGCGTGTGTCCCGCTCACCACTTCACCAGTGGCAAAGGGCTGACTCTGAGCAGCAGTTGAAAAATCCCTCATGCATCTTAATCCCGGTGGGTGGCTGGACTGGCAACTGCAGCGCATGTGGAGGGCCTCCCTTTGACCCTCAACAGACCAGCGAAAGGGGCTAGAATCAATATGCCTGAGGGGGAGCTTCCAGAACACTGCTTCAAGCACCTCTCACTCATACCACTAACACACCACACACAACAAATGAAATCTCGAAGCTGGCCATGAGGAGTCCCCCCCCCCAACATCAACCCCCGCCGCTACCCCCCTGTGAGAAACTGTGGCGGCTGTCGTCAGGGAAGAGCTGCATAGGGCAATTGCAAAGCAGCCAGCGCATCCAGTACCAGAAAGTGGTAGGACTTAAGATCAGGAATTTATTGTGCTCCTCGTACTCATGCCCAGACCATTATTGAGCAACTGGTGCACAGAGAATTAATAAGGGCGTAAACCCAATTTTTTTGAAAAGGATAATACATTTTTCCAGAGTTAATGGGTAAAAACGTTTAGAAATGGTAGTAAGCGAAACAGCGCTGGTTGAAATGCCGGAAATTCTGGAGTGGCACCTGTATATTTTATGAGCGTTATTAAAGACTCATCATATAGACACTTAGTTGGAGTACCACCTGAATTTAACTGAAGAACCTAGTATTGTTTGAGCGGAAATAAGTAATAAGAAATAATTACGTTAAACTCGATTTTCGTCGAAAATGTTGTTAATTTATTGTGCTGCTCTCGTTTATTTCCCAAGAATAGGACCTTTATTGTATATTCACCTTATTGAGAGCTCTCCATATAAAAAACCCTGCAAATTATTACACAATGGTTTATTATTCTCATGAAAAGCTTGACCTAGTATGACTGCTCCCGCATCCCATTCGATTCAGCATCGAATACTAGTAAACCATACGAAACATGACCTGACTACAATGGAACTACGGAAATATTCCCCCGGCGCCAGGCGCCCGTACAGATCTGATCCGATGGAGGGGCGGGAAGAGGGCTTTCAGTTAACCCTCGCTCGGCAATTGGCAGGACGTTGCGAGTCCAAAGGGCGCTGCGAGTCGAGCGGGCCTTGAAAACGATACGAAACACGGCTTATTTGCGATTATACTGCGCTTCGTGAATTTTTTTAACCAATTTTTGCCCATAACAACCATGGGCTTCGTCCGATCGGATTGCCGAGATGGCGGGCACAACTAGATACCAAATGGGATTTTTGTGCGAAAGAACGAATTTTTTAGACCACGTTAAAGGCACAAAACGGCCCAGACGGTGGACAGGGGACGGCGGACGGACATTGCAGATTTGGAATCCCCATGTCTTGAAACGTAAAGTATCAAATTTTGAGAGGGGGGTTGTAAAAAATTTTTCGTGACCGCATGAAATGAAATGTTAATGACGTGAATGAAAATTTAAGCATCTTTTGAGAAAACAAATTTGGTGTTTTGATGTGCCAGTGGTTTGGCTCAACCAATGCGCGTGATTGGTGGGTGGTCTGGCGTTCACGAATATTCGGGAAGAACTCATATGTGTTATTTTGACTAATTTAAAGGGGGAGATAGGGGATTATTAACTATTCGCTGGGTTGCACTTTCATAAACTGATGTTTTTATTGAAACAATGTAGAAACCTACCTACAAGTGGATGCACGTGACGTAAGAATAAAAGAGCTTGATGCGTCATCACAACATGTGTCATGTCCCTTTGACGGGGATTCCCATCTCGCTTGCCATTTCTCTAACACCCATTCATCGATGGTGGCAAGTTTCCATTCTGTAGTGAGATCCGCACAGAGGTCAACCCAATCCGTTTCACTCTTCACTTGTCAACCATGCACTCAACAGCCAAGTCAACTGGTAACTGACCAGTGATCACCTGGAGTGCCATGAGCCTCCCGAGAAGATCTTCCAAGAAGGTGATCCAGGGACCGAGCCCTGTGGGCGCTACTTCTCAATATTTCTCTGAACAGAGACAGGCCTGCATTCAATCGTAGCAGTTCTGTCCATCAGGTAACTTCTGGTACAGGTTGTGGGGGATTCCCCCACCTTTGAGATCATTAAGAAGCACTGGCCACCAAAGGTTGTCAAATGCTCCCCTGATGTCAATCAAAACTGCTACGACGCACTTAGCTGGTACCAGCAGGGAAACATGCCGAATTTCGACAACGACATCCACCGTGCATCTTCCTTTGGTACACCCATATTGCCTGCCTGTGAGGTTGCTGCCAAAGACTCCTTCGAGGGACTGCAACATCAAGATTTCTAGTGTTTTGTCTAATATGGAAAGAAGGTGGCTTAGCAGTCACCATGATCGCGGGCCTGACTGATTGTGGTCGCCTCCCTTTTGAAGAGTGACAATGTGCGCAGACTTCCACTGAGTGGGGAACTGTCCGACCTGCAGACAGTCATTAACTAAATTAATGAGGCCGCTGGAGATTGTCTGCTCAGCCTTCCTTAGCATATTGCTTTCTATTCTATGTGGCCCAAGAGATTTGTTGGGCTTTAAGGTCGAAAGGGTTCTGCCAAGGTCTATTGTTTGTCCACAATGGAATGTTAGGCTCGTTCGGAGGGTCCATGATCACCTGGTTATTGACTTTACCATTGCAGACGACATCAATCCTGCTGTGACACACATCAAAAATGGTTCCGCTACAGTAATGGAAGGTGAACTGCGCGCTGCAGACACCGATCTAATAGTGCAAGCTGCTGTCCTGGTGGACAGCAAAGTGGACATACTCACCACAGTACTGCATTCTTGCAGGCTTTCTTTCTTGGGCAACAGGAGTACAGGACGAAGAAAGTCCCCTGGTGAACTGACAAACTACATCCCCTCAAGCAGAGTATAAATAGAGCCAGAAGGAAATATCAGCAGACGGCAAGAAAGCTGATCATGGACCCTCCGAACGAGCCTGACATCCCATTGTGGACAAACACAGACCTTGGCAGAGCCTTTCGACCTTAAAGCCCAACAAATCTCTTGGGCCATCCCACCGAGGGGAAGTCTGCATGTGTCGTCGCTCTTCAATAGGAAAGGCAACTTCAATCAGTCAGACCTGCGATCAAGATCAAGGAGACTGTGCGCCTTCTTTCAATATTAGGGAAAACGTCGGAAATCTTGATGTTCCAGTCCCTTGAAGGAGTCTTTTGATGCAACCTCACAGGCAGGCAACGCAGCAAATTATTACACCATGCTTCCACAGCTTAACACAGTCTCACAACTCCAAGACTCATGTGATTTGATTCAGCATGGAAAAATAGTAGTAAGCGATATAACATGATCTGGCAACAACGGAATAACTAAAATTGATATTTTCTAGGCGATACTACGCAATTGACACAATGTGACGAGTCAAGCTTACTGGAGATGGAGTGAGAGGCAGTGTGTCAAAAAAACGCGGACTTTTGCAATAATGTCTCATGAGTTTCTTCAAGCAGTAGATTTTTCCAGCTATATTTACTGTGATTTAACTGTTTCCCTCTAAGACCCGTCCTATCGACTCCAACCTCCATCGAAAACTACCCAGGAAACGATATCAATCAGGTTTGGCTATTAAATTGCCAAAATTTCGTTTATGACTATTGTTTAAAACCATTTTTCGTCCTTAACGACGTTCGATCGAATTGCCGAGTAGGTAGACACAACTACATACCAAATGGAATTCTCTTGTGAAAGACCGGATCTATTACATCGCATCGAGACAAAATATGGTCACGATGACCTCAGGACTGTGGCATATTTGTGATGCTGACATCTTTATTCCAATGGACATTGCAGATGTGGAATCCTCATACCTTGAAACGTAAATTGTCAAATTTTGAAAGGAGTCGTAAAAACAATTGTTCCTGATAGTTGCTTTATTCAGAATGATTAATAAATCAAAACGTGAGAAATATTATTACTGTAACCGTTATTGAGAGATGAAATAAATCCAAGTATAGTTTTAGTTAACTCATTAAAATTAGCAGTTCAATAAGACATGGCCGCCTTTTCATTGCCCAACGTTACAGGTGCAAATAATGAGAAGTGTTTTGCGGTTTCCAGAGCAAATAAAACACTGAACTCACGCTGATTACGAACCTTGTAAGGTGTTGACTTACTAGATATCTTGAGAGTGAACGTTGCTTCTAATCAGGCCAGCCTATGAACAAAGACCGTTAAAAATGTTTCCTCCTGAACAACAATAAAATGAATGGAATATAGGAAAATTAGGTTGATATAACCGAGGAAACAGAATGTGTGCAATAAACGTAGCAAATACTAGGAATATAGAAATACTATATCCGCAGTTGCACTGATAGTTTAGTTTGTAAACTATTGTTAGGAAGCAATAATTTCATGGAAGATGAGAAAATATGATGTGTACCCTGGGATTATATTGTCAGAAACTCGTATCATTGTTGTCCTTCTACAATATCATCGTCAGCGTGTAGAGCACACAGACCACAAACCACAGTTTGTGGCTCTGAGCCTAAGTATAATTACGCGTTGTGCTGCAGGCGTGAACGAGGGTGAGAGTATTAAATGGAAAATCGTGAACTTATCAGGTACCAGCGAACTAACTAGGAATAATTTTAACCCTGAAGGTTGTCTTATTAACAGTTGGGGGTTATTAAGTAAGGGATTTTCCATGCTTGAGATCGATGAAAGCTTGGCAAGATTGAAGAGTGGGCTCAACAACAACTCTCAGCAAACTACAGGTAAAGGAGCAGTCCTATCAAGGGGTAAGTCTTATAATGAAGTCAGAAATATAGGAACTGTTGCTGGTGAAAAGGGCTACCCAAGTCCAGTGTCTAAAAACGCCCCATTAACCCACCCTTCTGAACAGCTCAATGAAAATAGTGATGTTCAGGTAAATGAGGTTGGTGGTTTCTCATTGAAAACACAATACGGTGAGTGTGACATTTCAAAAAGTTGCTACTTGAGATCAAGAACCTCACCACCCCAGCAAACAGTTGTTGAACAGTTTGAGGACAGAAAAAGCACGCTATTGAATGATATCGATATTAATGCATCATCAAGCTGTCAAATCAATATTGGCAATAACCTACGCAATGAGAATACCCTAAACTTTTCCAATGCTGGGAAAATGGATAATTATTACAATGAGAGCTCTAAAGTAGACTCCAACAGAAGTATCAACCAGCAAACTACGGCTGAGGCCTACAAATCTTATTTACACGAGTCCTTGGGAATTACTATAACAGTTCCTGATGATAGTAGCATCTTAATGCAATACTTAAATGAGTGCAGTACATCCCCAGACTGTGTATCTGTTAGCACCAGACGGTCCACTAACCACGTCAGTGAAGTAGGTGATATTACAAAGAATTATTCGAATATAACGGGCGAAACACATCAAACGGGAAGTAATAAAACTCTCCTTTTCAGCAACTGGAGGAAGACTAGCATTGTTCATAAAGGTGCCAAGGGAGGAAGTAGCATTTGGGCTGAAGATAAATATTCGAATAAACCGCCCAATAATTGTTCTCAATCTTTAATAAATCATTCTGGGAGAACAGCCGCACTATGTACAAACATTATTAACCAGGAAAATAAATGCTTAGGTAGTAGTAGTGCCTTAAATAGTTCTGCTGAAATATGGCAGAAAGATGCTCCAAGTACTCTAAACAGCGTCTGTCTCCCGAACCCTTACATTGGAATGTGTGGTCTTTCAGAAAACAAGCAAAATGAGAGCAGGAATGAAAAATACTTACTAAATTCATCAGGGGACAATAAAAAATGCGAGGGATTAAATATCGGTAATGCAGAAATCAAAAGTTTGTGTGGCCCCAGTGTTACTAAATCAGTTCAGAACTACACGTTTTTAGCCGAAAATGAGCTACCTGCTGATAGTCAAGAGTCTTCGACAGGGTACACCAATAACACTCCCTCAACAAAATCTGAACTGCCAAACGCTTCGATCAACCCAGGTTCACCTTTGAGTGCACACTCTGCAATACACCAAGATTTTGTACGAAGTTCCAATGATAAGTCTATACCATCTCCAGTTCTTTATTGCAGACGTCCAAAGAGTAACTCTATTTCCTTCGAGAGAATGCCTTTAGTACTACAGCAAAATGTCATTCGTGAATCCAGAAGTCTTGAGTTGTTAACTGACGAATTCCCCTTCAAATATGATGATTGCAATAGTGAAGCTACTTCGACAGAATTGTATTTAACAGCGTTTACATCTTCTCTGGCTAATTCATACGACAGCTCTCACAACAAAAGTTATCGCTCATTTAGCTCCGATCATATTTCTACAATCAGTATGACTATGAGCATAAATGCTGACAAGCCAGTGGACAGGCAGAGAATTTCCAAAAACTCGCCTGAACCTTGTAAGCAAAGTATGAATCCGAATAGTGGTTTGTCAAGACTGCAAGCAGAACAGCCAACAGGTGAGACAGCCAAAGCAGAATTTTTCTTGGGTTTTCGTGCAATTGATTATACCCTCACTTCAGAAACCTGCAACTTTGAACATTCACATAAAGAAATATCTCTAAATCATCAAATTGTTCGAATTGAGCAAGACCTCAAAACTCTTAAATACCAAGATGATGCAGTGACCCAAACACGCTTACCAAAACAGTCGTGTGAAGAACTGAGAAGCTACCCAAACTCAGAAAGTCTAATAGAAGAATATCCTTCCATTTCATCTGCTGACAGTTGAGTACCGTTTTATTACATTCTTCGTTGTTATTATGTCATGTTACATTATCTTTAACTACCATGTCTGCTGATGAAGGGCTATTTAATAGGGAGGAATGTTGTGTAAGCAGCAGCACCAGTGCCTATCAACAGCTCAAATTTCATATTCAACCCAATTCAAATTTCAAGAAACTGTGCATTAGCAAACTTCCTTCCATCATCAGTTTGTATGGTTTGTGTTTTGAGGGACCTTTCGTTTTTCAGCAATTGTTCTCTTGCGTCGAAGGGAAAATATGAATTTTAAATAGCAATCTAAGATATTGAGTGTCCAACCATCATCAGTTTGTTCAGTATAATTATGGAAATCAACAGCGAACACAGTATAATTACAATCCATCTGAACGATATCCCAGTGATAGTTAACGTTGCGACATTAAAATTTCACTGTGACTATCTACTGAACTCTGCACCTCATCGTGGGGTCGCAGTGTCACAAGGGCGAGAAGGATTTCGAACTAAACAGCTGGGTCATCTAGGAACTTTGATCGTCTATAACTCATCATGTCGTGCTAAAACATATGCCACTCCACTAACATCTCCGCCTTCTGTTGAGTAGCATTCCCTTTTTTTGCGTCTCGTGCTATAAGTACAGTCGATATAACGTTTTACAACTCTCAGTCCACCAACCCAGTTTTACACTCATCACAGTTTCTTCTGCTCTTTAATTCTGCACAAAACTTGTGATTGAAGAGTTTGGAAATCACAACAAGGTTCGAGCACTTGCATGTACAAAGGAGAAGTGAAGTCAGTGGCACATAACATAAATTACAGTGTTCTTAGTGCGCGGACAGGGGTGGGAACCACCACTTTGGAAGGGGTATAAACTCGTCAGATTGGTTAGTTAACTGAGTAAGGTTTTCAAAAGGGGCGTCAAGAAACGTGTTTTAATTGGTAGGTTTCGCATGGAGGATGGTTGTGACCAGGAAGTAGGGGGACAGGAAATATCTGGGAAATTTGGACTTATGAGGCTCGTTAGTCGGGGACTCTATTACGATTTGCGGTATTAGAATTTGAAGCCACAAGTAGGAACAATAATCCCAGAAATGGGGAATTTTTAGGAGCCTGGTAAAACTAATTGGGGAGCTCCATGCGCTTGGAGCCGGATGACTCTCAGGTACAAGGGTAGTAGGTCTCACTTGTCTGATTCAAAAGGGGAACGGTGAGGTGTTGGAAAAACTGGAAAGTTGGCCGAAGTTAATTTATTTTGAGACTTGCTGAAAACATGTTCCCACACTGTGATGATGACATTGCAGGATCTTCCTCTGTAGGAAGGGGACATAATTTCCTCAATGTGTGGGCGCCAGATGAGGTGGCTACTTCAGCTACCCAAGCTACAGCCTGATCTGTCCTGGAAAAGATGGTTGATACGCCCCAATCGCCATTGTGTTACTGAAATATTTGGTTCCATAAGTATCATTACTTATGGATTAATCCCTGCTCGTGTATTACACCACTTTGTCATACCTTGTAGAGTTGTTATATACTCTGCTGTCCATCTCTTCCAGAAAGCTTTGGTCAGCTGAATCACTTGTTTGTACCTTGATCCCAATTTTGACTTACATCCAGAGTGTTGTCAGAACAAAGTGGTGGTAGGGGCAAGGGTGGAGGAGTAGGCATTGTCAAGTTCAAGGATGTCACTGAGCTGCCAGAGGGGTTAGGCAAAGGTGGCGAGTTGTCTGATGGTGATGGTTTGGAGATTATGCAAAGTAAAATTAGGAAATGCCCCGGAGTCAGGAAGTAGAGGTCGTGTGGGGACGAGGAAACACCCACCAATTGCCAAGAATTCAGAGTTGCTTCAAGGCGAGTGAGGATAGAAATGAAACACTCCAAGGTCAGAACTCCCCTGATTACTTGGGGTCAGCAAGCTTTAAAGAGTTTAAGTGCGGCAAAAGGTGATGCAGCAAGGGGGAAGTTGGGATATCATTGGTAGACCTGGTGATAAAGCAAAGAATTGTGTGAGGGTCGGGTCGAGTAGGTTGACGAAGCCAAAGGGAAGTTGTTCCGAGAATTGCTGAGCTAGAGGTGCCACCGACACCAAAAATACTGATAGGCGGATAGGGGAGGATTATCGTGCCAGTTCTGAGAAGAGCTTCCTGTGTTATCAGGTTCAGCTCACTACTGGTATCCAGTATGGCCCTAGACTGATGCCATTTACCACCAGCATTGCAAATAGAAATTTCTGCTGAGGGGATTATTGCTAGGTCTAGAAGAGTGTGTCGAAGAGTCGAAAGGGAAGATGTCTTGGCAACGAAGTTGGTGGATGTAAACTGATGTGATTCAGGGGTTCTGCCGCCCTCAAATCTGATGGTGGTCGTCGCCCCTGGGAGGGAAGGCCAGAAATCCCTTGCTTCCGTGTCATTCCCTATCGCTACCTGATTTTGGGAGTAGTAAGAAGAAATAAATGCGGGGGAATGAGTGTTTTCTAGTGGTTGGGAACAGGAGCGGAAGGTCCAGAGGGTTGTGTGAGGAAATCCGGTTTGCGGAATTTTGAAGTGTGGTAGCGATTTGAAGTTTATTGTTGTGGGCTGACGTAGGTAGGAACGATAATGCCAGAGATGGGGAATTTTGAGGCGCCTGGGAAAACTAATTGGAGAACTCCATACGCTTAAAGCCGGACGACTCTCAGGTACAAGGCTTGAAGATCTCGCTTGTCGGATTCAGAAGGAGAATGGTGAGGTGCTGGAAAAACTGGAAAGTTGGTCGAGGCCGATGTATTTTGAGACTTGCTTAAAGCAAACTCGTTGAGCAGAAATAACAACCAAAATGTGACAAAGTTCGTGCCCAAAACATTTTCGAAATTCCCACAGTAAGTGATTAATTCCCAACTATCTTTGTGATCATCCATTGAACGGAGATAAGTCATGGTATATCGAAAAATTACATTTGCCAAAAATTAAATCATGGTTTTTTAATTTTCTCAAAAACGGCTCAATGATTTTCGACAAACAATGTTTTTGTCCTTGCAGCTAATTAAGTAGTACTACCAATACTAGTAGCACTAGCTAAATTTCGTTGTTTTCTAAAATAAATAAGTGTTTCTGTAGAAATGCGGCGAACCAACAGCGCTCGCATATATAGCAGATCGTCGAACTACTAGTCGAGTACATAACATTTCTGTCTTTTACATAGGGCGAAAGGAAAGTAAAAATCATGTTGGCGGTTGCTCAAAAGTTATAATGCCGTTAAAAGCTGAGCATTTTTCTTCCCTTCAGCTAAATTTAATCCCTAGGACGTCTCCTAGCGTCGGGATAGCTGGTAAACTTAACTTCTTTTTCTCCACCTGGAAAATTGGAATAGTTCATACAGCCATACAAATCGCTGGTTGTATGTAAGGCTGAGGAAAGTTTTCTGGCTCAGGTGCTCTAGATATTTTGGCAATAAATTGCTTAATCGTTTCGTTTAAGAGAGTAAAACCGCGGAAAGGAGCTAGGATATTTGTATAAGTAGAAAGCTGGAAAGTGATCGTTGGTGGAGAGGGGGGTGTTTGTAGGTTAAACCGACCGTACATCTACCGAGTGAGACCGAACGTCGAATTGGTCTAGTACGTGGCGTCTTATCTTCCGGCCTGATAACGTGCGTTAAATTTGCCCTTTTCAATCCTAATCAGCGTCTCATGCGGTTCTTAGCTCTAATGTTGTTTACTTGTTGTAATTATTTAGTAAAATATTAGCAGTAGTCGGTGGTTAGCTGGTACGAGCGAATAGTAGTCTGAATTCCGCCTGTTCGAAGTAAGTAACATGAAGTTGAGGCGACAATGCTAGCGGGTTGGATATGTTGATAGCGCCGTTGATTGAGTTTCGTAAGTACAGATTCTCAAGCTTCAGTGTCAAGTTTCACATCAGGCTTCTCCGATAGCCTTTGGAATGATTATTGGTATTAAGGCTAATTCCCAAAACAATGGCCACGAGTACATTCGCCCGGTTCGCGATTCGGAACGTTTACTAGCGTCACTGATACTGGTGCTAGTTACACCTTTCATCACTGGCAACTTTCTAGCACTAGTATTCTTCAAAATACGAATTCAATCGTTCGACTGACCGTTGAACTATATTTGAACAAACTTCGTCAATTTTCCGTTGTAACCGAATTAACGTCCTTCACTTGTCGAGTTGCAGACATTGCATGCGTAACCATTTGTTTCCGTTTGTTGTGTATCCTTTTTTTTTTCGCGCCCGTCCGAGCGGCTTCTGCGAGGGAAGCTCTTCGCGTTTATTCGTTCGTTATAATTCTACCTGACGTGGATAAGCGAATTAATACGACTTCGTTTCACCGATTCAGAAAAAAAGGCTTGCGAAGTGTTGTGGATTGGTGTACGAGTGTCGGTTTAATCTCTGACGAGTATACGTGTCCTGAATGTGGTGCATGGATGACGAATGACAGAGTTATTTGAAGCCATCAAAGCAGCCTATCTCCCCCCAAAATTCGGATATGTAACTTCAGAGGTTAGTGATATTTCATTTATTTTTGTGGTCAGCAATGTCTGTTCTGTTGCATTACGCGAGTGATGTCTATTATTTTTGTGGCCGTCGATTTGTGTTGCATTAGGCGTGCACTGTATGTTCACATTGAGTCAGTTTCGCGCAGTCTTCCCGTTTCTTTCGCGCGTGTTGTTTACATTCACTTTTACGACAAAACTAAGCTCAAATCTTACTGCTACTGTTAGGCTCACCAGTATCAGTGATGCTAGTAAAACGTTTCGAATCGCGAACCGAAGTTCCATGCAAATGTACCCGCGGCCATTGTATTGGGAATTTACCGGTATTAATTCAGTTTAATGTCAACCGGCCACTTGGTTAATTATAATGGCTAGATGAACATTTGAAAGGAAGTACTGGTCAGAGCCCATAGCTGTTGGAGAGGGCACCTAACTAATCAGCCTTCACTCCCTTCACCAACACCACTAGGACATGTGAGGGGTCTTACTGTGTTTGGACTCTGATTGAGGGTGGTGATGCTATTTTAGTTAGCTGCGACTTGAGCACCCTAAGGACGTGAATAGGTGGCTGGCCCTGGTGCCAGAACTGCAAAAAGAAAGATACTTTTCTTTTTCATAGGGATTTCCTGGATTGGACTGGCCCTCCACACGGGAAAAGGAGTCAGGCTGCAAGTGACCTGAACTATAACCCCTCTGCAAACCAGTGATTTGTGGTCTATAGGTAGGTGATCGCAGCTCCTGCCTTCTCCTCATAGTCTAACTACGCGCCCTGTTAAGTCTACTTTGGACCCAGTTTCACTGGCTGAGAGAATTGTGTCAGTGAGGGAGCCACGTGGAAGTGAGGTTATCTTGACTGGTAGAGGTTAAGTCGAGTAGAATTCCCCTGGTCCTCAATACATTCATGTATGGTCCTTCAGCTGGTTTATTAGATCGACATCTATACTTAGTGTGGGTAGATTTTTTACGAGAACCACAAATCCAACACATTGGCCTCACGGCTGGAGGATTTGTATCAAAAGCCTACTGCGGTGCCTTTTTATTTAGCTGCCACTGAGGAATGGATGGTAGGCCCCCCTGGTGCAGGAGTTTTCATTTAAAGGCGTTTGGCTATATGAACAGTTGACTTCTTAAACATTTTATCTCGAACTTATTAATTGGTGACTAAACAACAGACATAGAGGAATGCTGATGAACCCCTGAAACATGTAGACTTGCTGAGTTTTATGAATGATGAAATTACATCTTTCCCAGTCACAAATTATCCAGTCTTGGAGTAGTGGGTAAAAATGCTGTATTGAGGCCCTTTCATCAGAGGCTTAGATAATAGGCAGCTTTTAATAGTAACAGGTTAAACGTAGCAGCAATAGCTGAGGCGAAGTTCGACTGTAAATGGCGTTGTAAACAATAACTGCGTGCAAAACAAACAAAATATAACAGAAAGGAAATATTAACGATGATGAACAAAATTGAGTAATTGTAATGGAGAGTGAATGTGGTTTCACGTATGCAGTTTAAGACATCCGAAGGAGCAGCGATTATATGCGTGTACAGGAAAAATAGGTAGCTAGTACCTGTGGATTGTTGAGGGCTGTTCATATACCGCTAGAGCGTAGTTATCAAGGTATGTGCTGTCAGAGATGGAAGGGTGGATGAGAAGGGGATTTAACCTTGATTTTACGGCTTTAACACTCTATGGTCGATGCAGCGGTAAGATCGGGACAAGTACGTAGCTCATCTCTCAATAAATGTTTGCTGGGACTTATTTTGTGAGCTGTCAGTTTGGTTTGATCATTTACATGTAGAAAAAATTAATGATAACTTCAAATTTAACGAAAAGAAAAACGTGAGAGATTGTTGTGGTCTGCAGTTCTCTAGGTAGGTAGTGCGATGACAAAGGTAGTAAGTGGTGGAGATTTTGGTTATTAAAGGTAGGTGCGCTTCAGTCAGAGTTCCTCAGGGTTTGTTCCTTCTTAGTCTCACCGTAATAGACTAAGTTGGCACAACCATTACCCTCACCCTGAAAGGCACTTTCTGTATCGGTAGATAGATCCTGTGGTTCAAGCATAACAATACTTATAACAGTAGTAAATATCAACAGTATAACAACAAGAGGATTTGAAAATTATTGGTTTGAGAGTGGACACACTCTACCCATTGGGCAGCAGTGAGTACTGGACTGAGTTCACACAGGGACCAATCTGACTCTACCATCAGTTTCTGGGTAGACCACCATCTTTTCTATACAGTAGTGTAGAGCATTCGAACGAATAACAACATGCTGGTGTTCATTGTTTCGCATTAATCTCCGAGCAGCATTCATCGGTGAGCCTGGTCGTCAATATATCAGTTATTTCGTGCGCCATTTAGTGATATTTTCACATTGTACCCTTCGTTATCCAAATGAATGAAGACTTTGAACCTAAGAGTTTCAGTACTCAAGGGACTGGCAGTTATGACAATAATCCTCCGCCTTCAGTTCCATCCAATACAAATGAATTGATGGCGCCTTCACAAAAACGGAAGGGAAAGCTACCAAGCCGTATTCAAACTCTTCCCACCTTACAAATCCTAGCATTCAAACGGCAAATAAATTTGCCCCCCTTCAGTCAGAACCAATGGGGTCTACCAATACACCACCCCCAACTGTTTCATCAGATAAAATTGCCACGCCTCAAATAAGATTTGGGCTTTAAAAAACTTGCACGTTTAAAGGCAGCTGCTCAACCACTGTGTTTATATCTTTCATAAGGTCAATCGGCAGATCAACTCTCATCAAAACTCTTTAAAAAAAACTGAATACCGAAATACACCAATATCCCAACAAAGCTATAGACAATTGGAGATCCTTTCTCCAATACTGAAATGAATGTAGAATTCCACACTTACTTACCTCGAGAACGTTGCCCACACAGAGTGGTTCTATGAGGTTTCCCACCAATTTTTGATACTGAACATATTGCCAAACTGCCACTCTTGGAATACGGTGTTAATTGTAAACAAGTTTTTAACACAATACATACAACTGGGGACCATAAGGGCTCCCTCATGCCAATTTATTAACTTGATCTGGATCCTACTGAAAATTTGACGAAACTGTTGTCGATTACCCATCTCTACCACATGCAATGTACGATTGAAAATTTAAAAGCCGCTCCAGTTCGATTCACCACAAAAAGTGTCAGCAGTGGAATCACACATGTGCCAGATCTGTTTCTTTATTTCATGACTGTACCTAAACCCTCGACGAGGGTTATATCAGTCATAGAAGTTGCGGTTTCGCTAATATGCAAGAGGCCGGCCCCTGCAGCATCCACCGAACTCAGACCTGTGGAGGTACGGCAGGTATGTGGTCGTTAGCCAGTCTCACCGTAGAGAGCTGTTGCCCGTGGTGTTACCGCGCCGGAGGTGACCACCTGAGAATCCCGTACCATCTGGGAGTAGTTCTTAATCTGGTTCCCTACCTGATCTTACTGTTTACTTGGGTGGCAAGTTTCAAAAGGACTGATCAACTATAACCACGTTTCTTAGCCATTACCTTCTTTGCGAACTTTGCAAAATGGTTATAGGCTTCCTTTGTAGCAGTCAAAGCTGCTAAGTTCGTTTGCCCTCTCAACAACCGGGCCGCTCACTGTTGTAGAAACTACAGTGAGCAGCACATGGTTTCTTGTTTCCTCCGCACTGGAGGCACAAGACGGCATAATGGAGAGTCTTTCAGAGAAAAGAAGTGAGCGCATTGAAGTCACTATGTCCCGTGAGGAACTGGCTCGCCCAGTGGTCTGGCTCAACCCATTTTCTAGAAAGACGTTCACGGATGTTGGGGAAGAACTCACACGTATCACGCCCCTTTGACGAGGATTCCCATCTCGCTTGCCATTTCTCTAGAGCCCATTCATCGATGGCGGTAAGTTTCTGTTCTGTGGTGAGATCCGCACGGAGTTCAGCCCAAAGCGGGGAAGCTCCCGCTTTCACTCTCCACTTGTCAATCATGCACTCAACAGCCAAATCAACTGGTAACTGACCAGTGATCACCTGGAGTGCTTCCGTTGATACAGTCTTGTAGGCCTTGGTGATCCACAGGAGCGGCTCTCTGGGATTGAGCTAATACTCTCTTTGATTGACTGTTAGTTTGCTACCCCAGACAAACAGGGCAGGTAGCCAATCACACCTAAATAGATGGCCTTATACATGAGGATGGTGTCGTGGTAACACACACCCCAAGTGGCCTTAGTAATGGCACGCAGTGAGGAACCTTGCAATGGTAGTGCCTTTAAGGGACTGGAGGTGTTGGTTGAAACCCCACCTCTCACCTATATTCACTCCTAAATACTTGACGTGCTTTTCAAGAAGGAGCCTGTGGGCCAAAGGCGTATTGTGGGTGGATTATTCACTTTCCCCTTCAAGAGGATTAGCTGGGTTTTTCCTCAGCCACCTGCATCTTGACGTGCTCGCACCAATGGTTGACAGTGCGGAGCACGTGGTGGGTTTTTCTTCAATTTGGCGGACTGACTCTGCAAAGATCAGCACAGTCAAGTCATCCACATAGGCGTGCGGCTCGCAGTCAGTCTCCATGAGTTTCCTGAGAAGACCTTCAAGAAGGCATTCCAGAGTGCTGGTCTAGGACCGAGCCTGTGGGCACCCCTTCTCAATCTTTCTCCGGACGGAGACATGCCTACTTTCGATCGTAGCAGTTCTGTCTGTCAGGTAACTTCTGACGAGCGAGTACAGGTTATGGGGATTCCCCTACCTTTGAGCTCATTAAGGAGCGCTGGCCACCAAAGGTTGTCAAACGCTCCTCTGATGTCAATCAGAACTGCTACGACGTACTTCTAGCCGGTGCCAGCAGGAAACACGCCGAATCTCGACAATGACATCCCGCGTGGACCTTCCTTTGGTACACCCGTATTGCCTGCCTGTGAGGTTCGGCCAAAGACTCCTTCGAGGGACTGCAACATCAAGATTTCTAGTGTTTTGCCTAATATGGAAAGAAGGCTGAGTGGTCTCCATGATCGCTGGTCCGACTGATTGCGGTCGCCTCCCTTTTGAAGAGTGACAACGCCGCTGCAGACTTCCACTGAGTGGGGAACTGTCCGACCTGCAGACAGTCATTAAATAAATTAAGGGAGACCGCTGGAGATTGTCCGCTCAGCCTTCCTTAGCATATTGCTTTCTATTTTATCTGGCCCAGGAGATTTGTTGGGCTTTAAGGTCGCAAGAGCCCTGCCGAGGTCGCCTGTTGTCCACAATGGGATGTCGGGCTCGCTCGGAGGGTCCATGATCAGCTCCTTGCTGCCCTCTGGGCTTCAGTGTCTCGAGCTAGTTGGTCATCTGGGAACGCCTCAAGGAGGGTTTCCAGTGAACGTTCGATACTGCAGGCCCAGCCTCGACTCATTTTGCATCGCAGCCAAGACCTGCTCTACATTTGCTTTTCCTATGGAGGACTTGTAGTGTCTGCCCCAGGGGTTCTCAGAGCTCTCCGCCTACAAAATTCTCGCCAGCCTTGCCGCTTGGCTCGTTTGATGGCGCTGTGGAAGGCCTTCTTCTCTCTTGGATGAAGGCAGTTCGGAGTGTTGCTCTGGCATCAGGGTCACGAGTGTTTTGGTACATCCTTCTGGCTCTATTTGCACTTTGCTTGAGGGGATTAAGTTCCTCAGTCCACCATGGGACTTTGATCGCCCTGTGCTTCTGTTGGCCAAGTACAGAGAGCCCAGCAGAGTGCAGTGCTGTGGTAAATGTGTCCACTTTGCTGTCCACCTCTTCAGGTGTGGATGCTTGCACTATTAGGTCGGTGTTCTGCGCACGCAGTTCACCTTCCAGTACCCTAAAGAATTGCCAGTCAGCATTTTTTGTGCTTGGAATCGCTTTTCACGCAGCGTGTCTTTGCAGAGGATGTTATCATCCGTAATGGCAAAGTCAATAACCATGTGATCGCTCTGCGCGTTGCACCTGGTACGACTCGCCAACCCTTCAATTTGAGTAGCAGGGTGTGGGACACGGCTGTGACGCTCATACACGACCTTCCTCCCGGCCATCATAGGTCGCCCCAGTCATGGGGTCGGGTGGTCCACAACCAAGTTGTACCTGGTGAGCAGCTCTATATACGCCTCGCCCGCCCCATCCAGGGTTGGGGATCCCCACAATGGTGATCTGGCGTTTGCATCAGCACAGACTACGAGGGTCGCCCTGATAGGCCTGCTAGAGCCCGGCCGAGTGGTTCAAGGCTGTTGGCAACCGGTGCGCCAAATTGCCTGTAAAATGATATTACAACCAGCTCAAAGCCACCGCTCGGATGAGCACAGCGCCAAGTGCTGGCTGTTCAGGTGAGTGAGTGCAGCATGTCAATGGACGGTCGATGCAGGCTACTGCTGCCTTGGCCTCCGTTCTTGCTCCAGCCACCACTCGTGCCTCGCGATCCGAGACCAAGAGTTTTGGATCCTATGTACGGTTCCTGTATGAGAGGACACTGCAGCGTTTCTTGAGTGCATTTTGCAGCAACTCAGCCATAACTGGGCAACTCCTTATTTGTGTTGTGCTGAAGGATCGAACTGTTTTTGACCTATTCATAATCCACTCGTGACTCCTGAGGGCAATCGCCGCTGACGCATGGTACAGCGCGTCTCGTGTAGAGTGTGCGACCTGTTGGATTTATGCGTTGACGCGAATTGGCACACTTGAGGGAGCATCACGCTGCATTCCTTACTCAGATGTGGCAAGGCGCACCAGGCGCACACAACAGGTCTTGTACAGGCCACTGCCAGGTGGCCATAGCGCTGGCATTTGTAGCACTGAGTGGGGCTTGGTACTTTCGCATATGGCGCACGCTGCCAGGCTATTTGGAGGTGCCTTGCCCTCTAGTTTTTTGTACAGGCTGGGTGATACCTCAATCACCCAATCCTTCTGTCTGCCACGCTTTTTGGTGAAGAGAGGCCTGACATCCTGGCGCCTGCAAGCCTAACGCGCAGGGTTGTGCTCAACAACTTGTTGGGCCAAGTCCTTCTTTTGAAGGTCGGTCCGCCCACGTCGCACAGCAGCAGGCGTGGGAAACGACCCAGGCTGACGCTGAGCTTCAACTCCTTTTTGTGGAAATGTGGCTCGTGAGCTTGGCCATTTCTGGCGTTTCCGTCACAATGGCGCCACCTCCTACTGCGGTGCGGATAAATGGCCCAGCACTCGGACACTCAGAGCTTGGAGGTCCGTAGCAGGGACACCCGCATAAGCGCCTTCCATTGGCGCCAGGGTTGGAGGACCAGCCTCCTTCCTCACATGTCCGCCTAACCACTACCACGTTTTGTCGGGTTTTTAGGGGGAGTTTGGCAAGCGGTGGAGGCTTTTATTTTGGTTTTTATTTTTATTTTTGCCCTTGTTTTTGGCGGAGGCATGTGGGCGGGCGCTGCCCTCGGCCTGCACTTCCTGCTTAGTTGGGGCCTGTTTCTGCTTCCCTCTGCGCTTCCTGGCCCTGGCAGGCTGCCATTCCGCCTCAGCTCCATGAGGGGGAGGAAGGCGCAGTAGCGGCTACTGCCGCCGCATATGAGGGGCCTGGGGTACTACCCTGGCTCGTTGTTGCTCCTCGAGTTTGGGGGCTGGTGGCACTGGCTGCTGGGCAATTGCCCCACGCAGCTCTTTCCCCTCACGACAGCCGCCACAGTTTCCCGCAGGGAGTGGCAGGGGCGATGTCGTTGGGGGCATTAGCTTTATAGCCAGCTTCGAAATTTCGAAGAGGCAACTAGTTACGAGGTCCCGCGATAGGTCCTGTCGCGTTGGCCCTCATCCGTGCCAGCTGGCCGTGGATGATTTGGACGATAAAATTTGCTCCATGTCCGACAGTTTAGGGTCCACGCTGTGTCGTGTGCTTGTAGCCGGGTTGCCCGGCTACTAGGGGAGAAGGGGAGATGAACGCGGTTTGCCGGTTCTTTTCCGCCCTTGTTTGTTTGGACGACGAGTAGGTTGCTCATCGTCCGAAGAGGGAGGTCGAGCTTGAGCCCGAGGAAGAGGCGCAGGTGGCGTTTTTATTACCTGCTGAAGTTTTAGTTGACTTTGTCATGTTTTTACTTATTTGGGGGTGATTAAAGAAGCGGACTGGTGTAGTGTATCCTTGTGAGTTCATTTGTTGTGTGTGTTCGTGGTATGAGCGAGAGGTGCTCGAGGCAGTGTCCTGGAAGCTCCCCTCAGGCATATTGATTCTAGCCCTTTCGCTGGTCCGTTGAGGGTCAAAGGGAGGCCCCCCACATGCGCCGCAGCTGCCAGTCCGGCCACCCACCGACTAAGACGCATGAGGATTTTTCTGGCTGCTGCTCAGAGTCAGCCCTCGGCCACTAGTGATGTGGTGAGCGGGACACACGCTATCAGCCGCCCCAGGAACGCTCAAACCTGGTTTTTCCTCCTCATTCCGGGCGCACCTATATAGGGGATCGCTCAAAGGTGTTAGTGAGCTACTTCCAGGACTGTATTTCGCTCATTATGAGTGTTTCAAGTGAGTGTGTTCTGCCACGCAAGCCGCTGCAGTGTATTTAGTATCTGGAATATGTTGTGTATGTCAGTGTCGTGAGCTTTAAGCCCTTTAAGGCCGGTTTTAACGACCACGCAGAGGATACGGCAGGAGAATTCTGTACCCCTTCCTGTGGGGGTGTGTTCTGCGATCCCAGCCAAGGTAGGGGGTTCCCAGTGTGTCATGTATGTGAATGAAGTGTAAGTTGTGTCCCTTTAGTCCGGCTTATATAACACGCAGGGAGTACGGCAGTGGAATTCTGGACCCCTCACTGCAGGGTGAGCACAGTGTGGCGACAGAGTACACTGTGACGCCCAGCCACAGTTAAGCCTCGTTGGATGTAATCCTGCGGGGACCTCATAGAGGTGAGGTTGTCTTTCAAGCTGGGCCCACCCGGCTGTCCCTTTTAGTCGGCTCATACGACACGCAGGGAATACGTCAGCGGAATTCTGGACCCCCGACTGCAGGGTGAAATCACACATGTGCCAGTGTTCTCACCCTGCACGGTGTGGAGTTTGTGCCAGTACACATGATACACACGAACACTCTGAAGGACATAATAGAGCACGGAAATGTGTTAACTGCAGCAAGGGTCATGCCTCCAGCTTGTGTGGATGTCTAGTATATAAGAAGCTTGCTGTGGCTGATAGACCCACCAAGACTGATAACGCTTCTCTTCCTCCTCAGACTCCCAACCGCGTACTATTGTTGCTGGTTCCATTCCACCAATAGAGATATTGTTCAATCAGTTGTCCATCAACTCGTCATAGTACTAAAAGAAGAAATTTTGAATGCATTGATAACTTTTAATTTCGGTCATTTGATACATTCATGACAACTATATCTTTCCATTTTTGACATTGAACTCGTGTTTTCTCCGCAGTTAATAAAAAATTCTGCCCCATGTTGAGATGCCTAGAGCAGATATAGGCATGCTAGTATGCTTTCCGAAGTCAAACTCCCAAGTCACGCCAATTGGTCTTTACCTGGTTTCACGTCTTATATTGCTCACGATCCACTTGGATTGGGTTGGGCCGGGGCAATCCTTCTTGTGCGCACTGGCCTCAACCACTCACAATTGTTGCCTATTCATGAAGTTGACAATCAAACACAGGGTGCATGATGCAAGTAAAATGGAAAAATATACAACTCGGAGCAGTTTACGTTCCCCCTCAATGTCACTGATGCAACAGAAACCTCTCTGTGGTGACACTGATAGGCGTTGTTCATAGGGCCGATGTTTTATATTTGTTGGCGGTGACTTCAATGCGAAGCACCCCACCTGGGGTCTCCTAGTTCAAACCAATATGGTAAATTGATAAATAGGTGGCGGAATATGTTCAAACTGCACATTTCTGACGCTGGAGTCCCTATGCAGTAGGACTCCAAGTCACTTAGATTATTTCATCAGCTCACATGAAGAGCATTTCAAGGGCTCACAATCCAGTTCTTTAATACTCATATTGTGCATGACCTCAGTTCAGACCACCTCCCAGTTCATGCCACTTTGTTTGCCACTCTAACTAACTTTCTATCACGCCCTTCACTCGTTAAGCATCCAATGAATTGGGCAAAATATAAAGAAATTCTCTCTTAAGAGCTTCCTTCTCTGTCCACCCTAAATTCGCCAGCTGAAATAGATACAGCAATCGACAAAATCACTGACTTGCTAACTTCTGCTGCCATTCGAGCTTAAAACTAATCTTCACTTTCCTCCACACGTCTTTGTCATCTGGAAATCAAGGAAGATGGCCAGACGAAGGTGGCTACATTTGCGCAATCCAAGCGATAAATTGCTTTTCAATAAACTCGGAAACACCCTCTGCAACAAAATCAAGGCTTTGAGAGATGAGTAACTCAAAGAGAAAATACTGTCTTTGAGTATGGGTCCCTGTGCAGGACCACCACGATCCTTACCAAACCTTACGAACGTATCCCACAACTGAAGCAAGGTTTGGACTGATTATCGCTTCCTATTGACAAGGACAGCTTTCTGACATGCTTGAAACCAGATTCACCCCTCATAACATGGATTCTCTGTCCCTGGGGCAACAAGATGCTACTGCTATTCCCTCACCTGCTATCTTCTTCTCTCCAAACCTAATACACAATTTAATAAGCAAATCTTCGTCTAGCAAAGCACCCCGTGTTGACCTGCTGGATTGGCCTCTGTTACTCAACGCCCCACATAAACTTCTGTCCCACCTTTCACGCATATGCACATCTGTAGCTCTTATTGGGTATTTCCCACAGAAATGGGTGCATGCCACAATTACTGTGATTGCAAAACCAGAAAACTCTGAAGATCAGCTAACATCTTACAGGCCTATCAGCCTTCCTTCCATCCTGGCTAACATTTTTGAACGCCTTCTCCTTCCTAATTATATGATCTACACAACCCATCTAATTCCTGACCAGCAATTTGGGTTTCACACTTCGCTCTCCTGCCCTCTTCAGCTACATCACTAACTATATAAAAAAACTCATATCATCAGTGACATGTATGCTGTGCATTTCTTTTTGTTGCGGAGCAAGCTTTTGATCGGCTTTGGCATGCCGACCTCATTTTCAAAATCAAACCACACCTTCCTAACAACTTGTACTCTCTCTTGCAAAGTTATCTGGAGGGGAGAACGTTTAAAGTTAATATTCAAGATGAAAGATCCCCAACATGCTGAATACTTGCTGGAATTCCCCAGGGTTCGGTTCTGAGCCATATTTGTACTTATTCTACTGTCGCGACTGCTTCTGCTTCAAACACCCGATTTTTCTAGGATGTTTGCAGATGACATCGTTTATGCTGTTTCTGGGCCAAATGCTATTCCGGTATTGAGACTCCTGCAATCCAAAATAGAAATACTTGGGCAGTGGTGTACAAAATGGAGAATAAAAATTAACCCTATGAAATCATATGCCATAACCTTCACCTATAAACAGCGTTAAACAGAACCTCCACTCTCGTTTCTAGGTGACACCATGCCAAATGTCCGATCAGTTTGGTATCTAGTATTTATCCTAGGTAGATATGTTACTTTTGAGTAGAATAGAGTTGATTGATTTGTGGCCTCACATAACTAAAGGCTCCCTGCATGATGACATAACCAAGGGGGGGGGGGTTGCTTGTGCTTTATATGAATCGCCAAAGCTCTGTGCTGATGAGTAAGTCGATCTTATGTGGTTTGTAAAAGCTTTTGTTCACAAGAGAAGTATCCTTCAAGTGTGGATACTGATTGACTGCGACTGGGGCAGACGGTACTACACAATCATCTCAAGTTCCCACAACAAGGGTTGTGCACAATATATCAGTGCAATGGATCAATTTTGAATGAAAATTGAGACTCGTGGAAGTAGAGGCAACCGTTCGAATAGACTGTGCCAAGTCCTAACTTGAGACACGTACGTTAAGTGGATCCAACGTACCCTGGATCTCAACCGTTTCTTCTTGACTATCTTTGGCAAGAACAGTTGCAGTGGCAAGAAGAACTATGCTTGGCAGCCTTGGTGCAGACAACTTCTCAACCGCACAGAATGATTTGGCGAAGTTAGCAAAGCTGTCTAAAAAGTGTGATGGAGAAAATTATGATCTCTTATGGAATTCTTTCATTTGACAACCCTTAGAAGATTTGCATGCAGATATTATGTGCAGACTTAAAAGACAGTTGAAACAGAGCTTGTTAACCTTATCAAAAGACCATCTGTCATCTACACATAGCTTCTTGAAAGCAGAACAGTGATAAAGTAGGGGGGCACTTTGCTGCCCACATCCAGTAGAGCTAGTCTTATGGGTTTGCGTTTTCATAGGAGGGAAAGCAGGTTTTCTTGAACTTTGATTGCACCCCAAAATCTTGCGCTGTTCTGAAACAAATTCACCATGCACTTTGAACTGCGGAGTAGCTGACATCTGAAACAGTTACTATCCTTGAATGCATGACAGATTGAGGAATCAAGCCACTTCAGCGCTAAATGGAAAAACACAAAATCTCCTAGGTATTGCAAATGCATACTTTTCGAAGCGTAGACAGGTTCTACAAAGCTACCAAGAAACTGCTCAAGCCCTTGTTTCGATTCGCATGCCAATGATTTCAAATTTATAATTTTTTCCAAGTGATGCAAGCAGTTATTCTTCTGTTTTGGTACCTACCTTAATCAGCATATAATTTTTTGCAGTCGGAAGGATTGATGTGCACACTGCCTTGGCAGCACCAGCTACATGCGCTATTAAATGCGATACTTTTTCAACTGATGAATAGGTGTCGTTCTCATGAACCAATTTCTTGAACAGTTCGTAGAAGGTAGGCCATTCTTCAGGCGAACCATTGAAAATGGGAAGGGAAATTGGTTGAAGCCATTGTGCCGCTCTAAGAACTGGGCTTTGGGTAGCAGATGGCCTACTTACTACTCTACTGCAATTCATATGTATCGTTTGTAGTGTAGTAGAGGGCGTCGAGCGCCGACCTCAGAACATGGGAACATGTTGGGGTGATGTCTTCTTTCAACTCTAATTTATCCTTGCCGACTTGTTTTTGAAAATGTGACATGAGCCAAGCTTTTGAACGAAATATGTGTATTAACTTATCGTCTTTTATTGCTTTACCCCCCCCCCCCTTAAAATTTGTTTGATACTTTACGTTTCAAGACATGGGGATTTCAAATCTGCAATGTCCGTCCGCTGTCCTGGCAGTTTTGTGCCTTTAACGTGGTCTAAAAATCCGTTCTTTCCCACGAAAATCCCATTTGGTATCTAGGTACCTCCATCTCGGCAATCCGATCGGGCGAAGATTAACAAAATGCGGTTTAATTGCAAATAGGCCGTGTTTGGTATCGTTTTCAAGGTGTTTTTAGACCCTGGGAATGGAATGATTATCAGACGTATACAACTGCGTATAGTGAAATTACAGTAAATATACTGAACCAAAGTCTACTAATTGAAAGAAGTCGCAGGTACTGCGAAAGTAATCGTTTCGTTGTTCCCCCCCCCCATCGCAACAAAACCACCCATCTGTTCACCTGACAACGTCGTGCCAATTGCCTACAAGCGCTTACGGGCGACTGGAATATTTAGTTTTCGTCCGTCCATTGTAGTCAGGTCATGTTTTGCATGGTTTACTGGTATTTTTCGATGCTGAGTCCAATGGGATGGGTTTCGGAGCAGTAATACTAGGTCAAGCTGTTCATGAGAATAATTAAGCGTTGTGTAATAGTTTGCAGGGTTTTTACTTTTCAAGTAGTATTTACATTTTATAATTTGTTTACATTAATGTTGGAATTTCGATTGGTGCTTGGGTTGTGCAGTTACTGTGATGTATGAGGGCTCTGCGAATCCATATGGAAAGAACTATGAGGTTTATTTGGGAAACAAATATCTGGTGCGTTGCAACACACAACTTTCCTTAGCTCTACGTCAATTCACTTTGTACATGGCTAATTCTATTTAATCAATTCATTTACCAAACAGTTCATTTGAACTCGGTCAAACAACACTTTACAGCAGCAGAAAGCGGTAGCGCCTACAGTTCTCGAATTTATTGTGCTGCTCGAACTCATTGCATGACCATTATTGAGCAATTGGTATACAGAAAAGTGATGAGGCTGTAAACACGGAATTTTTGAAGGAGGATAGTAGTCACTTTTGCAGAGTTATTGGGTAAAAACGTTTAAAACTCGTAGTAAGCGAAACGGCAGTAGTTGAAAATCAGGAATTTCTGGAGTGACCCCGTTGTATCTTACAAGGGTTTTTAAACACTCACCCTATAGGTATCGCATTGGACTACAATACCAATTTTTTTTTTTAACATTCTAGTAACATTCCAGCGGAGTTTAAAAGGAAAAAACCGAGGCAAAAACGCTTTTCGTCGAAAATTTTGATAATTTATTGTGCTGCTCTCGTCATTTTCCGACGAATGGAAATTTTATGGTATAATTATCCTATTATGGGCTACCAATATAACAAATTTAATCAAAATCATTATAGCCGTTTTTGAGAAAAAAATTTGGTGTTTTGATCACTATGATAACTATAGTTAACTTTCGGTGGATTTTGCCCATACCCTTATTTTTGCGTCCCATGGTAACCTGTAGGCTAGACATCAAGTTTCAGCTGATTTGGTACGGTTGTTTTCTCTAAAAACCGCGCTAAAATCGATTTCGTCGAAAATTTTGATAATTTATTGTGCTGCTCTCGTCATTTTCCCGTTCATAGGAATTTTATGGTATGGTTGACATATTTGGAGCTATCAATATAAAACATTTAATCAAAATCGTTAGAGCCGTTTTTGAGAAAAAAAATATTTGGTGTTTTGATCACTATGATAACTATAGTCAACTTTCGGTGGATTTTGTTCATACCCGTATTTTGGCGTCCCATGGTAACCTGCGGGCGAGATATGAAGTTTGAGCTGATTTGGTACGGTGGTTTTCTCTAAAAATCGTTCACAGACACACAGACCATTTTCCCAAATAGTGTTTTTCGGACCCAGGAGGGTCTGAAACGTAAAGATCTGAAGAAAACTCAAAATTTTTTTTTCAGCCGATTACATAACTTTCCTTTCTACTTCGTAGAGCCAAGGAAAGTAAAAATGTATAGCTGGTCTGTGCTGTGGTGCAATCAGGCACAGGCTCGTCCTTCAGTATCAAAGGTTCCCTGAAAACTCCATTCGGCGTTCCCTTGTTATTTATTTATTTATATTTATAAGCCTGGAGTACAGAATAAACTTAAGGGACAGCAATCAATAAAGAAAGTGATGTACATTGCTTTAAATATCTTGTAGTGACTGGTAGATCTGACTTGCTCTCTTCAAAACCATAATGTAATGTAACGTTTACCTTCTAAAATTGTTAGTTCGAGTTCCTACATTTTTATCAGTTGACGAAGCTCAGTTACGACTTCTTCATTAGGAGTGCATTGTAACGTAGGTTCAAATCATATCAGGGTCACTAAAATGTTTGCACGGAAGACTAACCTATTCTCATCAGCAACTTATCAATGTGTTGAACGACTAAGACAAACTTTAGAACGGAAGGAACTTTTTATACGCGGAAGTATTACTATGAAACTGAAAAATGTGGAAAAAGTAAACCCAAAAATTTACGTATTAGTCACAGCTACATTTCAATTGTGAGAAGTTGTTAACTATCTCATTACTGGAATGACTTTTATGCTAAATTGTAGTTGAAGGTTACCTCTACTTCTCTTCTTCTAAACAAAAATTGAAGCGTAATTTTTAACGGATTGCTTTATTTTAAAGTAAAAGACAGTTTGAAAATGAGGAGACGGCGAGAAGACGTTGAAGACGAAGATGACGCAGAGAATGCTCTTATGCGGACAAGTACTGAAAGCAGGGAGCCATCAGAAGCTGGGTCTCGCTTCGACATCAAAGGAGATGAATGGAATATTGCTTTGCTCCTGGGGCTTTATCTACTACAAGGGATTCCATTGGGGCTAACTGCAGCCATTCCAATGATCATTCAGAATAGAGGTGTTTCCTTTAAACAGCAAGTAAGAGCTATGTTTCGTATATGTTTTAAGACTGTGCTGCTTTAATCTGGTTTTACTACATTTGGTAAATTATCAAGCTACTAATCTGAGGCCTCACTTGTAATTGGCCAAGAACCACAAAATCTGAGAGTTAGAGTCACTGTTTGACGCACAGAACATCTTTCCAAATGGTGTTTTCAGGAAAACCATTAAAACGTAAAATACCCGGTAAAATCATAAAAATAACTTTCCGCAACTCTTGTAAATTCAACAACCTGTTGTATATACACGGGCGCTATATCTTCGTTCATTTATAAAGAATAAAATGTAGGTACGAGTTAGTTGGGAATACTCCATCAGTTTGATTGTAATCGTTATAGCCGTTTTTGAATAAATTGGAAGAACAATAAATTATATATTCGACAAATCTCGTTTTCCAAACTATCATGGCTTATATATCGATTCAACAGATAGATACAGATATAGTTAGGTGAACCTACTTCTTCCTTGGACGTTAATGGACTTTGGGGAAAAACTGATAGGTGTCAGCAATTGAGAGGTGTACGTAGAGTTCAACCCAGTGGAGGGGGGGGGGCTCCTGTTTCACTCTCCAGTTGCCCACCATGCACTCAATGGCCAAGTCAACCGGTAACTGACCATTAATCACCTGGAGTGCTTCTGTTGATACATTCTTATAGGACTTGGTGATCCACAGGTGCGCAGCTCTCTGAGATTGAGCCAGTACTCTCCTGTGATTGACTGAGTGGGCTACTCCAGACATCAGGGTAATAGCCAATCACGCCTAGGTAGATGGCCACATGATGATTGTGTCATGATAACACACTTCCCAAGTGGTTTACCCTCAGGTACCTGCAGCTTGGCGTACTTGCACCACTGGGAGATAGTTTTGAGCACATTGTGGGTTTTTGCCTCGATTTGATCGGTCAACTGGGTACAGATCAGCATAAGCAGATCATCCGCATAAGCGTACTGCTTTGAAGTCAGTCTCCATCAGAAGTCTTCAAAGAAGGCGCCCCTGATTGCTGGGTCGAAGACCGAACCCTGGCTGCACCCTTTCTCAATTGTTCTCTGGGTGGAGACATGCCTGAATTCGATCGTATCAGTTCTGTCTGTCAGGTAACTTATGATGAGCAAGTATAGCTTATACATGATTCCACCACCTTTATGTTCATTGAGGAGCACTGGTCACCAATGGTTGTCAATCAGAATTGCTACGACGTACTTAGGTGGTGCATCCGGGGAAACAGTGGGAATTTCGACAATGACATCCTGTATAGAGTTTCCTGTGGTACACCCATATTGTCGACCTGTGAGGTTGCAGCCAAAGACTTGTTCAAGGGACTACAACATCGAGATATCTCAAGTTTTGCCTACAACAGAAAGTAATAGTCTCCATGATTCATGATTGACGGGTCTGCCTAATTGGGTTTGCATCTCTTTTGAAGAGCAACAACACGCACAGATTTCCTCAAAGAGGGTTTCCAGCGAACTTTTATGGAACTTCAGGGGGGCACAGCCTGACTCATTTTGCATCCCAGCTAAGGCCTGCTCCACGTTTGCTTTACCAGTGGTGAACTTGTAATATCTGCCCTAGGGGATCTCAGAGCTCCCCATTTTCAGAAAATTTCGCCAACCTTGCCGTTTGGCTCGTTTGATGGCATGGTGGAAGGCCTTCTTCTCTTGGATGAAGGCAGTTTAGTGTGTGGCTATGGCATCAGAGTCACGAGTCAGTTGGTACAGCCTTATGGCTCTATTTACACTCTGCTTCAGGGAATAAGTTCGTCAGTCTACCCTGTGCTTCTGTTGCCCAAGTACAAAGAACCCTGCAGAGTGCAGTTTTGTGGTATGTATGTTCACTTTGCTGTTCACCTCTTCAGGTGTGGCAGCTTACACTATTAGGTTGGTATCTGCAGCATGCAGTTCTTCTTCCAGTACCATAGAGAATTGTGGCCAGTCAGCATTTTTTGTGTATTCTTTGTCCAGTACCCAGATGCTGAAGGCTTGTAGGTCTTTGGCAGGGACACCCCCCCCCCCACCCTGTATCAAGGCTTCTATGACAATTGGTTGGGAGGGACAAGCCTTTCCCTTCTCAAATGCGGGACCACCACCACATTTTGACGGGAGTTTTTCAACATGTTCAAATCGACCCTAATTTTACCTGTTCTACCCCAGGACTGGCAGTGAAAAAACAGTTTCATCGCTTTAATGCCACAAAATGTTGTATGGAATGTTGCTAAAGTGATTTATTTATTCTTGTTAAAATGGAAATTCTAATTTGGATGTTAATCGGATGCCTCTCGGCTCTGGGCCAAGGACATTAACGTTCAGTTGTTGGGAAAATCCTGCAATATCAAAATTTTTTCGACTCACCTACATAATAAAAGGAAGGAAGTGTTGGAAACAACGTAAAACCCGTTTTGAAAAGAATTTATATTTTATAAAGACTAAAATTGTGAGGAGATATATATAGGACTTCGTTTTTTTATAGACTGATATAGAACTGGAAAGACTTGCAGAATCTTGGGAGAATATTCCAAGAATTGTCAATTTTACGTAATATTGTAAGCAAAAAGTTAAACTATAGAAAGATACACACATTGGCTTACACAGTTGTATAATTCTGCTATTGGGCTGGCTCTAGGAAGCACTGAGAGTTGGAATCTAAGAAGATTAGGGAAGTACTGGGAAGTGAATATTTAGGAAAGTATAATGTGGGGAAAATCCGTTGTATGTTTTGGAAATTGTAAATACTGATGGCAAACTCGGTGGTAGTGATAATCTGTAAACACTTTTGTTAGCAATAGGCTCATTGAACTCCCAGGAGGTAACCACAAAAACGCGCCTGAGGATTTTCTTGATGGAGCCAAGGGCACCTTGTTCTGCTTATTCTGTGCCGAAGAGTATTAATAATATTTTTTTAAACTACTCAAAATATATTAGAAAACCAAAGAAAGTAAGGAAAACTCAATAATTATTTACCTTAACTGTAGTTAGTACATGCACTAATAGCTAAATCCAGAGGCGACTGTGCCTGAAGGTGTCTGGAAGGGTACTAAGGGCTGAGGCGTAGGTCTTGAATGAGGACTGGAAGACTGGTCCAAGCCAGGATGCAAGCAAATATAATATAAGTATGAAGCCGATTGGCAGCCCTGTGGGTTGAATGTGTTAAGGGAAGGAGCCCTCTTTTTTTTTAGTTTGCTCAATTTTGGGCCAATTGAGTCACAATTTAGGTGAGGCACTGCCCTCGGCCAGGCAGGGAAGGTAAGGAAGGCCCACACAGGATGTCATTGTCGAAATTCGCAATGTTTCTGTGCTGGCACTGGCAAAGTACTTTGTAGCAGTTCTAATTGACATCAGGGAAGCGTTTGACAACCTTTGGTGGCCTATAATAGGGGAATCCCTCGTAACCCGTATTTGCTCGTCAAAGTTACCTGACAGATAGAACTGCTGTGATCGAATGCTGGCATATCTCTGTCGCATGATAGGTGGGGCTTCAACCAACTCCTCCAGTCCCTTAAAGGCACTACCATTGCAAGGTTTGCCTCACTGAGTGCAATTACTGAGGCCACTTGGGGTGTGTGTTACCATGACACTTGACCATATATCTAGGTATGATTGGCTACTTCCCCGTTGCCTGGGGTAGCAAGCTAACAGTCAATTAAAGAGAGTATTGGCCCAAATCCAGACAGCTGTGCTCCTTCGGATCACCGAGGGCTATAGGACTGCATCAACAGGGGGTTCCAGGTGATCACTGGTCAGTTACCAGTTGACTTGGCCGTTGAGTGAATGGTGGACAAGTAGAGAGTGAAATGGGAGCTACCCCAGCTTTCGGCTGAAGCCCGTGCGGATCTCACTGCAGTACGGAAATTTGCCGCCATCGACAAATGGGTGCTGGAGAAATGTCAAGCTAGATGTGAATCCTCGTCAAAGGGATGATGTTGGGAGGAGGGATCCCCATCATCCGTGAATGTATTTCAAGGAAATGGGTTTAGCGAGACCACTGGATGAGCCAGTTTCTCATGGGACAGAGCGACTTTAATGCATGGCTCCTCTTCTTTTCTCTCAATGACTCCCGTGTAGGAGACAAGAAAAAACGTGCTGCATTGACTGCTACAAAGCAAGCCTATAAGTGAGAAGCTGAGCCGAATTCGGGAAGAAGGTGATGGCTAAGAAATGGTCACAGTTGATCTGTCCTTTTGAAACTTGCCACCCAAGTAAATAGTTAGATCAGGTGGGAACCTAGATTAAGAACTCCCAGTTGGTATTCGATACTTCAGGTCACCTCTGCATGGTAACACATGGGCAACAGCTCTCTACCAGTAGACTGGCAAACGACCAAATACCAGCCATACCTCCACCAGTCTGAGTTTGGTGGATGTGGGAGGCGCTTCCTGCATATTAGCGAAACCTAAACTTCCACGGCTGATGTAACCCCCTTCGAGGGTTTGTGGAACAGGCAGTTAATAAGGAAAAAGTTCTATCCACGTCTTGACACTTGACGTTAGCAATGTCAAGGCAGGTTGCTGGTGCGTTGTCATCTGATCGCTGGGAAGTGGAGAGGGAGCGGCACTAATTGGTTGTCTCTTCTGAAGAATGACTGAGGTTTGACATCATTGCTGTTGGTCCCGACCAGTCTGCAGTGATTCTGGATGTCCTGGTAGTATCCAGCAGCCATGGTCTTTGCGTGCCAAGAGGCGCAAGTATGATAGGACTAATCTTCAAGACAGCAGTGTCAGAAGCTTGTGGAGTGAAGGCAGGTAACATTAGGGTTGCATCATTTATCATGTGCTGACGCGTTGTGTGATGCAGTGAAAAGTGCTGAGGAGATGTGTTGGCTGGGTGCATCGGCAGGCATTCTCAGAGGTATCATCTACCACGCGTTGCTTAGGTTGTACCTCTTCTATCCTATAGTGGAACATACTCTACTACTTCTTCTTCTTCTTCTTCTTCTTCTTCTTCCTTCCCTGTCCCAATCTTTCTATCCCTTCAGCCGGCGTAGGGTAGTCTGAGCACCCTTCCCATTTCCTGAATTATTATTTAGTTAGTGGAAATTAGGTTTTTCGGATTCAGTAGGCCTTAACACGTAAAGATCTGAAGATCTGAACTTTCCTTACCATCTGGGTCACAGAAAGTAAAAGCAGAAGAAAACTGTAAAAAAAAAAAAAAAAAAAAACCCTCTGAGACCCATCGATCATTCGATTCAGCGTCGGGGGAAAAACAGTAAACGATACAAAACATGACCTGACTACTACAGAATAACGAAAATCGCATATTCTAGGAGCCTGTCGCAATTAACCCAGCGTGACGAGTCGTGTTCCTTCAATTAGTAGACTTTGGCCCTCTATAATTACTGTGATTTCAATGTTTTCTGTCTAGACGCAGTCGTACTGTATAAGAATTTTTTTAACCATTGTTTGCCCATAACAACCATTTCGTTTGTTCAGATGGCCAATCAGGGAGACACAACTGGTTTCCAGAGGCAAAATATGGCCTGGGCTGTGAATGGACATTGCAGATTTGGAATCCTGATGCGTTGAAACGTAAAAATCAAATTTTGAGAGGGGGAGGGGGGTTGTTGGTGGGTGTGAACGAAAGAAATAATGTGGACTGTAATTATGAGGGGTGGGAAAGCCCGAAACCAAAATCCGTCGCCAGGGGCGCAACCAATGAAAAATATGATATAAGTGGGAAATAAAAGGAACTGACCTTTTATGAGCGGAAAAATCACTTTCCCGTCGACGGGGTCTCGTATTCGCTGAGGAGAAGTCGTCGTGTTCCAGGACGCGAAAATGCACTGCCTGGAGGAGAAAAGTTGGCGCCCAACGAAGATTGAAAAAAAGTCCAAAAAAGGAGGAGGCACTATCGCTCGCGTCGCATCGGCAGAACTGCCGAAAATTGTTGAAGGGCCGAAGAATTGTTGAAAATTCTTGAGAGGAAAAGAAGGAAGGGAAAGGAGCGGGAAAACCTTATCGCATTTGTCGCCTCGGATGCCCTCGCAAGACGGAGATCAGGATCGAACAGTTGTAAAAAACATTTCCTGGCCACAAGCAATAATAAACCGAAAGGAAAGGAATATGTAAATTAGGAGTCTCAGTCTCAGAAGTTATTTCGCCATTTCCGTCCAATCTGATGACTCACTACCTGCAACCAGTTGTGACATCCATTTCTAGAGAAAGCTTTCTGTTCTACTCGTTTGTAACATTTCCTGTCGATTCTGGACAATTAGGTCATAGCTAATCATGCTACATGCTATAAGTTCAGCCAATTACACAACTTTCCTTTTCACTCTAAGGAAAGTAGAAATAGTGGTATTGGAATTTAACTATCAAACAGTTACGTTGTTTTTAAAGCTTGAAAATAATTGGAAAACATTGTTTGCAGGCGGAGTTCAGCTTTACTCAGTGGCCATTCTCCCTGAAACTGCTCTGGGCACCCCTTGTTGACGCTCTGTACTGCCCTTCATTTGGACGTCGAAAAACCTGGCTGGTCCCTGCACAATATCTAATTGGATTCTTCATGGTCGTTTTGTCGTTTCACGTCGACACATGGCTCAAAACAGACAACCCTGAGGTATTATTCAAGTAAAAGTAGAATGCACAAATGAAGAAGCAAATGAACAAAGGATGTAGGGAAGGAGAGAAACTAATAATACTTTCCGTTTAGATGGAATGTGAGAGGCAACCAATACACGAAGTAGGGGATTGGCTTTATATTTTTCAGGATAGATAGAAACCTTGTGAAGCGGATCCCATCTCAATTTTTCATATTACTTTCCGCTACCCGAAGGGAAGGAAAGTATAGTAATCGGCCCAAAAAAAAATTTGGGTTTTCTTCAGATCTTTACGTTTCAGACCCTACTGAGTCTAAAAAACCTAATTTCGGCGCGTGGTCCGTGTGTATGTGTGTGTGTGTGTGGTGTGTGTCTGTAGTTCGACTCCCCCCTAAAAACCCACGACAAAACGTGGTAGTGGTTAGGCGGACATGTGAGGAAGGAGAGGCTGGTCCCTCCAACCCTGACGCAATGGAAGCGCTTATGCGGGGTGTCCCTGCTACGGACCTCCAAGCTCTGAGTGTCCGAGTGCTAGACATCCGCACCGCAGTAGGAGGTGGCGCCGTCATTGTGACGGAAACGCCAGAAATGGCCAAGGCGCTCACGAGCCACATTTCCACAAAAAGGGAGTTGAAGCTCCAAGCGTCAGCCCCTGGGTCGTTTCCCACGCCTGCTGCTGTGCGACGTGCGGACCGACCTTCAAAGAGGACTTGGCCCAACAAGTTGTTGAGCACAACCCTGCGTTAGGCTTGCAGCCGCAGGATGTCAGGCCTCTCTTCACCAAAAAGCGTGGCAGACAGAAGGATTGGGTGATTGAGGTATCACCCAGCCTGTACAAAAAACTAGAGGGGCAAGGCACCTCCAAATAGCCTGGCAGCGGTGCGCCATACGAAAGTACCAAGCCCCCACTCAGTGCTACAAATGCCAGCGCTATGGCCACCTGGCAGTGGCCTGTACAAGACCTGTTGTGTGCGCCTGGTGCGCCTTGCCACATCTGAGTAAGGAATGCAAGCGTGATGCTCCCTCAAGTGTGCCAATTGCGTCGAACGCAAAATCCAACAGGTCGCACACTCTACACGAGACGCACGCTGTACCATTCGTCAGCGAGCGATTGCCCTCCAGGAGTCACGAGTGGATTATGAATAGGTCAAAAACAGTTCGAATCCTTCAGCACAACACAAATAAGAGTTGCCCAGTTATGGCTGAGTTGCTGCAAAATGCACTCAAGAAACGCTGCAGTGTCCTCGCCATACAGGAACCGTACATAGGATCCAAAACTCTTGGTCTGGGATCGCAGGCACGAGTGGTGGCTGGAGCAAGAACGGGAGCCAAGGCAGCAGTAGCCTGCATCGACCCGTCCATTGACATGCTCACACTCACTCACCTGAACAGCCAGCACTTGGCCGCTGTGCTCATCCGAGCCGGTGGCTTTGAGCTGGTTGTAATATCATTTTACAGGCAATTTGGCGCACCAGTTGCCAACAGCCTTGAACCACTCCAGCGGGCTCTAGCAGGCCTATCAGGACGACCCTGCGTAGTCTGTGCTGATGCAAACGCCAGATCACCATTGTGGGGATCCCCAACCCTGGATGGGGCGGGCGAGGCGTATATAGAGCTGCTCACCAGGTACAACTTGGTTGTTGCCAACGACCCCATGACTGAGGCGACCTATGATGGCCCGGGAGGAAGGTCGTGTATAGACGTCACAGCTGTGTCCCACACCCTGCTACTCAAATTGAAGGGTTGGCGAGTCGTACCAGGTGCAACGCAGAGCGATCACATGGTTATTGACTTTGCCATTACGGATGATAACATCCTCTGCAAAGACACGCGTGAAAAGCGATTCCGCACAAAAAATGCTGACTGGCCGCAATTCTTTAGGGTACTGGAAGGTGAACTGCGTGCCGCAGACACCGACCTAATAGTGCAAGCATCCACACCTGAAGAGGTGGACAGCAAAGTGGACACATTTACCACAGCACTGCACTCTGCTGGGCTCTCTGTACTTGGCCAACAGAAGCACAGGGCGATCAAAGTCCCATGGTGGACTGAGGAACTTAATCCCCTCAAGCAAAGTGCAAATAGAGCCAGAAGGATGTACCAAAACACTCGTGACCCTGATGCCAGAGCAACACTCCGAACTGCCTTCATCCAAGAGAAGAAGGCCTTCCACCGCGCCATCAAACGAGCCAAACGGCAAGGCTGGCGAAATTTTGTGGAAGCGGAGAGCTCTGAGAACCCCTGGGGCAGACACTACAAGTCCTCCATAGGAAAAGCAAATGTAGAGCAGGTCTTAGCTGCGATGCAAAATGAGTCAGGCTGGGCCTGCAGTATCGAACGTTCACTGGAAACCCTCCTTGAGAAGGCGTTCCCAGATGACCAACTAGCTCGAGACACTGAAGCCCAGAGGGCAGCAAGGAGCTGATCATGGACCCTCGAACGAGCCCGACATCCCATTGTGGACAACAGGCGACCTCGGCAGGGCTCTTGCGACCTTAAAGCCCAACAAATCTCCTGGGCCAGATAAAATAGAAAGCAATATGCTAAGGAAGGCTGAGCGGACAATCTCCAGCGGTCTCCTTAATTTATTTAATGACTGTCTGCAGGTCGGACAGTTCCCCACTCAGTGGAAGTCTGCGCGCGTTGTCACTCTTCAAAAGGGAGGCGACCGCAATCAGTCGAACCAGCGATCATGGAGACCACTCAGCCTTCTTTCCATATTAGGCAAAACACTAGAAATCTTGATGTTGCAGTCCCTCGAAGGAGTCTTTGGCCGCAACCTCACAGGCAGGCAATACGGGTGTACCAAAGGAAGGTCCACGCAGGATGTCATTGTCGAGATTCGGCGTGTTTCCCTGCTGGCACCGGCTAAGTACGTCGTAGCAGTTCTGATTGACATCAGAGGAGCGTTTGACAACCTTTGGTGGCCAGCGCTCCTTAATGAACTCAAAGGTAGGGGAATCCCCCGCAACCTGTACTCGCTCGTCAGAAGTTACCTGACAGACAGAACTGCTACGATCGAAAGTAGGCATGTCTCCGTCCGGAGAAAGATTGAGAAGGGGTGCCCACAGGGCTCGGTCCTAGGACCAGCACTCTGGAATGCCTTCTTCGAAGGTCTTCTCAGGAAACTCATGGAGACTGACTGCGAGCCGTACGCCTATGTGGATGACTTGACTGTGCTGATCTTTGCAGAGTCAGTCCGCCAAATTGAAGAAAAACCCACCACGTGCTCCGCACTGTCAACCAATGGTGCGAGCACGTCAAGATGCAGGTGGCTGAGGAAAAACCCAGCTAATCCTCTTGAAGGGGAAAGTGAATAATCCACCCACAATACGCTTTGGCGGCCACAGGCTCCTTCTTGAAAAGCACGTCAAGTATTTAGGAGTGAATATAGGTGAGAGGTGGGGTTTCAACCAACACCTCCAGTCCCTTAAAGGCACTACCATTGCAAGGTTTGCCTCACTGCGTGCCATTACTAAGGCCACTTGGGGTGTGTGTTACCACGACACCATCCTCATGTATAAGGCCATCTATTTAGGTGTGATTGGCTACTGCCCTGTTGTCTGGGGTAGCAAACTAACAGTCAATCAAAAGAGAGTATTGGCCCAATCCCAGAGAGCCGCGCTCCTGTGGATCACCAAGGCCTACAAGATTGTATCAACGGAAGCACTCCAGGTGATCACTGGTCAGTTACCAGTTGATTTGGCTGTTGAGTGCATGATTGACAAGTGGAGAGTGAAACGGAGCTTCCCCGCTTTGGGCTGAACTCCGTGCGGATCTCACCACAGAACAGAAACTTGCCGCCATCGATGAATGGGCTCTAGAGAAATGGCAAGCGAGATGGGAATCCTCGTCAAAGGGACGTGATACGTATGAGTTCTTCCCCAACATCCGTGAACGTCTTTCTAGAAAATGGGTTGAGCCAGACCACTGGACGAGCCAGTTCCTCACGGGACATGGTGACTTCAATGCGCGGCTCCACTTCTTTTCTCTGAAAGACTCTCCATTATGCACGTCTTGTGCCTCCAGTGCGGAGGAAACAAGAAACCATGTGCTGCTCCACTGTAGTTTCTACAACAGTGAGCGACGATTGTTGAGAGGGCAAACGAACTTAGCAGCTTTGACTGCTACAAAGGAAGCCTATAACCATTTTGCAAAGTTCGCAAAGAAGGTAATGGCTAAGAAACGTGGTTATAGTTGATCAGTCCTTTTGAAACTTGCCACCCAAGTAAACAGTAAGATCAGGTAGGGAACCAGATTAAGAACTACTCCCAGATGGTACGGGATTCCTCAGGTGGTCACCTCCGCGCGGTAACACACGGGCAACAGCTCTCTACGGTGAGACTGGCTAACGACCACATACCTGCCGTACCTCCACAGGTCTGAGTTCGGTGGATGCTGCAGGGGCCGGCCTCTTGCATATTAGCGAAACCGCAACTTCTATGACTGATATAACCCTCGTCGAGGGTTTAGGTACAGTCATGAAATAAAGAAACAGATCTGTGTCTGTAGTTCGATTTGCGCGAGAACGGCTGATCCGATTGAGCTGGTTCTTTTTTTGTTTTGTTCGTTATTTTTTGTAGACACCAAAATAAGGTTATGGACGATTTCGGCCGATGGGAAGGGGGGGGGGACGAAAATGTACCAAAAACTAGGGTTTTTCGCATTTTTCTCGAAAACGGCTTTAACGATTTTGATTAAACTTTCAAATTATCTTCTCCCAATCAATACCTAACTTTTCTTTTGTATACATATCTCCATGAAAATACGGTGAACGGAGATAAGGGCCCCTGAAGCAAAAATAGGTTTTTTACGCTTTTTGGCAAAACGGCTTCAGCGATTTCCACCAAACTCACAGGATGTTTTCAAATAGTTAATACCTACATATTGTTCTCAATAAATGTTCCTGTGACGGTCCATTGAACAGAGATAAAAATTAAAATGTGTCAAAAATAACGTTTTTTCGAACATTTTCGTAAATTCCAGGGTAACTTTTTCACCAGATGTGATGAATCCTAATGGAGTGTCATTTGGTCACTCATACCAACATTTCGTTCTCTATAATTATTTCTGTATATATATGTTGAACGGAGATATAAGCCAAGTTAACTCAGAAAAGGAGATTTGTCGAATATTAATTTATCGGTATTCCAATTTTCTCAAAAGCGGCTCTAACGATTTCGATCAAACTTTCGGAGTACTCTCAGCTAACTAGTCACTACATTTTGTTCTCCATAAATGTTCCTGTAAAAATGCGTTGAACGAAGATATAGCACCCACATATGTAGCTGGTGTTCGAACTTAAAGGGGTGGCGGAAAGTCGTGTGTTGCTACGCACCAGATATTTTATTATACCTTAGTTTTCTTGTCTTATAATATTTTTATTTTTGTATTACGTTTGAGCCTTGTTTTGTGATGAAGGCATCACATGAACTGGATCTGACTCCAGTCTGGCTCTGGCTTTAAATTGTTATGTGGTGGGCTTTTCACCAAAGTTCTGGTCAGTTCTAGTTGACTGTTCACCTAATTTGTTTGATAGATTGCTTGGTCAGAAATGTGACCTGATAGACCTTTGAAGTAGGAAGGCAACATACCTAATCTGTTGAAGAATAAAAATGATGATGAGTTTTCTTCACATTTTTAGGTTTTAAAGGATGTATGTGTGTGGTCGACCTAAAGGGGTACAGCTGTGTCTTAGTCACACTTAACTGCAGCTATGTCTTAGTCTCCACCAACCTCTGAAGTGGTAGTGTTCGTGGATGCATGTATGTTCACCAGCCAAAAATGTCACTGTCAGACCTAGAGGAAAACGTAATATACGGTTATTCCTACCTACACAACATATTCCTCTGAAATTAGGACTACAGAACACAATTCCCAGCAGGTTGGGAGACAGTATTTTGTTATATTCTCTGCATGGTCGTAATAAAATCTCGCATTACCAGAGTTCTTGATTGTACACAACACTGACACCTACATACTTCAGATGCAGCGCTGGAAGGATTATGCATTGTAGAATATGTTCACTCAAACACTCTCACAATGAGCAGAAGAAAGCCCCGGGGGCAGCTCACCAATATCTAAGTGACAATGAGTTATATTGCTGCATCCTTCACTACGAGGAGCTAGAAAAAATGGGGTTGAGTTTTCTATGTGTGGCTGATAGCACATATTCCACTCCCCCAAACACAGTGGGGAAGGGGGAGCTTGCAGCTGTGGCTCATGTTGAGAGGGGGGGGGGGGCCTCCATTTGATCCACCGTGAACCTACAAAAGGGGCCCTAATCAATATGCCTGAGGGGGAGCACTCAGTACACTACTTCTGCTAGTGGCAGTGACCCACACAATGAGTTGACCATACAGATGCACCACACATTTCTGCTTTCTCTCCTGTCCAAAATAATTAAATGAAAACCGTGAACATCATCCAGATAAAAACACGTATAAAAAACGCCTTCTGCCTCATGTCCTCTGGTTCACCAAGCCACACCTGGCTACTACAAGTACTAGACACCCTGTGGACCCTAACCTGTTGGATATGGTGCAGATTTGTGCGTATGTCCAAATTATCCATGGCTAGCTGGCACGGATGAGGGTCAATGCGACGGGCCCAATGTGGGATCTCGTCACCAGCTGCCTCTTCGAAATATCGAAGCTGGCTATCAAAGCTAGTGCCCCCCCCCCCCCAATGACATCGCCCCCTGCCACTTCCCTCCACCGCTTACCAAACTCCCCCCTAAAACCCACGACAAAATGTAGTAGTAGTTAAGCCTACGTGTGGGGGAAGGAGAGGCTGGTCCCTCCACCCCAGATGCAATGGAAGCGCTAATGCGGGGTGTCCCTGCTGCGGACCTCCAAGCACTAAGCATCCGAGTGCTTGACATCCGCACCGCAGTGGGAGGTGGCACTGCCATCGTTACGGAAACTCCGGAAATGGCGAAGGCGCTTACGAGCCATATTTCCACCAAGAAGGAGTTGAAGCTTCAAGCGTCAGCCCCCCTGGGTTGCTTCCCACGCCTGCTATTGTGTGACGTGCGGACCGACCTACCAAAAGAGGACCTGGCCCAACAAGTTGTTGAGCACAACCCTGCGTTAGGCTTGCAGCCACAGGACTTCAGGCCCCTTTTCACCAAACATTGTGGCAGGCAAAAGGATTGGGTGATCGAGGTATCACCCAGCCTACACAAAAAACTAGAGGAGGCAAGGTACCTCCAAATAGCCTGGCAGCGGTGCGCCATCCGCAAGTACCAAGCCCCCACACAGAGCTACAAATGCCAACATTATGGCCACCTGGCAGTAGCCTGTACGAGACCTATTGTATGCACCTGGTACGCCTTGCCACATAAGAGCAAGGAATGCAAGCGTGGGGCTCCCCTCAAGTGTGCCAATTGCGTCGAAGTCAAATGCCAACAGATCTCGCACTCTACACAAGACGCACGCTGTACCATTCGTCAGCGAGCAATTGCCCTCTAGGAGTCACGAGTGGATTATGGATAGGTTAAAAACAGTTCGAATCCTTCAGCACAACACAAATAAGAGTTCCCCAGTTATGGCTGAGTTGCTGCAAAATGCACTCAAGAAACGCTGCAGTGTTCTCGCCACACAGGAACTATACATAGGATTCAAAACTCTCAAGTCTGGGATCGCAGGCACGAGTGGTGGTTGGAGCAAGAAAGGGAGCCAAGGCAGCAGTGGCCTGCATTGACCCGTCCATTGACATGCTCGCACTTACTCACCTGAACAGCCAGCACTTGGCCGCTGTGCTCATCCGAGCTGGTGGCGTTGAGCTGGTTGTAATATCATTTTACAGGCAATTGGTTGCCAACAGCCTTCAACCACTCGAGCGGGCTCTAGCAGGCCTATCAGGACGACCCTGCATAGTCTGTGCTGATGCAAACGCCAGATCACCATTGTGGAGATCCCCAACCCTGGATGGGGTGGGCGAGGCGTATACAGAGTTGCTCACCAAGTACAACTTGGTTGTTGCCAATGACCCGTTGTCTGAGGCGACCTATGATGGTCCGGGAGGAAGATCGTGTATAGACGTCACAGCCGTGTCTCACATCCTGCTACTCAAATTGCAGTCGTACCAGGATGTCATTGTCGAAATTTGGCGTTTCTCTGCTGGCACCGGCTAAGTTCGTCGTAGCAATTCTGATTGACATCAGAGGAGCGTTTGACAACCTTTGGTAGCCAGCTCTCCTTAATTAGCTTAAAGGTAGGGGAATCCCCCGCAACCTGTACGTACTCGTCAGAAGTGACCTAACAGACAGAACTGCTACGATCAAATGCAGCCATGTCTCTGTCCGGAGAAAGATTGAGAAGGGGTGCCTACAGGGCTTGGTCCTAGGACCAGCACTCTGGAATGCCTTCTTCGAAGGTACTGGGGATTGAGTGTGAGCCGTACACCTACGTGGATGACTTGACTCTGCTGATCTTTGCAGAGTCAGTCCGCCAAATCGAAGAAAACCCCCACCATGTGCTCTGCACCGTCACCCAATGGTGCGAGCATGTCGAGATGCAGGTGGCTGAGGAAAAAACCCAGCTAATCCTCTTGAAAGGAAAAGGGAATAATCCACCCACAATACGCTTTAGCAGCCCCAGCCTCCTTCTTGAAAAGCACGTCAAATATTTAGGAGTGAATATAGGTGAGGTCTGTTTCCTTATTTGATGACTGTTCCTAAACCCTCGATGAGGGTTATATCAGTCGTGGAAGTTGCAATTTCGCTAATATGCAAGAGGCCGGCCTCTGCAGCATCCACCAAACTCAGACCTGCAGAGGTACAGAAGGGAGGACAGATCAACTATGATCACATTTCTTAGCCATCACCTTCTACATTTTAGGGGGGAGTTTGGTGAGTGGTGGAGGCTTTTTATTATTGTTTTTATTTTTATTTTTGCCCTTGTTTATGAGCGGAGGCATTGGCGGGGCACTGCCCTCGGCCTACATGCCCTGCTTGTTTGGGGTATTTATCTTCTTCCCCCCTGCACTTCCTGGCCCTGCAGATTGCTATTCACCCTCGGCTCCATGAGGGAGGGAAGAGGGCTCAGTAGCAGCTACTTCTGCATATGAGGGGCCCGGGGTACTAATCTGGCTCCATGGAGCCCCTTGAGCTTGGGGGGCTGCTGGGCAATTGCCCTGCGCAGCTCTTTCCTCACAACAGCCGCCGCGGTTTCCCGCAGTGGGGTAGTGGCAGGGGGCGATGTCATTGGGGGGCACTCGCTTTGATAGTCAGCTTCGATATTTCAAAAAGGCAGCTGGTGCTCGAAGCAGTGTCCTGGAATCCCCCCCCCCCCCGTTGAGGGTCGAAGGGAGGCCCCCACATGCGTCGCAAGTGCCCCAGGAACGCTCAAACCTGGTTTTTCTTTTCTCACAAAGACTCTCCTTTCTGCATGTCTTTCGCCTCCAGTGTGGAGGAAACAAGAAACCACGTGCCGCTCTTAGTTTCCGTCTAGTGAGCGAGGGATGTTGGGAGGGCAAACGAACTTAGCAGCATTGACTGCTACAAAGCAAGCCTATAACCATTTTGCAGAGTTTGCGAAGAAGGTGATGGCTAAGAAACGTGGTCATAGTTGATCAGTCCTTTTGAAACTTGGCACCCAAGTGAATAGTTAGATCAGGTGGAAAACCAGATTAAGAACTTCTCCTAGATGGTACGGGATTTCTCTGGTGGTCACCTCTGATCGGGCAACAGCTCTCTACTGACAGACTGGCTAACAACCAAATACCTGCCGTACCTCCGCAGGTCTGAGTTCAGTGGATGCTGCAGAGGCCAGTCTCTTGCACATTAGCGGAACTGCAACTTCCAAGGCTGATATAACACTCGTCGAGGGTTTAGTAACAGCCATCAAATAAAGAAACAGACCTGTCAACGCATTATAGCCTACCTCTAGCGAGTGATATACTACTGGCGATTGCCAGGTCCAGAATCGCCATCCCATGTGCGGTGCTATGGACCCCTATCAACCACAGAGTATCATGCATGCATTTATGAAATTTTCGAAAGTTCCAAACCTGTTGGACAATTGACTGTTAGTTTGCTTCCCCAGACAGCTGACTATGGACTACATTCACTCCTACGTACTTGACGTGCTTTTCAACAAAGGAGCCTGTGGTCATCAAACCTTATTCAGGGTTGCTATTTACTTTACCTTTTAAGAGGATTAGCTGAGTAATCTCATCATCCTAACCAATGTGCAACTGCCAAGTTCCTTGGAGGATATGCTTCGCATAGAAATCAGCTGGGGAAAGTAGTTCCAGTGGGTCGAATAGCCTAGCAATGGTTGAGAGGATAACCCGTTTGGTGAAGCCAATTGGTGGAATAGAAATTTCGTAAGAGAAACAATCAGAGCTCGGATCCCATTTCATGCCCAATATTTTTGTGACAGACGCATCTTTTGCCGTGAAATCTACCTGTTGGTTACGTGGTTCATCTGTCATTAAGAGGGGAAGATTATTTGAACTCCATTTGCTGAGTTTAAAACCTCCTGCTTCCAACAGAAGAGTAAGGTCTTTGCGTAGTTGCAGAAGTTGCTTTGGAGAATCTGAGCCAGCCACGATATCGTCAAAGTGTGTATTGTTGATAAGGATTTTAGCTGCGTCAGGATATTGCGTTCGACAATTGGTTGCATGTTGGTGGAAGACACGCTGTGCCAAGTATGAACAACATCGAAGGTCATACATAATGGTGTTTAGAGTGTAGTAACGAACTGACTCACGAGGGTCAGAACACCAAGCGATCTGCTGGTAGCATTGATCTATGGGATCCACCGAAATTTGCCTAAACATTTTGACGATGTCACAACTGAAGACGTAAGCATGTCTGCGGAAGGTGAATAGTATGCCTCCTGTGTTATTCTGCAATTTTGGATTGGGAAGCTCGTGGTCATTTAGGCTTCCAGTTGGGGTGGTACAGCCACCATCAAATACAACTCAAGTTTGCAACCGTTAACGGGTCTTGTAAATTGGATGGTGGGGAATTATGTAAAAGGGATTAACAGACGATATGGGCGTATGTCCAAGCTGTTCATACTCAGTCATAAATGGAATATACTCCTCCTGCATCGAAATAGATATAGCATTGTAACTCAAATTTAGTGCAAATAGACCATCGTCCTAACTCCATTTATGACTGACTGTGAGAATCATCTCGAACTATTTCTGCCAGAGACCTTTCAACAGCGTTGCCATCATTTTCTTGTACTTCCATATATTTTTTCCACTGCCACTGTTTTGATTTGTTGTTTAGACTATTTGAAAAGCCTAAACGTGATTTATTATCCAGGTGACGTTTCTTACTTTGCTGTTCTTTGGAATGAATTTTCTTGCTGCCACACAAGATATTGCTGTTGATGGCTGGGCTCTGACAATGCTGAAAAGGTAATCTATATTTGAATGCAAATATTGAATCATACCATACGTTCCCCACTACATCGTCAAATGTTTTTAATAATTTGGTTATAAAACTGAAATATATCTGGTATGAGGAGAGGGTGAAACATAGGATCTGCTTTCTTTTGTGATGATGCTTCAGCTGGGAGTGCTGCCCTTGTAGTCACTTCGGGCTTTGCAACCAAACTTGGTATCTGATCTTTTATTTACTGCGCTGGTACGATCATTCCATCTGTTTAATTTCTTGTGATCAAGAATGAAGGTTTTTCAAGGCTTCACCAAGGCCCCTCCTTTTTCAATGTGGCATGCCCAAAAAGTAACTGTAGTAGCAGAGTGGGCTCTTGCCCAATTAGCAGGTGAGTGCCGGTAAGGCTTGTTTGGAGGCCCAATATACAAGCAATGTGAATAACAGCATCTGTCTCTTGTCAGTTTGACTGTCCATTATCTTGCATGCCAGCCAGCCATTTGTACAGGGCTCTGTCAGATGCCCAACCATCCTAGCACTTTGTGTTTGAAATGGAGAGGCACAGATCATGGGGGTAGGAAGTTTATCCTGTACTGCTCGCATCAGTTCTGACTCAAAATCAGAACTGGTCTGAGTCGATCTCTCTTGGGAGTCCAAACCTAGAAAAAATGTGCTTGATGAGGGTTCTACAATTGTCTCTGCCTGCTAGTCATGAAGAGGCCATTTCATGAAGTAATATATTACTTTCAGATTGTATGAGTTTCTACAGTTCATTGGGGGAGAGAACATCATGTCAGTTCTCACTTGTTCAAAAAGAACTCATTCCTGTGTCGTGAATTCTCAATGGTGCATCATGCCTATGCCAACCCCTCCCATGTCTCTTTCCACTTCATTCACTACTTTGGTACCATTCCCTGCAGTGTGCCCTGAGCGAGCCAACATATCAGAAGAGTTGCCTTAATATCCTGTTTGCCACTGGTCTCTCTCCAGCAGTTTTTCAAGCAGAGATTTATGCTCTCATTGCCGAGGCCATCGTAATGAAACTATCAACATAATAACTAATAATCAAACGTTTTACTAGACGCTGAAGAACTACTGCACAATGTCAAAACCAGTTATGGGAGTGCAGGATGTGGCTCAACTCTTTTGCAAACTATTAGAGTTAACGTTTATTAGATTCCTTGGCATATGAGTTTCTGGAAATGAGAGTCACCTGAACACCACTAGTTGTTCATACACGCACCACGCAGGCAGACCCTGGAAACACCTGCTCCACTCGGGTCAGTGCCCTGTTAAGGGTTTTTAACAGGACTACAGATCCTTCTTTAGGAGTGGGAGTGTGGACAGATCATTTCAAGTGAGACTAGTGAGTGGATATACTCCTTACTCCAATGGTTCCAGAAGTATTGAATGAGTTGTGAAGCCAGTTGCCAGCACCGTAGGCATCTATGATTCTACTCCAGCAGAGTTTCTTCAGACTGTGCGAGAGGACTCCTGCCCAGGGATGAGAAAGTATCCAGATGTCAAACAATCGATTGGGTCATCCAGTGACCTTGAGAGAGCTACTAGTTTAAAATGGGCTTGATCCGAGCAGACATAGTTGAAAGCTCTTCAAAGGTTATGCTCTGCTCTGCTCGCCAGTTATTCAGTGGAGATAATAGTTGGCTCGTTTGATTCTGAAGACTTTGGAGGCCCAGGTGGAGGTGGGGGGATTAAAATCCCGCATGATCTCTCATTGCGCCAAATAAGCTTGAAACTCGGTACTTGCTTTTACTGCTCTGGCGGCTCCCCAAAAAATTTTCCCATTTTTCCCATCAGTATAAGTGAGTGGGAGACCCCTTCAAGACACGAAACGATTGATGGCTGACAGATAAGCCTCTGGTGTAAGTGCTGAGACCATCTCAATGTGAGCAGCGTAAGTGGTCATGCACACCAACAGTGCGAAATATTCTCTCGTAGAGCACTTACTGGAACTAAATCAAATTATTAAGGGTCCACCATAATTGACACCCGTATGGATAAAACAACGCCCAGGAGCCATGTAAGGATTATTAATAGGTGGTGAGTCGAGTGCAAGTCACACATATCAAACAAAGAGCAGGTACTCACAGAGAGGGGATCCAATACTGGCTCGTCCAGTAGCAACATATACTCGTAAGTTTCCCTTGAAACTCTTTCGCAGGTTTTCACCAGCGACCCAGTAGATATTCCTGCAAGCTGAGCGCACACACGGTTGTGCTCAATGAGCTGTGAGTTGGGTCCTCTTTTTGAAGGTCAGTCAGCTCGTTGTACAAGAACAGGCGTGCAAAGCGACCCACTGGGGCCAATGCTTGGAGCTTCAACTCCTGCTTGGCTGAGATATGGCTTGTATGCTAGTGCCTTGGATGCCACAAGCCAGTCACAATGACGTTGCTACCCCTAACTGCAGCATGGAAGCCCAGCACCCAGACACCGAGGGCTTGAATGTCCTGAGCCGAGACACCCCACATCAGGGCTTCCATGGTATATATTTGGTAAAAAGGATCCAACTTCCAAGGAAACCAAGGCTGTTGGGTGAGGTTGTGAACGAGCAATACGCCCAAGGAACACTTCCCAACAGGTGATGTGTGGACTGTATTTGTAAAAGCAAAAGCTAATAATATCGTGTGGGCCCACTGAAAGAATAAATTAAGGCAATATTATAAAAAGCTAAATCAATTCTTCTGAATATAAATAAAGCAGTGCAGTCTGAAATAAATGATGAATGAAGATGGTGTGGCGTGACGTGGTGGACTAAAAGACGTTTGGGGTGGTGACAGGCGGACGCGACGCAAATAAATCAAATATTTAGCACAATACCTTGCGCCACTGGTACCCGACAATGTGCCAAAGGTACTGTACTGATCTTCACGAGCGTGGTCTCCTGGAGGAATAATAATGTGGGGAAGAGCCAGGTGGACAAGGCAACACAAGAAGGACACGAGCAGAAAACGGCGAATCACGAGAAAAAGTTGAGAAAGACGAGATTCGGCAATGAGGTGACATAATGATGGTGACTAAAAAACAGTGTCATGATGGATTGGGCTTGGGTGATCATGAAGCGCTTGCTCGACTGACGGAAGTGAACTTCGGCGACAATTAGAGAGGAGGTGATTCGAAGTCATCGATGATTCGAGTACCGATCGAATAATCTCTTCCTTGTCTTCACAACACAAGTATGAATGGCTCGGATCCTCGGCCATTCCGCCAAAAGATGGAGCTCAAAATTGAGATGAGGCCGATGTATCCAAAGCTGTGCAGCGGAGAAACGAGTGAGCAAAGAGAACAGAAAAAGAGATGGTGGAGGAAAAGGAAGAAAGATATAGAGGAAGCCAGTTGAGAAATGTAAAGGAAAAGTAAGTAGGGGAATGATTGATTACGTAATAGAGGGTCCCCACTATACGTAATTTGTGAGAACAAATTGGGTGCCCCTGAACCATGTTGCCAATTACGCAAAATTGAACTGATTCAGCCAGTGAGAACCACTATGATTAATGAGCAGCACTTCACCACAGAAGAAAATTAAGTAAGGCTACACAGTGCCTGTGAAAAACAACATCAACAAAATAACTAGAAAAAAAATAGGGTAGAGGAGGCTCCAATAGTTCCTATTTAAAGAAAATTACTGCCAGCAATCGAAATGTTTGTTAATCAACCCTCCATAGCTCAAATCGCATGTACCACAAATTAAACTTACTATGGGGGTTGGTGGCTTGCAGCATTGTAAAAGTGTCACTTCGGAACATAAAGCACCTTTTTTCTTCAGACCAATTGGTGGGGGTGACTCGTGAGAGAGCGACAGACACACTCAGGAGACAAGAGAGATAGGATTGGATGCGCTAGAAAGGAAAGTGGAAAGGTGTTATCGCCAGTTTGAACAAACAAATGAGCTTGGCTCTGAACGAGCTAACTACAGAACTAAACAAATGGGTTGATGAAGACAGTCATGATGACTGCTATTAATAGCATTCATATCATGACATGAAATTCCAGTGACATGTTCCAAATGGACATTACCTAGCCATAAATCGAACAAAGCTCACAATCCTCGAATGATGATAACAATTGTTGTTGCCCATCTCCAGCTACTTACTTTTCGCCAACAGCAGTTCTCAACATAATACTCTGTATGGCCACTAGAAACTCTCGCGGCTACAATTTGATAGTGTACCGGGACAAATCAAACTCTTCCATTCAGCAGAGGCTCGTCTGGAGCGTTTGTGCTGACTGGGCACCTCAAATGCCCCAATTCGCTCGAAACTTCGCTTTCATCAGTTGTAACTGGCAGGTTCTCTCATCGAGGCGTCACTTGTGCTTGCATTTGCTCCTACCCAGTTCCCTGTTAATGGTAGTAATTGAATTCGGTTGATATCGTACTTATTCCCCTAATCACATAGTGCTATATCGCATATATTCGCCCCGCAACATTATATTGGAACCAGCACACAGAAACCAGTTCCAAAATCAGGCACATCCTGAGCAAAGAGGATGGCGGAAATGTTGTGGATACATCTGGCACAAATATTCTGGGGATAACATGCTGGGGAACGTGCACCTAATAAGTACATCGATAGAAATTGGATCCATGTATGAATCGCTTTTAAAATTGATCTAATACGTATTAACCTTTCAACCTTTGTATTCTCCATCTTTGAAGTACCATCCATAATCAGTTGGTGATATTACTGGTGCATCTGTCTTCTATGCTAATCACATTAGTGTGGCGAATTTTTTTCGGAGCAGTTGCTATGAACTAGATGGGTTGTTTTCTTTCCACGTTTTTTCAATACGTGTTCAGGGGGCCTAAAACCATTTATGAATTCTGTTCCCACCGGGATCAAGATAACTCTTCTCTAGCGAATGGTTTGAGTGCAAAGAAAACCTAACTTAGAAATTGGTATTTCGTTTACCAGGAGCAGAGTGAAATGATAAAATGCGAGTTCTGAACTTCAAGCATAATAGAAAAATGGTTTAGTAACAGCAAGTTAAGTTTTAGAAAAAAGACGACAAAAGTGAAAGTAAAGCTATCCTATCTAACGGGCCTTTCAAAATAAAAGCTTTTCTGGAAGGTGAAAGGAGAATTGGAGTGGAGAGCTTCTTTTCGTGGTGGGTTTTGTGTGTGGGGGTGTTCCAGGTAGTTGTGTAATGCTCGGTCATGGCCGAAACTGAGGGGTCGGAGGATTAACTAAAATAAGAATGAAATACCAAAAGGTGCGAAAAGATAGGTGGTGATTGAGAAGGAAGAGAAGGTGCTGGGAGACTAGGAAAAAGAATAACTGTGGAGACTAGATAAATTATATTTGGGCTAAGTGAAGGGCAACCTGCTTCCTTGGGGGACGGAAATGGAGAGAGAGCTCGGGTTTTCGGTGGAAGGCTCAGCGATCGTCCTCTGCTGAGCAAGCACTCTCGATTCGACTAACGTATTTGGGCTACTCGCCACCTCGAATTTGGTTCTCAAGCTGGTACCTTATCTAACTATCACTCTTCGTGCTTGTGATACGGTTTACGGCAAGGAGGAGAAACGATAGTGAAACCTTCTCTCTAGGGGGAGAATGTTGATACTCAGCTCTTCGTCTCGATAGCGCCGTTCCTTGGGCGGTACATCGGGAGGGGGGAGGGAGAGCATGGGATTCTTCGATTACTGTTCGCGTGCATGCCAACTAATCCATCCCTTTTGTGTTGTGTTCTCACTCTGTGCCTTCCTGGGAAACCTATTCCTTTCTTTCGCTTGGGTACAAGGGTAATGTAATGCTCCGACGTGGCCGAAACTGAGGGGTCGGAGGATTAATGATAATAAAAAGGAAATACCAAAAGGTGCGAAAAGATAGGTGGTGATTGAGAAGGAAGAGAAGATGATAACGCCAACTGTTATTATTTTCTTCCCACCAGTGTAATAGTTTATCGTCCACTACTTCCAAAGATTCCCAGTGCGCTACTGGTTGTCAGATGATTAGGCTTAATCCAGCTACTTCCTTCGGATCTGCTTTCTTTCCGAGTTGTAACTGTCCCATATACAATTGGATATTGGAGTCATCGCTTTGATGATCCTGCGATTAAAGAGGGGAACACTGTAACACATTTACTTCCAAAGTCTCTTTGCGTTTTCTACACTAGTTATAGTGAGCAAAACAAAGGTGGCGAGAGGGAGCATCAGCGTTACTGTGCCTGTTTCCTAAATGATGTACAATGGTGAAGACGTACGACTGTAGCGTTTCAAGCCACCTAGCAAGTTGCCTCTCCAGTTTGTGGAACGAAGTAAGCCATGAAGGAGCAGCGTGGTTTGTTCTCAATGTGTTAGATAGACATTCCTTTTGGAGGGTGTTAGTTATTCTGTATATTTTTGGTCCTCTGTGTGTAAATGTGCAGCTTCTTGTCAAAGTCTGTGTATTTTGTGTTTTTGAGTCGTCTTTTTTGGAGTCATATTGTCTTAATAATTTGTTTATAGTTTTTTTGGAGTAACTGTTATGTAATGTATCGGGGTAACAATGAGTCCGGAGCATGATATTACTAAGATACAACGTTATATTTAAGTAAGACAATTCATTGAAAAGCAGACATTACATGGGCCTTGTGATGACGTCACGTGAGATCCAGCCATCTTTATCAGTACATCGACTATACAAGTGGTAGTTCATTAATCGCACTAAATGCACCATATTACGAACACATTTAGGTGTTGTATAATATCACATTTTCTTTCAATTGACAAAATAACTTCATTAATATCACATAATAATATATAAGTACATAATTTCCAAAACCATTTTGTTTTTATACTTTTTTTTGTTGTTTTTAGTATAATACTATTTTTAATTAGTCAAAATAATATATCATCAATACTTATAAAGTTTTACATTCATTATACTTAATCTTGTTCATTCATTAATAAGGCGTCGAGGCTTTATAAGCCGACAGCCTCTTGACGAAATTTTCACATTTGTAATAGTCAGGCTAGTCTGTGACGCAGCTTGACTCACAGTTTTGCTCCCCATTGGACTAGTTTGGCTAGTTGGATGACAGTTTTACTCACAATTGGACTAGTTTGACAAGAAACGTTTTCAACTGGCCCAGCTACTGAGGGAAAAACATTGTGAGAAAGTGGAGGCCCACTATATGTGGCAATGTCATTAGGACTCTCTTTTTCTGCCAGCTCACGTATTGGGTGAATATGCCTAATCCAACTTAAATTCAATTCTGGAATGTAACCTCCTACTCCACGAGGACCATTTATTTTTTCAATTACGCCAGCTATCCATTTACTTTCATTTTTCCTATATGAGATCTCCGACTGCCCATGATTTATCATTAGAACCCCCATGATGCCTTACTTGACTTTCTTGTTTTTTGAGTACAAGTTGTTCTGTAGTCGGTGGCCTAATCAAGTCAAATCTGGTTCGCAGTCTTCTACCCATGAGAGCCTCAGCCAGTGCTTTACCTATGGTTGAGTGCTCCGTATTATGATAATCAATAAGGAATCTTTGTACAATGGCGTCTAAATCTCTCGTTTCTCCCAATGCTGAATTTAGGCACGTTTAATGGTGCGTACGGCATTCTCAGCTGCACCATTGGTAGGGGGGGGGGGGAACGGAGCGCCAGATTTAAATTTGACTCCGTTCATTTTGAGAAATGTTTGGAATTTCTCCGACATGAAAGCTGTAAAATTATCCATTACTGGATACTGGAACTGGAACATGACTTGACCAATAACTCTATCTCGCTATCAAGTCCTGGCCACCATAAATATGATCGAGCCATTGCTTTGAGCTTGACAACTCCCATGTGGGACTTATGCAACTCAGATAGAATTTTTGCGCGTAAATCAGCAGGGATAATGACTCTATAGCCCCAAAAAAGCAGATCCTTTTCGACGTGCAGTTTGTCCCTGGTCCGAGAGAATGGTGTCAATTTTTCGTCAACCTTATTGGGCCATCCACACGTGGAAAACGTAACAACTTTCGTAATGACACTGTCTTTTTTAGTTGCTTTTACTATGTCACTATAGCTTACCAGCAGATCACCATTTTCGTTAAACACATAATTAATTGTTACACCGTCGTTGTTAGGTGTTACATTTTCTGGAATCTGGTGAGAGCCAATCTGCAATATTTTTAGAGGACCACACGTGTTCTATTTTGAAGTTATAATTGGCTAGAAATAAATCCCAGTTTTGTAGCCTATTAGCACTACAAGCTGGCATGCCTGTTTTCAGTCCGAAAATCGTGACCAGAGGTTTATGATCGGAGATCAACAGCCATTCCCTACCAAAGAGGTAGATGTGGAAATTTTTTACTGAATGAATGATCGCCAGTGCTTCCCTATGGATAGCCGGATATTTTTTCTCGGTGTTGGAAAGGGCTCTACTGGTAAACGCCAGTGGCTGCTCTGTCTGTGTTAAGATCCCGGCGATCCCCACTCCCGAACCATCAACAGACAGCCTAAGCGGTAAGGAAGGGTCATAATGAGCCAGAGACCTATTTTCCTCAACGATTTTTTTTACTTCCAAGAAAGACTATTGACATTGTGAGTTCCAGTCCCAAGGAGCATCTTTTTAAAGTAACTGGTATAGTGGGTGAAGTGTGTCAGCTAATTTCGGCAAGAATTTTGATAAAAAAGCGACAAATCCCAAAACAACCTGCAAGTCTTCAACAGAACTCGGTTCTGGTGCGTCGAGCACTGCAGCCACTTTTTCGTCAGTGGTGTGGAGCTCTTGAGCATCGATTCGGCCAAACTTAATCCTGCATTCCTCAACCTAGTTAATATTCCTTCAAATTTCGTCATGAGATCCTCCACTGTGCGGACCCCCACCAAAACGTCATCCAAAAGTACTGCTGTATTCTGGATACCTTCAATTAAGGCTTCAGCTTTCTTTTGGAACTTAGCTGGGGCGGGGGCCACTTCAAAAGGTAGTCTCGTATTCCTAAGCAATCCTATGTGAGTACTTAATGTGGTGATTTCTTGCGATTCTTTATCTAACTTCAATTGTTGATACACACTGGACAGATCAAATATCCCGAAAATCGTACAGCCTTGGACGGTTTAAAATGAACATTCGGCCGACGGTAACGGGTGTTCATCAATTTCCAGCCATGGGTTGATAGTGACGTTAAAATCACCGCTAACTCTAACCGAAGTTCCTCCATTCTTGAGAATAGGTACAATAGGTGTGCCCCACTCGCTGTAGTCAACTCGCTCTTGTACACCCTCATCAATGAGGCGCAATAATTCTTTTTCCACTAAGCCCTTCAACGCAAAAGGCACTCCATCCGTGGACGAAAAAAGTTTGGTTGAGCTCCTTTTTTGAGAGTCAAATGAATTTTTCCCTTATTAACGCATCCTAATTTGGGTGAAAAAAAATTCGGAAACTTTTTCTTTACCACCGCCAACAAATGCTCTTGTTTCAATTCAACATGATTAACCTTACGACCTTGATCTTCAATCGCTGTAACCCTTAACTCAAATTTCTCGAACCAGCACCTAAATAGCAAGGGCGGACCTTGAGTCTCGACCACAAACATGGACAATTTACCATAATTCTTATCATTAAACAACACATTAACATCAACGACCCCTACAGGCTTTGCTTTTGCGTAAAAAAAAGGACAAGAAAATCTTAGTAGTAGGTTTAATTTCATGGTGTTGAAAATGCTGGTTATAGAGAGAAAAAGGCAGGATGCTTGCCGCGCAACCAGTATCAATTTCAAACGAAATTTGCACATTATCAAGGAACAGTTTAGTTATGAAGGGTTTACTTTGACAATCTGCATTAATATGATACAGAGGCATGTCTGTTTCCTCGGTCACAAAATGATTTCGAATTTTAACAGTTTTTTTTCGATTTGATGTAGATCGTTTGAAACCAGATTTATCAGCATCTTTAGAATAATTATTTTGGCATACCTTCGTCAAGTGGTTTTTTGAACTAATCCTGCAGGAAGCGTCCTTGAAATAGCATACCCCAGTATGTCGATTTCCACAGATCCGACACTTGGGACGATCTGAAGCGAGCTGCGAGGTGTCTTTCGAGTTCCCACTGACCCCTTCTTGAAGAATTTTCCGCCGCTGGCCATCCGAAAAACTGGTTCCGTCTTCACAGAGCAAGTAGATAGCTCGTACTGCTGCAGTGACGCTTCTCTGGCCGTTGCTAATGCCAATGCTATATCCAGGGTAAGCGTAGTACGATGTTCTTCGAACAATCGGTCCTTAATTTGGCCCTTGGGTAGTCTGAAAACGAATTGATCACGAATTCGGTCGTCCAAATCCGAAAACTTACTGCCGAACCCAGCGATCTCAGTCGCACCAGCCACTCATTCAAAGTCTCCCTTTTCTGCATTCACAAATTTGTATCTCGATGCGAATACAGACTCCTGAGGGAGAAAATACTTGTCAAACAAGGCAATGAGTTCTGCGAAAGTATTTTCTTCAGGCGAGCTTGGCACAGTGAGGTTAGCAATGAGTCGATAGCCCTCCTCATCTAACGAGTTTATAACCAACGAAACTTTCAGCGACTCTTTTACGATCGAATTCGCGGCAAAAAAACTGTTCATACGCAGTTTCACGATCACCCACTGATTCGATTTTGGCGAAAATGTATGGAGAGTGCCGATGTAGCCAATGTGGTTTGTAGGCGTGGCGGAATTTTGGTTATCAGGCATTGTAAAAACTATCCGGGCCCACGTAGAATATTTAACACGATGTTCGAAACACACTCCTCGTTGCCAAGGTAATGTATCGGGGTAATAATGAGTCCTAACACACAACGTTATATTTAAGTAAGACAATTCATTGTTGAAATGCAGACATTACATGGGCGCTTGTGATGACATCACATGAGATCACAGCCATCATTATCAGTACATCGACTATACAAGTGGTAATTCATTAATCGCACTGAATGTGCCATATTACGAATACGGTACACGTTATTTTCTGCGATAGTATTGATAGTATCAAGTTCTTTTTTGCAATTTTGTTCGGATAGTGGGATAGATTTTAGTCTCCGTATCATGTGTCTAAATAACGCTGACGATATATTAAAGGACTTAAACAACATCCACCATAACATCGAATATGACATGGACAAAGAACAAAATAAAACTCTTAATTACTGGGACTTGAAAATCATACGGTTGGACAACAAACTACAATACGATATTTTTAGAAAACCTACTGCTACCGACATGACATCAAACCACAACCATATACTAAGCCAAATGACAAACCAACAACATGTGGGGTAACGAGTATAGTTTTTGGCTCCTTTAAGCAGGTTGGCGTATATTTAAATTCATATCTGGAGAAGTTAAGGGTAGATAGATCTCAAAATTCGCTTTTGCAGCCACCAAGCAACATGCTTTTGGAAAACAAATTGAAATTGTAAAATAAAAGCACAGATTTTGGTAGGGGCCAAATTTTTTTTCAAATTGTTTCCAAAGTATAGTTATTGGCCCCATAAAAATAGTAATTGGCCCCATTGCCCTACAGTAATTGACCCGGACCAATCACTATGGGGCCAATAACTAAAAGACCCACCAGTCCCAGTAGGCCTACTATATTCTTCGTCCTTCTTAGCAGCTTTTGCAATAGAATGAACAGCAACTTACATAACCCACATTTCCCTAAGTAGGTATTAAACAAAACCGTACACAATTCTACAAATAATGCGTATTTTTATTGGTAGAATTTTAATCTTAAAAGCAATTTACTTCGTTCACCTCATAGACATTTCTTGTCTTGCTGTAAAATACTTCGCTGGTCATCCAGCCGTTTTCTGAATGACGAATACCCCAATCTTCATCGCCCCCAGCATCGGTAACAGATTTGTGGACTTCTGCAGGTATGCGGGTGTAGGGATAAAGGATGAGTGGTGGGGCAACCACTCCACTCGCAGAAAAGCAGTATAGGGCGGTTATGTTGCTATTTGCGGGTCCCCTATCTACTTCGTAAACGAAACGATCTCCTTTAGCTGCAATCGCCTTTCCGTTGGTAGGATTCAGGGAAAATCCCGTCTCATCGCAGTTAAAAATTCTGCTGGTGTCTTCCAGAATCGAAAGCATTTGTTCTTCCTCTAACGAGTCCTTAACGTCCTTGAACCATTTCTCAATATTTTCCCTTGAGACACACGAACTCGCCCGGGTAACTTCCTCAGCCACTCTAATGGTTAGTTCAGGGTGTCCGCGCAGGAAAGCATTATACCAGCCCTGTCCTGGTTTATTGTTCACAAAAGAATTTGGTCTCTTTGAAATATCGAGCATTTTTTTCACACTCAGCTTTAAGTCTTCAGCAAGCCTGGGCTGGCCTTTTCTTTGGCAGTCGATAATCCACTTCACTAATAATGTTTCTTCCTCTTTCAGTAGAACTGGGGCCAGTCCAAGGGAAGTTTTCTTCAAATTTTTCGATAGCCGGAACTGAAAGGTGGATTTAGGTACTCCAAATTTTTTGGCCACCCCTTTTTTCGACATCCCGTTGGCAACTGCGTCCAGGGCTGCAGCTAAGTCATCTTGGGAATATATATTTCCCCTTCTTAGGCATTTTCACTAAAAACAATGAAGCATTTTAGTAATTGGCACCACAGCTATTGTCACACCCAGTAATCGGCCCCTACAGCTATTGGCCCCTGGGCCCTGGGCCAATAGCTGAAAAAAGTAAAAACTTATAAAAATAGCCCTAGTTACGTAATTTTGTAGTCCTTACCTTTGCAAAAATGGTTTGTCGTTGATTACGATTTAAATATGGCAAGGTACTCCTTAAGAATTTGGTAAGCCGGCTAATTTACTCGCTATTGGTACACATACATTTTTCGTTGGTCGCCATATTTCTTGGCCAATTGCAGAAACACCACAGCCAACATGACAAACGTTATTGCCGTGAATTTTAAAATCAATTTACACTTCTTGTTTAGTCTTCAACATCTTGGGGTATATAAAATAACCTGTACTTGTAATCACGCGTACATAGGACATACAGGACAAAAAATTGGACCAGATATTCAGAACACATTAAATCTCTTAGTAGGAACTAAGACGACTCAAACTGCCAACCACCTCAAGACAACTGGACATGAACCTACCAAAATACAGGACTGCACCATCTCACTACATAAACAATACAAAGGGCGAAAACTGAACATATTAGAAAACATGGAAATTAATAAACAAAAACCCTGCAAATTATTACACAACGGTTTATTATTCGGATAATCAGCTTGACCTAGCATTAATGCTCCGAGATCCATCCTGTTTGATTCAGCATCGAAAAATATCATAATTAAACCCAAAAAAAAGTCGAAAAGAACTGAATCGTAGTATTAAAATAAACAAAAAAACGAAAGTATCTAGAAAAAACTGAATTTTAATATGAAAACATGCACGCTAAATACTAATATCAAAATTTAACCAAAAATCTATGAAAAAAAACAAAATGAGAATGATACGAAAGAATCTAAAAAAATTGAATCGTATTACAACCAAAACGTCGGGGAAATTGGAACGGGGGCGCTCGAAGCGAAAGGCGAAAGGGGAGTCGAGTGTTGGGAGGAAAGCGAGCGGGAGGCGCGCTGCTCGCTCGCCTCGGGTTTTTTAATGTGACGGGCGGGGCGGGGGGAGTTCGAACCACGAAACGCTGTAGCTCCCGCGTTGTACTGTGTTTCGTTAATTTTTTTAACCGTTTTTGCCCATTACGACCACGGGCTTCGTCCGATCAGATTGCCGAGATGGCGGGCACAACTAGATACCAAATCGGATTTTTGGGCAAAAGAACGAATTTTTTAGACCACGTTAAAGGCACAAAACGGCCCGGACGGCGGACGGACATTGCAAATTTGGAATCTCCATGTCTTGGAACGTAAAGTATCAAATTTTGAGGGGGGGTTGTAAAAAATTTTTCGTGACCGAAAACATAGGGTTATTATTCAGAATGAATAATAAACCAAAAGCTTCAATTGACAGATCATAAACAAACAAATCAACACAATGCGACACCATATCCACATCACTCAAAACACTACACAAACTAAAACTACCAACTGACGGATTTACAGACCACCCTATACAGAAAAGACTTAGAATCGACAACTGACAGACTATTCAAGACGTTCCTTTCTCTTCACCACTAGTGGTTTTCCCCAGAGGTGCATGACCCCCTTCCCCGAAGCTCCACCATCCCATTTGCCTTTCTCTTCATATATAAAGACCATGACTAACTGACTGACTCCAGTACTGACTTAATGGCCAGATGATGATGTCTTTACATCGAAAGCGCTTGCCCACAGTAACTCACCAGCCAGAGAAGACGAACTCACTTAACTAACGTTAACTTTAGTAATTTGCCTTCTGGTGGACCTAACCCAATTGCTTTAATATCTATTTGTTTTGTTTGAGTAGGGAAAATTGGACTCATTGCTTTTTGTTTATCAACCATTTCTTGACCCCTTACCCCTTTTACATTCTTCCCGTTATTTTCAAGCGCGTTGTTTACATTCACTGTTACAACAAAACTTGGCTTAACTCTTACCACTGTTGTTGAGTTCGCTAGTAACAGTGACGCTAGTAAACGCTCCGAATTGCGAACTTATGTTCCACACAGTTCTACCCACGGCTACTGTTCTGGGATTTTACCAAATGAAGGTTCTGAGACTGCAAGCGAATGGTACTATGTCGGCTCAAAGAACCTTTGCACTTCGAGAGTCTTTAAAGTGACCTTCGCCGAAAACAGGCGGCATATATCCCCCTTTTGTTAATTTTCAAATATTGTCGCGCACTATATGGTGGTTTTTAGTAGAAGTAATTTTGAACATCATTTCTAGCATAGAGTGCTGTATTAATTAAGCTTGAGAATTTGGTGTTTTTTAAATTTATCGTTAGTTCTATCATCATATTGTAGATTCAGAATATATTTAATGAAACTATTTAAGGATCTCTTCATTGTGACGCGACAGGCTGTGTTGAAATCACTCTGCAAAATAAGGCATAATTAAGGTTCCAAACAATAATTTATTTTATATTTGTTACATTAATGGATTTACACATCAGCAGGTTTCTGAATGTATAAGTGTACTTTCCCTACTTTGACATCTGTCTGTGAAGTCCACGATAGATCATTCTGCTGCACGTTTCCTAAACATTTAGTTTTTGCATCATATTGTATTTCGTTGTCATGTATCGTCAAATTTGTAATATCATTCAGAAGAAGATTTGCATCTGGAATGTCCTATAATCATGCTGCAGCACTTTTTAGGGTTCAGAACTGGCCATGCTTAGCAAACCAATCCGACAGATATTTTGAGTCCTGTGTTCGCCATTTTGTCAATTGGAGAGCCGTCGGTTTTGGAGATTTCCCAGTTGGGGCTCCTGACCCTTCCTTTGTCGTGGTAACTGCCCAGGTACTTCTCATGCCGACAAAGGGCCCAACGACGCATTTTCCCCTTTTCCTCCAACATATTATTGGTTTGCCCTCCCCCCCCCCCCCCAATTCCCACCACTCAACTCTGGAACTTTGAAGGAACATTCTTCGTGTTAGGCTCTCGTTCGCGCTCATAACGGTGTTCTCTGGTACCTTTCCGCAAATTCTTTCGGCTATTCATCTTGAACGTTCGTGTTATGTGTACAATACAGTCTTCTCTCACAACATCTACCAATGTCCTACGCAGTGCAATGGAGAAACACAAGTTTCTCATAGAGACAGACCCCATTTTCGATGGAAACGATGTATGACGCTGTGGTATTCTCCCTGGATATACCAGCTGCATATGAGCCAATTGTGCTCAAGGCTTGCCTCTGCGGCCATCCTCCGCCTACTCTACTCTCAATCAATATCTCAGCATTCCTTCCATGCTGAATCGGCATTCGCCTTTGGATGTTTTTCGTCTCTTCAGACTGTCAACTCTGCCTGCAGTTAGGAGTCCAGAATGCCGCTGCTACGAGTATATTCCCTGCATGTTGTAAGACCGAACTAAAAGGGACAGCTAGGTACACATGTTGGAACTGCTCAAACCCCATCCTATTGGGCAATGCGAGGTTGTGTAGGACACGGTGCAAGTTCATAGAAGCAGCAGTGACAACAAACCCAGACTTCCACTGAGTGGAAAACTATATGACTGACCCCCAACAGTCATTAAGTACATTAAGGAGGCCACTGGAGATTGTCCACTCTGCTGTACTTAGCATATTGGTTTCTATTCTATCTGGCTTTGGAGATTGTTGGGTTTTAAGGTCGCAAGGGCCCTGCCAAGGTCTGTGTTTGTCCACAATGGGATGTCAGGCTCATGATCAGCCCCTTTCTGCCATTTGGGCTTCAGTATCTCTACCTACTTGGTCGTCATTGATGGCCTTCTCAAGGAGGGTTTTCATTGAACTTCCGATTCTGCAGGCCAAGCCTGACTTATTTTTTATCGCAGCTCAGACCTGCTCTACATTTCCCTTTCCTATGGGGGAATGTAATGTCTGCCTCAGGAGTTCCCAGAGCTCTCCGCTTCCACATAATTTTGCCATCCCTGCTGTTTGGCTGGTTCGATGGCGCAGTGGAAGGTGTTCTACTCTTGGATGAATGCAGTTCAGAGTGTGGCTGTGGCATCAGGGTCACGAGTCTGTTGGTGCATCCTTCTGGCTCTATTCTCACTCTACTTGAGGGAATTAAGTTCGTCAGTCCACATGAGACTTTGATTGCCCTGTGCTTCTGCTGCCCATGTTCAGAGAGCCCAGCACAGTGCAGTGCTGTGGTAAGTACGTACACTTTTCTGTCCACCTCTTCGGGTATTATTAGGTCGGTGTATGTAGCACGCAGTTCATCTTCCGGTTCAGTTGAGAATTGTGTCCAGTCAGCATTTTTTGCATGGAATCGCTTTTCACACATGTCTTTAAAATAATGTTATCATCTGCAATGGCGAAGTCAATAGCCATGTGATTGCTCTGTGTTGCGCCTGGTACGACTCACCAACCTAGCAATTTGAATAGCAGGGTGTGAGACACGGCTGTGACGTCTATGCTCGAACTTCCTCCTAGACCATCACAGGTTGCCTCAGTCATGGCATCATTGGCAACAACTAAGTTACACTTAGTGAGCAACTTTTTTTACGCCCCCCCCCCCATCCAGGGTCGGGGATCCACACAATGATGATCTGGCATTTGTATCAGCACAGGCTGTGCAGGGTCATCCTGATAATCCTGCCAGAGCCTGCTTGAGTGGTTGAAGGCTGTCGGTGCAACTGGTGCACTGAATTGCCTGTAAAATGATATTAAAACCAGCTTAAAGCCACCAACTTGGATGAATAGAGCGGAATTATCAGGTGGGTGAGTGTGAGCATGTTGATGGACGGGTCAATGCTCGCCACTGCGGCCTTTGCTCACATTTTTGCTCCAACCACCACTCATGCTTGCAGTCCCAGACCAAGAGTTTTGGATCCTATGTACGGTTCTTCTATGACGAAAACACTGCAGCGTTTTTTTTTAGTGCACTTTGCATCAACTCAGCCATAACCGGGGAGCTCTGATTTGGTTGTGCTGAAGGATTCGAACTGTTTTTAGCCTATTCATAATCCACTCGTGAAAAATGGTACAGCGAGCGACAGGTTGGACGCTCTCAAACAGCTTCCACTCGGCGGGACTACTCACGGCTAACACTTACACTACATTGAAAGAAAAAGACGATTACTTTGGCGAGTTCATTACAAGTGAACCTCGGTCTCAACAAGCCAAGGGGTCGAGGGGGGGGGTTGTAGTGAGGGGTAGTAAACTGTCCAGGTCAGCAGTTTTTTCTGCTCTTGGCCTCTCATTCCCAGTACCCTTGCTGCCACTACCTCAGAGCCCCATCGACACTAGTTACAACCTATTCAATTAGGTGGGTTTGGCTCACAACTGACAAGGAAGGCAGGAAGCTAGGGCAGATGCCTGGGGAATACGCTCACTAACTCTGTCACCACCTTTAGGGAAATTCTGAGTGCCTGGCAACCTCTTCCCAACCCTAGCTCGAGTACATTGTCCCAGACCCCTGGAACCAGAGTCATGGCGCTGTCTGAGCTCTCAACTGGATCTGTCACCCCTGCAGTCCCACGTTCAATTCTAAATGCCCCCTGACAGTCTCCATCATCCCTACTGCTGTGGTGTTGTGGCCGTTTAGGGGCTCTTTAAATTGCAAATAAGCATACCTTTCAACCTTTAAAATATAGTATGAAATGAAATGGTTAGCTCTGGAGTAAATGCTATTAAACTTGAAAGCAATATATTGCAAATAAAATAAAATTCCTGGGTAAATTAAAACGGCGAATTTTAGTAAAAATGTCCAACTTTCGGAAATAACTAATCAACTCCGACCTGAAGGCTTCGTAGGGTGAACGACGATGATGTAGATGAAATGGTGACGACCACAATTTAGGTGGATATCCACATGGATGGGATCGACGGTGAGGAAGCGACGTGCACTTAGTTGTATCCCCAAATATAACCTTTTGGATGGTGGGTGGTACTGCCCCACCGAAGCCTGCAATGCCAACTCAAAATTAGATTTAACCAACAATCCGGATGCCAGATATTGTGGGCTTCAAAATTTGGAGAATGCAGATCTACAGGTGACCACTAACCGGTGGAGGAGAAAAACGAGAATGGCTGGTCCTTTGCTGAGCTGGATAATGCCTCCTATGTACTGTCTGTGCCGTCCGGATCAGCCCTTTGCCAGTTGATTAAAGATAGAATAAATATTTAAAATCCAAACAAACAAGGGCGGAAAGAACCGGGCAAACCGCGTTCATCTCCCCCTTCTCCCCCTAGTAGCCCGGGCAACCCGGCTACTACAAGCACACGACACAGCGTGGACCCTAAACTGTCGGACATGGAGCAAATTTGCGCATACGTCCAAATCATCCACGGCCAGCTGGCACGGATGAGGGCCAACGCGACAGGACCTATGCGGGACCTCGTAACTAGTTGCCTCTTCGAAATTTCGAAGCTGGCTATAAAAGCTAATGCCCCCAACGACATCGCCCCTGCCACTCCCCCTGCGGGAAACTGTGGCGGCTGTCGTGAGGGAAGAGCTGCGAGGGCAATTGCCCAGCAGCCAGTGCCACCAGCCCCCCAAACTCGAGGAGCAACAACGAGCCAGGGTAGTACCCCAGGCCCCTCATATGCGGCAGTAGCCGCTACTGCGCCTTCCTCCCCCCCTCATGGAGCTGAGGCGGAATGGCAGCCTGCCAGGGCCAGGAAGCGCAGAGGGAAGCAGAAACAGGCCCCAACTAAGCAGGAAGTGCAGGCCGAGGGCAGCGCCCGCCTATGCCTCCGCCCAAAAACAAGGGCAAAAATAAAAATAAAAACCAAAATAAAAGCCTCCACCGCTTGCCAAACTCCCCCCTAAAAACCCACGACAAAACGTGGTAGTGGTTAGGCGGACATGTGAGGAAGGAGAGGCTGGTCCCTCCAACCCTGACGCAATGGAAGCGCTTATGCGGGGTGTCCCTGCTACGGACCTCCAAGCTCTGAGTGTCCGAGTGCTAGACATCCGCACCGCAGTAGGAGGTGGCGCCGTCATTGTGACGGCAACGCCAGAAATGGCCAAGGCGCTCACGAGCCACATTTCCACAAAAAAGGAGTTGAAGCTCCAAGCGTCAGCCCCCCTGGGTCGTTTCCCACGCCTGCTGCTGTGCGACGTGCGGACCGACCTTCACAAAGAGGACTTGGCCCAACAAGTTGTTGAGCACAACCCTGCGTTAGGCTTGCAGCCGCAGGATGTCAGGCCTCTCTTCACCAAAAAGCGTGGCAGACAGAAGGATTGGGTGATTGAGGTATCACCCAGCCTGTACAAAAAACTAGAGTGGGCAAGGCACCTCCAAATAGCCTGGCAGCGGTGCGCCATACGAAAGTACCAAGCCCCCACTCAGTGCTACAAATGCCAGCGCTATGGCCACCTGGCAGTGGCCTGTACAAGACCTGTTGTGTGCGCCTGGTGCGCCTTGCCACATCTGAGTAAGGAATGCAAGCGTGATGCTCCTCAAGTGTGCCAATTGCGTCGAACGCAAAATCCACCAGGTCGCACACTCTACACGAGACGCACGCTGTACCATTCGTCAGCGAGCGATTGCCCTCCAGGAGTCACGAGTGGATTATGAATAGGTCAAAAACAGTTCGAATCCTTCAGCACAACACAAATAAGAGTTGCCCAGTTATGGCTGAGTTGCTGCAAAATGCACTCAAGAAACGCTGCAGTGTCCTCGCCATACAGGAACCGCATACATAGGATCCAAAACTCTTGGTCTCGGATCGCAGGCACGAGTGGTGGCTGGAGCAAGAACGGGAGCCAAGGCAGCAGTAGCCTGCATCGACCCGTCCATTGACATGCTCGCACTCACTCACCTGAACAGCCAGCACTTGGCCGCTGTGCTCATCCGAGCCGGTGGCTTTGAGCTGGTTGTAATATCATTTACAGGCAATTTGGCGCACCAGTTGCCAACAGCCTTGAACCACTCGAGCGGGCTCTAGCAGGCCTATCAGGACGACCCTGCGTAGTCTGTGCTGATGCAAACGCCAGATCACCATTGTGGGGATCCCCAACCCTGGATGGGGCGGGCGAGGCGTATATAGAGCTGCTCACCAGGTACAACTTGGTTGTTGCCAACGACCCCATGACTGAGGCGACCTATGATGGCCCGGGAGGAAGGTCGTGTATAGACGTCACAGCCGTGTCCCACACCCTGCTACTCAAATTGAAGGGTTGGCGAGTCGTACCAGGTGCAACGCAGAGCGATCACATGGTTATTGACTTTGCCATTACGGATGATAACATCCTCTGCAAAGACACGCGTGACCCTGATGCCAGAGCAACACTCCGAACTGCCTTCATCCAAGAGAAGAAGGCCTTCCACCGCGCCATCAAACGAGCCAAACGGCAAGGCTGGCGAAATTTTGTGGAAGCGGAGAGCTCTGAGAACCCCTGGGGCAGACACTACAAGTCCTCCATAGGAAAAGCAAATGTAGAGCAGGTCTTAGCTGCGATGCAAAATGAGTCAGGCTGGGCCTGCAGTATCGAACGTTCACTGGAAACCCTCCTTGAGAAGGCGTTCCCAGATGACCAACTAGCTCGAGACACTGAAGCCCAGAGGGCAGCAAGGGAGCTGATCATGGACCCTCCGAACGAGCCCGACATCCCATTGTGGACAACAGGCGACCTCGGCAGGGCTCTTGCGACCTTAAAGCCCAACAAATCTCCTGGGCCAGATAAAATAGAAAGCAATATGCTAAGGAAGGCTGAGCGGACAATCTCCAGCGGTCTCCTTAATTTATTTAATGACTGTCTGCAGGTCGGACAGTTCCCCACTCAGTGGAAGTCTGCGCGTTGTCACTCTTCAAAGGGAGGCGACCGCAATCAGTCGGACCCGCGATCATGGAGACCACTCAGCCTTCTTTCCATATTAGGCAAAACACTAGAAATCTTGATGTTGCAGTCCTCGAAGGAGTCTTTGGCCGCAACCTCACAGGCAGGCAATACGGGTGTACCAAAGGAAGGTCCACGCAGGATGTCATTGTCGAGATTCGGCGTGTTTCCCTGCTGGCACCGGCTAAGTACGTCGTAGCAGTTCTGATTGACATCAGAGGAGCGTTTGACAACCTTTGGTGGCCAGCGCTCCTTAATGAACTCAAAGGTAGGGGAATCCCCGCAACCTGTACTCGCTCGTCAGAAGTTACCTGACAGACAGAACTGCTACGATCGAAAGTAGGCATGTCTCCGTCCGGAGAAAGATTGAGAAGGGTGCCCACAGGGCTCGGTCCTAGGACCAGCACTCTGGAATGCCTTCTTGAAGGTCTTCTCAGGAAACTCATGGAGACTGACTGCGAGCCGTACGCCTATGTGGATGACTTGACTGTGCTGATCTTTGCAGAGTCAGTCCGCCAAATTGAAGAAAAACCCACCACGTGCTCCGCACTGTCAACCAATGGTGCGAGCACGTCAAGATGCAGGTGGCTGAGGAAAACCCAGCTAATCCTCTTGAAGGGGAAAGTGAATAATCCACCCACAATACGCTTTGGCGGCCACAGGCTCCTTCTTGAAAAGCACGTCAAGTATTTAGGAGTGAATATAGGTGAGAGGTGGGGTTTCAACCAACACCTCCAGTCCCTTAAAGGCACTACCATTGCAAGGTTTGCCTCACTGCGTGCCATTACTAAGGCCACTTGGGGTGTGTGTTACCACGACACCATCCTCATGTATAAGGCCATCTATTTAGGTGTGATTGGCTACTGCCCTGTTGTCTGGGGTAGCAAACTAACAGTCAATCAAAAGAGAGTATTGGCCCAATCCCAGAGAGCTGCGCTCCTGTGGATCACCAAGGCCTACAAGACTGTATCAACGGAAGCACTCCAGGTGATCACTGGTCAGTTACCAGTTGATTTGGCTGTTGAGTGCATGATTGACAAGTGGAGAGTGAAACGGGAGCTTCCCCCGCTTTGGGCTGAACTCCGTGCGGATCTCACCACAGAACAGAAACATGCCGCCATCGATGAATGGGCTCTAGAGAAATGGCAAGCGAGATGGGAATCCTCGTCAAAGGGACGTGATACGTATGAGTTCTTCCCCAACATCCGTGAACGTCTTTCTAGAAAATGGGTTGAGCCAGACCACTGGACGAGCCAGTTCCTCACGGGACTTGGTGACTTCAATGCGCGGCTCCACTTCTTTTCTCTGAAAGACTCTCCATTATGCACGTCTTGTGCCTCCAGTGCGGAGGAAACAAGAAACCATGTGCTGCTCCACTGTTGTTTCTACAACAGTGAGCGACGGTTGTTGAGAGGGCAAACGAACTTAGCAGCTTTGACTGCTACAAAGGAAGCCTATAACCATTTTGCAAAGTTCGCAAAGAAGGTAATGGCTAAGAAACGTGGTTATAGTTGATCAGTCCTTTTGAAACTTGCCACCCAAGTAAACAGCAAGATCAGGTAGGGAACCAGATTAAGAACTACTCCCAGATGGTACGGGATTCCTCAGGTGGTCACCTCCGCGCGGTAACACACGGGCAACAGCTCTCTACGGTGAGACTGGCTAACGACCACATACCTGCCGTACCTCCACAGGTCTGAGTTCGGTGGATGCTGCAGGGGCCGGCCTCTTGCATATTAGCGAAACCGCAACTTCTATGACTGATATAACCCTCGTCGAGGGTTTAGGTACAGTCATGAAATAAAGAAACAGATCTGTGGTTCAATAGCTTTCTCCGTTCAACCCACTCTTCTACAACTATTTCGCCAGTAAAGAATGTCAGCCCTGTCTCTGGCAGAGAACCCTTGTAACACCCTATCCCTGTGCTCAGCGGAACTCTACCCAGTGTTCCTAATCAACAGGCGGCCAACCAGCAGCTGAACATGTTGTTAGAGCGGCTTTTTGTTCTGGAAGAGCCTCTTTCTGTTGCACCTTATAGGCCAGAAGAGATAAAAGCGGAGGAGATATCTCAGAACACTACAAGCTAGCTGTCTTCCCTAAGGATGCTTTGTGGTTCACCTTCTCTTCGACAAGACCCAACAGTCCTTGGGGACTCCAGGGGGACTACTCATAACCAGTTCTTCCGCCTGAATGCCCAATTCCTCAAGAACCCAACTATGCTGCAGGCATATACTGAGTTCTTGTACGGCTACATGGAACAGGGTCATATGGAAGAAGTAACCAGGCCCCTGCCTGAGAAACATTCCAACTGCCTCTTCCATCACGCTGTTCATAAAACTGGTAATCCACCCTGCAAAATCCGAATGGTTTCCAATGCATCCCAGTCCTCCTCATCTCCTCACTCCCTTAATGACTGTCTTTTTCCTAGACCTCGCCTTCAATTAGACATCCGCCATATAGTTACTCATATTTGGAGAGATCGATTTGTGTTTATGGCAGATATTTGACAGATCCTTCACTCTCCTGAGGATAGTGAATTCCTCCAGATTATTTGGAGGTTCTCCCCTGAAGAGCCTCCTAAAGACTATGTCCTCCAGACAGATACCTACAGCACTGCCTGCCCCTTGGCTAGCTTGTAGGGTTCTCTGAGCAGTAGCTGACTCTGCACTCGGATCCTCCATGAGCAATCTAATGTGGATGACCTAAATGGTGGGGGCCCTCACTTTCCGAGGCTCTCCACGCGCGAGATGTTGTGTGGTGTCTGCTTGAGGGCTATCAAATGGAGCTTCGGAAGTGTGCTGCCAACTAACTACCCTGCACTACTTCAGGATCTATACCAGCCCACTCACTAGCCTTCATAGCCGCTTATCAGTGGTTCCGTGACTGCCGAGGTAACCCCTGCCACATTTACTCTGACAATGGGATAAACTTTGTTGGAGGAGTGGCAGAGTTGAGGACGCTCAAATCCATGCTACTGGGGGCAGTGTATTGCACTGCAGTAGGCAGAGAGGCCAGTTCCCATGGGACTACATGGCATTTCATTCCACATTTTGGAGGTTTGTGGGAAGCAGCCACCAAGTCTTCCAAAGGTCTCCTCCGCTAAGGTTTGTGAGGTTAACGCCTCACCCTAGAAGGAATTACTTCCCTGCTCACTCTGGTGGAGGCTATCCTAAATTCACGTCCATTAACTGCCATGTCTACTACCCCCCCCCCCCCCCCCGACCTAAATTTCCTCACCCCTGGACACTTCTTTATCCTCTACCCCCTTGAACACCAGCCACCCTTTGGATGCCCCCTCAGCTTACCCTTCCAGGACCCCCTTTCCAGAACCCCGTACTCTCTAGTGGCAACAGCCCTCCACAACCTGCCCTCCCATGAGTGCAACCGGGGTGCTCAGTATTATCAGGTCATCCAGCTAGCTCATGCTTTCTGGAAGCTTTGGCAGTCAGAGTACTTGACCTCCCTCCAGTTTCGCTCATAATGGAACCATGAGCAGGGTCCCCAGCCTCTTGAGGGGCCCACATGAGACTCCCAGAGTGGTGGCTTGGGTGGATTGAGCACCAATGCCTTTCGCAAGATGGCTCTGGCATCTCTCAGCTACCCAACTAGGTACCCTTACTAGGCCCTTCCAGAAACTCTGCCCCCAGCCCACTCAGAAACCCTCGCTCTTTGGTTTTCAATGCTGGGGGAGACTGTTCGCCATTGGACTGGCGAGCCACTCAGACACGTCTTATGCCGACAAAGAGATTAGTTCTATTTGCGAGTCTAACTACGCATTTTCCCCTCGTCCCTCCAAAATATTCCGTTGGTATAGCTCTTTCCTCCCCTCCGTTCCACTTCACACCACTCAACTCTGTAACTCAAAAAAAGGACATTCATGCTATGCTCTCATGCGTGCTCACAATGGTCTCCTCTGGTACCTTTCACAAATTCTATTGGCTGTTTATGTTGAACGTTATGTGTTACATGTACAATACAGTCTTCTCTCACACTCACTGAGTTCCCTTTTATTTATCAAGTCCGTTCTAAGCTTCCCCTCGTGTGTGCCCAACACCCTGATTGACCATCTCAATCGCGACCGTGAGATATTGTTTTCACACACTGTTTGCATCCAGTCAGGTAAGATAAGAACCATAAGATAGCGGTATTCTGGCTGCGAATTTGTCTCAGAATGACTGGCGCGAGTTCATGATCCAGGCTATCAAATGCTTGGCTGAGATCGAGGGTGACAAAAACCTTAGGTTTGCAGATTGATACATATCAAGCGTGTTATTCTCCTCCACGAACTCTGAGAACTGCTCGAACGCGAATTATACAACATTTTTGCGGGGACACATATTAGAGTGATTGGTCTAAAGTCAACGTGTTCTTGTGCCAGGGTCTTTTTTATTAATACGTCCATTAATGTGGATACGCATTTTGTTCTATCGAAAAGTTCAAAATGTGAACCAGAATATCAGCTACCGTATCTGAGATTCTTTTTATTGAAGTGCAAGAAATATCATCAGGTCCTAAAGGGTTCGATGATATCTCTTTAATTGCTCTTTTTGCTTCACCAAGGGCGATTGGCCGAAACTGAAACGTAGGAATGTTGTTTGATGCTAAATTTTCATAGCTGATATTAAGGAGGAGTCAACGGTCCACTGGGTTCCTAATTTGCAAAAGTAATTGTCGAGTGTGAGTTTGACCTTGATGATGCCCAGTTCGGTTTCTGGTATTGGCAAGCGAGAAGCACTGTTTGCCTTCAGCGTCCTAATGCAGAAGTGTCATGATCAGCGTAGAGATGTCTTTGCCTGCTTCATTGACTATGAGAAGGCGTTTGACCATGTCCTGCATTCAAAGCTTTTTGAGGTTCTGAAGGAGTGTGGAGTAGATGGGATGGATATTCGGATAATCCACAACCTGTACTGGAAGCAGGTGGCCGAGGTACGAGCAGGTGATATTGTGACGCCTGAGCTCAGCATCGAGAGAGGGGTTAGGCAAGGATGCCTCCTTTCACCTCTTCTTTTCAACCGCTACGCAGATCGTATATTTAAGGAAGTGGTTGAAGGTCTTGATGTTGGGGTCTGAGTGAACGGGGAGCGAATCACCTCCATCAAATATGCTGATGATACTGTGCTGTTGGCTGAGAGCCTAGAGGGTCTTCAGCTTCTCTTGAATAGACTCTCAAGTGCTGGCCAACGGGCGGGTCTGCCAATCAATATTATGAAGACCAAATGGGTGGTTTTCAGTCGTTCCTCTCATGATGATGCTGTGTTGACACTCAATGGCCGCAGAGTTGAACGAGTAAGGAGATTCAAGTACTTGGGCTGCCTCATCAACGAATCTATGGATCCGGACATGGAGGTCAAATGTAGAATTGAGAAGGCTCGTTCCGTATTCTTGAAAATGAGAAATCTTTTCTGTGATAAGAAACTCAACTTCTCTCTCCGATGGAGAATGGTAAAATGTTATGTATGGTCTGTCTTGTTGTGGACCCTAAAGGCTGCCACCCTGAGCAGGATAGGAGCCTTTGAGATGTGGCAATTGTGTAGGATGTTTAGGATCCCTTGGACAGCCCGCATTTCAAACGAGGAAGTTCTCCAGCAAGCTCAGGTTCAGAGGAAGCTCCTGGCTACGGTGAAATGCCATAAAATTGCATACTTGGGACACATATTGAGAGGAGAAAAGTATCGGCTACTTCAGTTGATTATGAAAGGGAAGATCGAGGGTCGGCGCAGTGCTGGAAGAAGACAGCTCTCCTGGCTGAATAACTTGAGGAAGTGGACGGGTATACAGCGTGCGGAGGAGCTTTTCAGGACAGCAGAGGAGAGGACTGCTCTCGCCACAGTGATTGCCAACGTCCGGTTAGCCGGATAATGCACATAAAGAAGAAGAATTGTCGAGCTCTTCTAAATCGATATTAGGGCTTTCTTCTAATGAGCTTTTCTGTTTTTCAATGCCTAGCTGCTTCATGATTTCCCAAAACTTGCTTGGGTCTTTCACATCCTGGAGCTGAGTCTTATTGAATTTGAATCGAGAGCTTTGCACAAAATTCTACACTCTGTGCCCTATCTTTATATTAGCCACCTCATCCTCTACGTTTATTCCTTCTATTTGCTTGTAAGCATTTGTTCCTTTCAACCCATAGTTTTTTATCTTGGCCGTTATCCTTTGGTCAAACAGACTTCTCTTAGCAGAAATCGATCAATAAGCTTAAAACGTTAAACACTAGTGCTACTTTCTCGTTTACTTTGTTGGAGTTATGTACTGCACATAAATCGAAGTTATCAACATCTTTTTCGATTGATTTTCGGTCGTATTTTTACTTTCCGCTACTCGAAGGGAAGGAAAGTATAGTAATCGGCCCAAAAAAAAAAATTTGGGTTTTCTTCAGATCTTTACGTTTTGAGGCCTACTGAATCTAAAAAACCTAATTTCGGCGCGTGGTACGTGTGTATGTGTGTGTGTGTCTGTAGTTCGACTAGAAATCTTGATGTTGCAGTCCCTCGAAGAAGTCTTTGGCCGCAACCCCACCGGCAGGCAATATGGGTGTACCAAAGGAGAGATTCGGCGTGTTTCCCTGCTGGCACCGGCTAAGTACGTCGTAGCAGTTCTGATTGACATCAGAGGAGCGTTTGACAACCTTTGGTGGCCAGCGCTCCTTAATGAGCTCGAAGGTAGGGGAATCCCCCGCAACCTGTACTCGCTCGTCAGAAGTTACCTGACAGACAGAACTGCTATGATCGAAAGCAGGCATGTCTCCGTCCGGAGAAAGATTGAGAAGGGGTGCCCACAGGGCTCGGTCCTTGGACCCGCACTCTGGAATGCCTTCTTCGAAGGTTTTCTCAGGAAACTCATGGAGACTGACTGCGAGCCGTACACCTATGTGGATGACTTGACTGTGCTGATCTTTGCAGAGTCAGTCCGCCAAATTGAAGAAAAAACCCACCACGTGCTCCGCATGTCAAGATGCAGGTGGCTGAGGAAAAAACCCAGCTAATCTCCTCTTGAAGGGGAAAGTGAATAATCCACCCACAATACGCTTTGGCGGCCACAGGCTCCTTCTTGAAAAGCACGTCAAGTATTTAGGAATATAGGAGAGAGGTGGGGTTTCAACCAACACCTACAGTCCCTCAAAGGCACTACCATTGCAAGGTTTGCCTCACTGCGTACCATTACTAAGGCCACTTGGGGTGTGTGTTACCACGACACTATCCTCATGTATAAGGCCATCTATCTTGGTGTGATTGGCTACTTCCCCGTTGTCTGGGGTAGCAAACTAACAGTCAATCAAAAGAGAGTATTGGCCCAATCCCAGAGAGCCGCCCTCCTGTGGATCACCAAGGCCTACAAGACTGTATCAACAGAAGCACTCCAGGTGATCACTGGTCAGTTACCAGTTGATTTGGCTGTTGAGTGCATGGTTGACAAGTGGAGAGTGAAACGGGAGCTTCCCCCGCTTTGGGCTGAACTCCGTGCGGATCTCACCACAGAACAGAAACTTGCCGCCATCGATGAATGGGCTCTAGAGAAATGGCAAGCGAAATGGGAATCCTCGTCAAAGGGACGTGATACGTATGAGTTCTTCCCCAACATCCGTGAACGTCTTTCTAGAAAATGGGTTGATGCCAGACCACTGGACGAGCCAGTTCCTCACGGGACATGGTGACTTCAATGCGCGGCTCCACTTCTTTTCTCTGAAAGACTCTCCATTATGCACGTCTTGTGCCTCCAGTGCGGAGGAAACAAGAAACCATGTGCTGCTCCACTGTAGTTTCTACAACAGTGAGCGACGGTTGTTGGGAGGGCAAACAGCACTCTACAAAGCAAGCCTATAACCATTTTGCAAAGTTCGCGAAGAAGGTGATGGCTAAGAAACGTGGTCATAGTTGATCTGTCCTTTTGAAACTTGCCACCCAAGTAAACAGTAAGATCAGGTAGGGAACCAGATTAAGAACTCCTCCCAGATGGTAGGGGATTCCTCAGGTGGTCACCTCCGCGCGGTAACACACGGGCAACAGCTCTCAACGGGAGACTGGCTAAGACCAAATACCTGCCGTACCTCCACAGGTGTGAGTTCGGTGGATGCTGCAGGGGCCGGCCTCTTGCATACTAGCGAAACCGCAACTTCTATGACTGATATAACCCTCGTCGAGGGTTTAGGTACAGTCATCTAATAAGGAAACAGACCTGTCTGTAGTTCGATTTGCGGGAGAACGGCTGATCCGATTGAGCTGGTTCTTTTTTTGTTTTGTTCGTTATTTTTTGTAGACACCAAAATAAGGTTATGGACGATTTCGGCCGATGGGAAGGGGGTGTGGGGGACGAAAATGTACCAAAAACTAGGGTTTTTCGCATTTTTCTCGAAAACGGCTCCGACGATTTTGATCAAACTTTCAAATTATCTTCTCCTAATCAATACCTAACTTTTCTTCTCTATACATATCTCCATGAAAATACGGTGAACGGAGATATGGGCCCCTGAAGCAAAAATAGGGTTTTTACGCTGTTTGGCACAACGGCTTCAGCGATTTTCACCAAACTCACAGGATGTTTTCAAATAGTTAATACCTACATATTCTATTCAATAAATGTTCCTGTGACGGTCCATTGAACAGAGATAAAAATCAAAATGTGTCGAAAATAACGTTTTTTCTAACATTTCCGTAAATTCCAGGGTAACTTTTTCACCAGATGTGATAAATCCTAATGGAGTGTCTTTAAGTCACCCATAGCCACATTTCGTTCTCTATAATTATTTCTGTATATATATGTTGAACGGAGATATAAGCCAAGTTAACTCAGAAAAGGAGATTCGTCGAATATTAATTTATCGGTATTCCAATTTTCTCAAAAACGGCTCTAACGATTTCGATCAAACTTTCGGAGTACTCTCAGCTAACTAGTCCCTACACTTTGTTCTCCGTAAATGCTCCTGTAAAAATGCGTTAAACGAAGATATAGCGCCCGCAAATGTAGGTGGTGTTCGAAATTACGGGGGTGGCGGAAAGTTGTGTGTTGCTACGCACCAGATATTTTTTAAATTTCTCCGTTTTATGAATTTAAAGAGTTTTATTTGAGAGAGACAGCAGTATGTAGTATCATGGGCGGATACACCAATTGAGGGAAATTGGCCGACGTTTTATATCAAGGTTAGAGTGAACTGTGTTTCTATGAAATTTTGGGTCAAGGGGCAGCAAGTGAAGATGAGGTTCACAAGCAGATTAAGCTGTGATTTTAAGAGCTTTGGTCATCGCGATTAATTCGTTTTGTCAATTTTTCGTACTAATTTGACGACTATCAATCACTCCAGGAAAGCTACAGGCTGGGTTTGGGTGTGTACGAAAGTAGTCGGACATCATGGATTCTTTGAGGTTGAAATTTAATGCTTGCACTATTGATCAAGAGTGTGGGAAGGTGATCAATTTCAACAAAATTTTCTCTGACTGTTCCATCTCATCAATCTTCGGTTGCACTTCATCAAGTCGACGGTTTATTATTGAGTGGTCGTTCTCTAGATCTGCGATCTTTCTTTGTACCGCTGATGGGGGACGAGTTATTTCAGAATTGTTTTCACGTATTTTATCAGGGTATTTGCTCATATCGAGCTGTAAACTTACAGGTACGTTAACTTTAGTAATTTGCCTACTGTGCCAGGGTACTACTAACAAGACTGCGCTCCACTTTCACCTTTCTCTTTGTATATAAAGACGACTGACTCCAGTACTGACTTAACGATGATGTCTTTACATACGCTTGCCCACAGTAACTCACAGCCAGTCACTAACAGGCAACTTTAGTAATTTGCCTACTGGTGGACATAACGCCAGTACTACTAACAAGACTGACCAACAAGACCTCTCCCCCTCCCTTCCCCGACGCTCCATCACCCCTTTCACCTTTCTCTTTGTATATAAAGACCACGACCAACTGACTGACTCCAGTACTGACTTAACGGCCAGACGATGATGTCTTTACATCGAAAGCGCTTGCCCACAGTAACTCACAAGCCAGAGGAGACGGACTCACTAACAGGTACGTTAACTTTAGTAATTTGCCTACTGGCGGACATAACCCAATTTCTTTAGTGCTGAAAGTCATTATTATTTCAGTTTTGATTGCTTTCACTTGAGTGATGATATCGCTATTATCAGATTGTAATGTTTTGAGGCCTGCAAAGCTGTCTTAGGAGGAGTAGGTGGAGTATTATTGTGCAGTCGTAGCCACTGATCGTTTTTCGTTCTTATCGAAAGTCGTAAGAGTCTTTATTAGATATGCCAACGCAATTTTAACGGAAAAAAGAAGTGCATGAGTTACATAGTAGTTTGTAGCCTTTGGAACATTACTTACGCTTATTGGTTAAGAGAAAAAAAGAAAGAATTAGGGATAAAAAAGCTGGAGAAAAAGAAGAAAGTTCTCGAAAGGCACAAAAAACCTTTGCACGTTCATGGGAAAGCGAGAGTTTTTAAGGTGACCTTTGCCGAAAACAGGCAACTTACCTCCCCGCCACGTTTACCTTAAGGTAAAAGTTTCCGATGTTCGTAACTAAAAACGCGAAAAACACTGTTAAAGTAAATCGTAGTTGAACAGTTTACGTTGCACAGTGTAAAGCACTGTCTACTAAGCATATGAACTGAAAATTGAAATCGCAAACGTTCACAAAACTACCGAATACTGAGAAATACACGGAAAGAAAGGAGTGTTGACTGAAGACACACGCAATTGAGAAAGAGTTTGAGCTCATTTATACAAACTTGAGATCAAACACATTCACTGGAATGCAAATGTATGCATGTGTGAAAGGCTTAGCCAAGCATACGCAGCATAGGGGCCATTCAATTTATTAACTTATGGCCTAACACCACCTTCAATCACCAAGAGGCTGCACTGAGAAAATCAAACGCAAGGAACTGACATATGTTGAGGGCGCCCACATCCACAACATTTAGCACAACGTTCATGATTGGATAGCACCAAGGAGACCAAGCTAGATTTCTCAGGATTAACCTTCAATCCACGCATACCAAGCTGCTTTATTAGCATGCCTAAAGCGATCTTCAACACTCACACAGACAGTTTTTCAAAGTTCAGGTTTGATGAAAAAAAGAAGACTGCTCTTTTAGTCAGATCTTTCTAGGTGATGTTTTTCAGATCAGGTTGAAACATCTGACATATATTGATGCATTTCAAGGGGGTACTCTAAACTCATTAAATGAAGTACAAGATAGATAGATAGATAGATGTAGATAACAAGAAGGGAAGCATGATATTCTGTGATTCTTCTCCATGACTATTAATAATAAATTTCGTATTTTTCTTTCAGGCAGAATATAGGGTTAGCTTCAATGTGTAACAGTGTTGGACAAAGTGCAGGGTTCTTTCTAGGCTTTGTTGTCTTCATTGCGTTGGAATCACCATCATTTTGCAACAATTATTTGCGAAGTGAGCCATCAGATGTTGGAATAGTCACTTTGCCAGGTGAGTGATACTAAAAGCAATCATTTCAGAATTTACATCTTGGGTTGTTTAATAGTGCATCTGAGACTGTAGAGATTGGCACACATGACCGTGACATTTCGTTTTATTGAAAGTATTGTTTTCACAATAACTTAGTCGGTTAAAAAAAAGTTTACCGAATTCAAAAATTCGTTTGTACGTCTAACTTTTTTTTTTCAGTTATTCAGTGTCTCTTCTATGTGGTAAGCTACACGGAATACTTATTAACAGTAGCTCTAGAAGTTTTAGAAGAGGTGCCCAGTGTAAGTTCCACTTGCGGGTGCTAGAGATTTAAGGGAATATACGAGTTTGTGATTGTCAGGAATGCTCCAACAAATGTTGCAGTGAGTCACAGGCCTTCAAGAATGTGTCGTGCATTTGCTGTCACACTGGGGAACCATTAGCTAACGTAGTATAGCTCAAAGATGTTGGTCACTTATCCTGTGATTACGGATGGTGCTGATGGCGTTTCTCACTATATTCTACCTATAGGGAAAATTGGTATAAATATAGATAGAATTACTTCCTGAAGGTGGTTAAATGCTGGTTCTCTGTTCTTGTTGTACTTGACCAGCTAGATGTTTTATCACCATCTCTTCTTCTATCACCTTCGTAGCTTCCAACCACTTTCCATCAGTATGGCCATTCCAGATTTCTTCTGCACTTCATGCCGCATTTTTCACCAATAACGCATTATCTCATCAAGGGCCCCGGTGAAAGTTAAATTAATTAGTTCGGTTATTTCATTTGACTAAGCCAACAGATCGGTAGTTCACAAGATTGTGGAATTTCAATGAGAAGTCAGGAAGTTGAAGATCAACAGCCACATGACTTAGAACATCTAACTGAAGATAAATATGCTCAAGTGCAAGAGACTCAAAGTGGTGGAATATATTTGAGGGGCAGGTCAATTCTGAAATTCAGCGAAAAGATTCAATGACTTCATCATAGTTGCTATTGAAAATTATTGTCCTATTGCAGAGCGAGCATAATATCTTTAATCAATGAAGAGTATAGACGAGACAGATAGAAGAAAGCAACGGACAATGAAATGGAATCATTGAAGGAAACCCAAACCTAAAATACGGTTTACCTCCTGGAAAGAAGGTACTTAACATGAAATGTGTATTCATATTGAAGACAAGCTCAGATGGCTCCATTGTCTAATTGACAAAGGTTTTCCAACCAGAAGAACAATGTGGACTACAGCCACACCCTTAGCCCTGTTGCTTGAAATGGGGCCATCAGAACTATTCTGAGTGTTACTGCTAGGGAAGGAATCACCTTGAGGAGGAAATACGTCTACCAACCAGAAGGATACGAAAATGACGCAAACCAAGAATGTCACCTGCAACGAAGGAAGCACCTCGTTGCTGGAACGAGTGGTTTGCTGCCTTTCTAATATCTATGGGGTTCATACAAAGTACTGCCAATAGCGTGAGATAGGGCGAGTAAATTCTAGTCGTTAGATGCTGCTGCTAATCCCAGTCACCAAAAGGAGTTATTTTGAGCATTGAAACGAGAATTGTGCATCATAATTGTGAAGCCTACTAGCTGGGCTTTGAGCTGAATCGTAAAGCAGATGGCTCAATCTTGATTCACTTAAAGGCCTATGTTACGAGGATTCTGGATCATTTTGGGATGAAAGACTGCCAACCATCTTCTTTGATTATAGTGAAAGTAGACATCAAATCAGGGGGCTGAGAAGACTAAACAAGCTAGAGAAGAATAAGAAGTTAATTGTGTGTACCCGCGTCGTCAAGCGGTGGGAGGATTGATGTACCTCGTGGCTACTACGAAGGCTGGGCATTGGCTACGCTTTGGGAGTTGTCTAGAACATTGCATGCGATAAAGAACCAAGAAGTGAAATCTTGAGATTGTGCTGGCCAAAATCAGAAGAACTTCTGGGATCATTTGCATGTACGCTGCAGGATTGGCCATTTCTTGGTCAAGTCAGTAGCGTACGTCAGTTGCAATATCCACTACCAAAACAGAAATGGTGGCTGGAAGGGAAATCTAGTCAAAAGGCCTTTTATCAGAATTAGTGCTGCTGAAGAAAACATCTGTTCTGCATGTTGACAATGAAGCTGCTATTCGTTTCTCTCAGAATCCAGTTTCATCGGCGCACTGAACATTTGTAGCAGGAGTTTTGGTTTATTATTCATTCTGAATGATAACCGTATGTTTACGGTCTGCAAAATTTTTGTACAACTACCCCTCAAAATTTGATACTTACACTTGAGAGTAAACCTATTAGACTAAGGTTTGTAAAAAATTTGTAAAAAAGAGTGATTGAGAAGATAGTGATTTAAATTAAAAACAGATCATCGTAGCAGTAAGCTTAGGGGTTTGGTCTAAGCGTCGGCGAAGTACCAGAGAAAAAAGCCGATATGTGGATGGAATTATGTTGAGAATTGGAAGGAAGGAATTTCAACTGCCGATTTCAATTGCTTCGATGTTGATGCTTATTACGTCGATTTTAAATTTGCATGAAAGGTGGTACCCGATGTCCTCAGTGGTGTGCAAGTTTTAACTTTGGATATTAGTTGTTTGTAGTTTTTTCTTCTTCAAATTTGCCTTGATTGGGGTTAGAATCTCCATAATCCTCACATTTCCGAGGAATACAGGTCAAGGGCTAGATATTTCTGTCACCTGGTACGAATTCCGCATTTTGCTGGTTAGTCTCACTTTCATGGTTCCACTGTTGGCATTATTTGCGCTGAATGGGGCTGCTGGTTTATAACATTCTACTTTACAGGAAATGGCAAGATGTTTTAAGGAGAAAAACTTCCTTCTTATATCGCCAGACATGTTATATCAAAATCAACTTAATAAATTGGCATAAGTGTGACTCACATTAGTATTTACACACCACATTACGTTTGAATTCGTTCTTTAATGTACTCAATTACTATGAACTCGATATGATTGATGTGGTGTCACTATTAGTTTACATTACCATTGTTGTTACAAGATATCAGGTTTATTGCAATATGTTGGCTCTTGTGAGTAAATGATGTAATGGTGGGACTATGAGTGTGTGGTTCCTCCTATTCCTCAGCGACTTGCGTCTGTTAACCAGGATTCTAAACCTTCAATAGCTTCTGAAATTTTAAGATGTGAAAAGCTGTTTGTGGGATTGGGGAAATTAGTTTGTTTTTGTATTTTTTTCGATGATTTACTTTGGTTAGTGGGCTTCAGCCCTGCTCAATGAAGAATGAGAGAAATGAACTACGAAAGCTAAGGACATCATCACCAGTCAGGCATTGTTCTGTCATCCATTGATTTTTCTCTTCTAGAAGATTTTTTTCTTTTTGTATGTACTGATAGAACGATTAGATTCAGTATTATATAATGTCAATACTACGGGAAGTGGATCAAGGTGGTCAATCTTGAACCTCTTTCAAGACTGTAATTTCTTTGTTTTTAGTGCATAATAATTGTCTTTATTTTTTATTATCCTTCCAGGATTCCTTTACTTCTGGGGTTCGTTGTATATCTTGTCAACTACTTTGGTGGCGTTCATAAAACAAGAAAATAGTCAAGTTCAGAGTGAACCTCCTTCAGCTAAAGCTGCTGTCAAAAGCTACAAACTATTAATGCAAACCATGAAGCTTCCAAATATTCAACTGTTCTCTCTGCTCCTACTTACTGGAAAGGTATATAACAAACTTTCTCTCTCCCTCTCTCTAGTCAAGTACTTTATTTTTACGCACCTTCAGTTACATAATTGGCTGGATCTCAACACATAATTTAGAAAAGCATAAGTTGTGAGGCAACTTATTGAATTAGCTTCTTGTGTTGTGCACAGAACTTCTGTCAACCCCTCTCCTACCTAACTGATCAAGTCGGTCGTTGTATGAATCTCATTGTAGTCGGTTCTTGCGTTCTGAATAAATCGTGTCATCATTTTCAATACAACTCACAATTTTATTCATCCTCATGCACATTCTGTGGTTTTACTTCGAACTGAGCAGGTGGGTCAGTTTTTAAGTTGTGACGTACTTGGGGAATTCCTTTACAGAATTACCACCGGGCAGGACACGAGTGAAACTTGTGTCAGGGCCCCAAAAACGAACAAGTTAAATATACTCATACTCGAATATACTCACTTGATGTAAAATAAACAAAATAATGCCTCTCAGGAAAGTACTGGGGAAATGAAATTATAAACCAACTAGGACCCACTTGAATTTAATCAGGAAAAAATAGAAATGAAATGAAATTAACTCCTTTTAGAATGAAACAAATTACCTATGCTCGGATTATAGTAAATGATAAATAAAGGGGCAATGGGGAATTTGAAACACCAAGCTCTGATCGCACAGGTGGCAGGAACAGTTGCCACCATCAGCAGTCCGCGGAAAACCATGACAAAGTGAAAGGGTATACAAAGAAATTCGTTATGTATGTTCTCAGTAGAGAATGCTGTATTTTTGATACTGTGCACTGAAATTTGATGAAATATACTTTTGAGGTCGATACAAGAAAAGTACATGCATTTTTATAATTTATCCGATTGATCTGAGATGTTAGGTAACGAATATTTCTATCCAATAATTTTGGCGTTAAATAAATTAAAATAAAAAATTGCTGTTTGCCTTAAGCAACCAATTTCTTAGGAATCAGCATGACTGTTCCATGAACTCGCTGTCTCCTTAACATATTGTTGTTTCATTTCTTCGACGTGCTTTGTGAGATTTGTTGATTTCAGGTATTCTGTAATTACGTGCATTAACCGGTGTTTTGTCTTTTGTATGGATGTGTTATTAAATTTATTGTGTGGACGATACGGAATTTCCTTTCATTTGAAAAATGTTAAATCTTTGTATGGGAAGATGCTGTATTCAATATTCTGTACTCTCGTGTAAAGGAAATATTAGTGAGACTGTCTAACTGTCTCGTATTTGTTCAGTGATGGTTATGATAACCATTTCCTTGAAAGTTTATGTACACTATGTAGTTGAACACGAAACTGATAGTTCACCCCACCGTTCAAGATGAAAAAACGGTGAATCACGAACTTTTGATTTTTAATTACATGGCACGTCCTTGAGAGTACTTAGGCCCATACATGCGGGGACATTTTTGTTTCCGATGTCCGTCACACTGCGTGATGTAGGAGGTCCTCCTGAACACAACGAAGACTTCATGACTACGGTAGTATCCAAACCTGCAAAGTGTGAGGTGCACTTCGCCATCTGGTTCCTTATTGCAGAGGGTAAAACACCGACGGAAATTCTTTCACGGATCAAAGGAGTTTTTGACGAAGGTGTCTTGCACAGAATGAACGTTTTCAAGTGGTGTCGTCAATTCAGCGAAGGAAGCACTAATGTTCACGACGATCAGAGGAGTCTTCCATTTTGTCTGATGAGTTAGTGAAACAAATAGAGAACGCTGTTCGTGAAGACAACCGATTGACAGTGGATGAACGTGCTGCTATGTTTCCACAACTTTACAGATCTCTCGTGCATGAAACAAAAACTGAAACTCTCTGATTCAGAAAATTGTGTGCTAGGTGGGTGCCAAAACAGTTGACACAACATTCAGAAAGTGAATCGGATTGCCTGAGCTCTTGAGTTCCTTGAGCAATTTGAATAGAAAGGTGAGGATTTACCTAGCTATATTGTGATTGGAGATGAGACCTGGGTGGCTCATTACATTCCAGAGCCGAATAGACCATCATCTCAGTGGCGAATCACGTCTTCTCCCTCTGCAACAAAATTCAAGACCTCCATTTCGAGCAAAAATCATGGCCACCATGTAGTTGGGGAATCGTACCGATCGATTTCCTGCCCTTTTTAAACCCTTCAAAAGCTCAAGAGAGCAATTCAAAACAAGTGGAAGAGAATGTTGACAAAGGGACACAACAACACCCACCCTCACATTGCCAATCTCTCCAGAGAGCTGTTGGATTCATTTGGTTGGGACATTGTGAACCACCCTCCATATTCCCTGGACTTGGATCCTTCCGATTTTCATCTCTTTACCTTTCTGAAGACTCACATGTGTGGAAAACTTTTTTTAATGGACGAGGAAGTGAAGAAAGAGGTCCTGAATTGGCAGAAAGAGTTGGTGGGAGCTTCTTAATTTATTTAATGACTGTTTGCAGGTTGAACTCAGTAGAAGTCTGCGTGTTTTGTCACTCTTCAAAAGGGAGGCAACCGCTGTCAGTCAGAAGCGCGAGCATGGGAACAGCTCAGACTTCTTTCCATATTAGGCAACACGTTAGAGATTTTGATGTTGCAGTCCCTCAAAAGAGTCTTTAGCTGCAACATCACAGGCAGACATATTTACTAAAGGAAGGCCCACGCAGGATGTCACTATTGAAATTGCAATGTTCCAGTGGAGACACTGGCTAAGTAAGTTGTAACAGTTCTGATTGACATCAGAGGAGCGTTTGACAACCTTTGGTGGCCAGCGCTCCTGAATGAGCTTAAAGGCAAGGGAATCTCCCGCAACCTGTAATTGCTTGTCAGAAGTAACATGACAGATAGAACTGCTACGATCTAATGCAGACGTGTCTCCGTCCAGAAAACGATTGACAAGGGGTGCCTCAGGGCCATACCTTCGGACCAGTACTCTGGATCACCTTTTTCAAAGGTCTTCCCTATGTGCATGATGTGGCTGTGCTGATCCGTGGACAATCGATCCGTTATGTCTGTTGAGTATTGACGTTGACGAAACACATACTTGGTAGTTACGAGTTTACTTTACGAATCAGATACACGAGCTGACGGCGGAAAAACGAATGATAACATAAACTAAACAACAACACAAGTCCCCAGCCCAGCTGGCAGAGCGCAGCACCATATTGTGGCGGGTCGCCCCTATCATTCAAACCAAATACTACAACATGCTTCTTTTTTTTTAAACAAGTTTGTCATCACCATACATTGGAAATCACGATAAGCTAATTAGTTCACAAATCACAATGTAGTCTATCCATTAAGTATTGGTGCATAATAATAACTCAGTCAAATTCGTAGAATGTGAATCATTTGGGAGGTTTCACAACTCTTTTGCCTTCAGGCCTCACAGGATCTTGGCTAGTTCCACTTGACTGATTTGCTACACCCGAGGCATCTTCATTTCCCTGAGTAGCACTCGTATTTGATCCAGGAACAGGTGTAGCTACATTTTCAGGCATGTCGCCATTACGCTCGGTCTTCTGGGGAGATTTTTCTGTGCCTTTTTCTCGTGGTGACTATCCTGGCTAGTAGATGGAGTTTGATCTAATGGTCCCGATGTATCATTGCTTGATATGTTTTCCTGTGACGCATCCGCAATTGGTGTTTCATTATCCTTGAAAATATTGCGTTCCTTTTGCTTCAATATGGTGCGATTATCTCTCAAGATGAATTTCCTATTCCGAATGTATTCAACCCTGTCAGCATTTTTTATCCTGTAAGTTTTATCATCTAAGGGCTTGACCACAATTCCCGGGCGCTAGTGACTTTCTGGTTTTAGTTTGAAATGTATGTTTCCCCTGCCACAAGGCGAGGCATTGTGTGCGCTGTTTGGTCAAAGTAAGATTTTGAACGTTGTTGCAATTCTTAGGCACTTTTTAACTGTTTTTTGAAGCTTACTACTTTAGGTCGAAGTAAGTTTGCTAATATGGGTAAGTGCATCTCAAGCGGCATGACATAAGCAGTTGTGCTGGAGAAGCCATGTCTCCTTTAGGAGCATTTCTGTACTGCAACATGGCCAGATGTGGATCACTGCCTGAGTCGCGACATTTTTTTAAGAAAGGCAAAAACGCATCATGTGCTCCAAACTGTCTCCCAGTGATGTGAGCACGTCAAGCTCCAGGTGACTGAGGAAAAAAGCCAAGTTAACCCTCTTGAAGGGAAAATTAAATAGCCAACAGTCAATACGTTTTAGCTACTGCCTCGTTGTGTGGGGTAGCAAACTCACAGTCAATCAAAAGAGAGTAGAGGCCCATTCCCCCAGAGCTGCACTCATGTGGATCACCATAGCCTATCAGACAGTATCTACTGAAGCACTCCACGTGATCACTGGTCAGTTACAGTTGACTTGGTCACATGGGCAATATCGCTATTTTATTATGACACGCTATTTCACTAAACACCTATCACCCCCAATCTGTTCCACCACCACCATTTAGCACCGTTCTAACCACATGGCCCCCATGTGAAGGCCGACCAGACTACTGCCCCACCCGATTAGCACCCCCTGGGACACCCATTCGAGCACAAACTCAGGAAAACCCACCCCTCTCAGTTGCATTGTTGCTTTGGCCACCCATACTCCCCTCCGCGTGAGTATGGCTGCCACTCTGCCACTGCCACCATGAGCCACAGCACCGCGTGTTTGCGCATCTTGGCTGCGTGGCCCACCCGGAGTGGAATAGAGAGCCCCCCAAGGGCGATCGCTAAATCGATGATGTAGGCCCTGTTATCCACCCTTACTACCATTCCTGGCATGAGGCCTCCCGCCCTAGCCTGGAAGAGGGGCTCCTCCCAACACGCCCAACCCCTCCTCCTCACACACTTTGCCAGTAGGTCGGTAAGATGATTGTGCCATGCTGTCCTGGCGCGCCTGGACACCGAATAGATCGGTTGCGCATGGACTGCCATCTCTGTGGAGCTGCACCCCCACAGGTCTGTTTCTTTATTTGATGACTGTACCTAAACCCTCGACGAGGGTTATATCAGTCATAGAAGTTGCGGTTTCGCTAATATGCAAGAGGCCGGCCCCTGCAGCATCCACCGAGCTCAGACCTGTGGAGGTACGGCAGGTATTTGGTCGTTAGCCAGTCTCACCGTAGAGAGCTGTTGCCCGTGTGTTACCGCGCGGAGGTGACCACCTGAGGAATCCCGTACCATCTGGGAGTAGTTCATAATCTGGTTCCCTACCTGATCTTACTTTTACTTGGGTGGCAAGTTTCAAAAGGACTGATCAACTATAACCACGTTTCTTAGCCATTACCTTCTTTGCGAACTTTGCAAAATGGTTGTAGGCTTCCTTTGTAGTGGTTAATGCTGCTAAGTGCGTTTGCCCACCCAACAACCGTCGCTCACTGTTGTAGAAACTACAGTGGAGCAGCACATGGTTTCTTGTTTCCTCCGCACTGGAGGCACAAGATGTGCATAATGGAGAGTCTTTCAGAGAAAAGGAGTGGAGCCGCGCATTGAAGTCACCATGTCCCGTGAGGAACTGGCTCGTCCAGTGGTCTGGCTCAACCCATTTTCTAGAGAGACGTTCACGGATGTTGGGGAAGAACTCATACGTATCGCGTCCCTTTGACGAGGATTCCCATCTCGCTTGCCATTTCTCTAGAGCCCATTCATCGATGGCGGCAAGTTTCTGTTCTGTGGTGAGATCCGCACGGAGTTCAGCCCAAAGCGGGGGAAGCTCCCGTTTCACTCTCCACTTGTCAATCATGCACTCAACAGCCAAATCAACTGGTAACTGACCAGTGATCACCTGGAGTGCCTCTGTTGATACAGTCTTGTAGGCCTTGGTGATCCACAGGAGCGCGGCTCTCTGGGATTGGGCCAATACTCTCTTTTGATTGACTGTTAGTTTGCTACCCCAGACAACAGGGCAGTAGCCAATCACACCTAAATAGATGGCCTTATACATGAGGATGGTGTCGTGGTAACACACACCCCAAGTGGCCTTAGTAATGGCACGCAGTGAGGCAAACCTTGCAATGGTAGTGCCTTTAAGGGACTGGAGGTGTTGGTTGAAACCCCACCTCTCACCTATATTCACTCCTAAATACTTGACGTGCTTTTCAAGAAGGAGCCTGTGGCCGCCAAAGCGTATTGTGGGTGGATTATTCACTTTCCCCTTCAAGAGGATTAGCTGGGTGTTTTCCTCAGCCACCTGCATCTTGACATGCTCGCACCATTGGTTGACAGTGCGGAGCACGTGGTGGGTTTTTTCTTCAATTTGGCGGACTGACTCTGCAAAGATCAGCACAGTCAAGTCATCCACATAGGCGTACGGCTCGCAGTCAGTCTCCATGAGTTTCCTGAGAAGACCTTGAAGAAGGCATTCCAGAGTGCTGGTCCTAGGACCGAGCCCTGTGGGCACCCCTTCTCAATCTTTCTCCGGACGGAGACATGCCTACTTTCGATCGTAGCAGTTCTGTCTGTCAGGTAACTTCTGACGAGCGAGTACAGGTTGCGGGGATTCCCTACCTTTGAGTTCATTAAGGAGCGCTGGCCACCAAAGGTTGTCAAACGCTCCTCTGATGTCAATCAGATCAGCTACCACGTACTTAGCCGGTGCCAGCAGCGAAACGCTCGGACTCTCGACGATGACATCCTCGTGGACCTTCCTTTGGTACACCCGTATTGCCTGCCTGTGAGGTTGCAGCCAAAGACTCCTTCGAGGGACTGCAACATCAAGATTTCTAGTGTTTTGCCTAATATGGAAAGAAGGCTGAGTGGTCTCCATGATCGCGGGTCTGACTGATTGCGGTCGCCTCCCTTTTGAAGAGTGACAACACGCGCAGTCTTCCACTGAGTGGGGAACTGTCCGACCAGCAGACAGTCATTATATAAATTAAGGAGGCCGCTGGAGATCGTTCGCTCAGCCTTCCTTAGCATATTGCTTTCTATTTTATCTGGCCCAGGAGATTTGTTGGGCTTTAAGGTCGTAAGAGCCCTGCCGAGGTCGCCTGTTGTCCACAATGGGATGCCGGGCTCGTTCGGAGGGTCCATGATCAGCTCCCTTGCTGCCCTCTGGGCTTCAGTGTCTCGAGCTACTTGGTCATTTGGGAACGCCTTCTCAAGGAGGGTTTCCAGTGAACGTTCGATACTGCAGGCCCAGCCTGACTCATTTTGCATCGCAGCTAAGACCTGCTCTACATTTGCTTTTCCTATGGAGGACTTGTAGTGTCTGCCCCAGGGGTTCTCAGAGCTCTCCGCTTCCACAAAATTTCGCCAGCCTTGCCGTTTGGCTCGTTTGATGGCGCGGTGGAAGGCCTTCTTCTCTTGGATGAAGGCAGTTCGGAGTGTTGCTTTGGCATCAGGGTCACGAGTGTTTTGGTACATCCTTCTGGCTCTATTTGCACTTTGCTTGAGGGGATTAAGTTCCTCAGTCCACCATGGGACTTTGATCGCCCTGTGCTTCTGTTGGCCAAGTACAGAGAGCCCAGCAGAGTGCAGTGCTGTGGTAAATGTGTCCACTTTGCTGTCCACCTCTTCAGGTGTGGATGCTTGCACTATTAGGTCGGTGTCTGCGGCACGCAGTTCACCTTCCAGTACCCTAAAGAATTGCGGCCAGTCAGCATTTTTTGTGCGAAATCGCTTTTCACGCGTGTCTTTGCAGAGGATGTTATCATCCGTAATGGCAAAGTCAATAACCATGTGATCGCTCTGCGTTGCACCTGGTACGACTCGCCAACCCTGCAATTTGAGTAGCAGGGTGTGGGACACGGCTGTGACGTCTATACACGACCTTCCTCCCGGGCCATCATAGGTCGCCTCAGTCATGGGGTCGTTGGCAACAACCAAGTTGTACCTGGTGAGCAGCTCTATATACGCCTCGCCCGCCCCATCCAGGGTTGGGGATCCCCACAATGGTGATCTGGCGTTTGCATCAGCACAGACTACGCAGGGTCGTCCTGATAGGCCTGCTAGAGCCCGCCGAGTGGTTCAAGGCTGTTGGCAACTGGTGCGCCAAATTGCCTGTAAATGATATTACAACCAGCTCAAAGCCACCGGCTCGGATGAGCCCAGAGGCCAAGTGCTGGCTGTTCAGGTGAGTGAGTGCGAGCATGTCAATGGACGGGTCGATGCACGCTACTGCTGCCTTGGCTCCGTTCTTGCTCCAGCCACCACTCGTGCCTGCGATCCGAGACCAAGAGTTTTGGATCCTATGTACGGTTCCTGTATGGCGAGGACACTGCAGCGTTTCTTGAGTGCATTTTGCAGCAACTCAGCCATAACTGGGCAACTCTTATTTGTGTTGTGCTGAAGGATTCGAACTGTTTTTGACCTATTCATAATCCACTCGTGACTCCTGGAGGGCAATCGCTCGCTGACGAATGGTACAGCGTGCGTCTCGTGTAGAGTGTGCGACCTGGTGGATTTTGCGTTCGACGCAATTGGCACACTTGAGGGGAGCATCACGCTTGCATTCCTTACTCAGATGTGGCAAGGCGCACCAGGCGCACACAACAGGTCTTGTACAGGCCACTGCCAGGTGGCCATAGCGCTGGCATTTGTAGCACTGAGTGGGGGCTTGGTACTTTCGTATGGCGCACTGCTGCCAGGCTATTTGGAGGTGCCTTGCCCCCTCTAGTTTTTTGTACAGGCTGGGTGATACCTCAATCACCCAATCCTTCTGTCTGCCACGCTTTTTGGTGAAGAGAGGCCTGACATCCTGCGGCTGCAAGCCTAACGCAGGGTTGTGCTCAACAACTTGTTGGGCCAAGTCCTCTTTTTGAAGGTCGGTCTGCACGTCGCACAGCAGCAGGCGTGGGAAACGACCCAGGGGGGCTGACGCTTGGAGCTTCAACTCCTTTTTTGTGGCTCGTGAGCGCCTTGGCCATTTCTGGCGTTTCCGTCACAATGACGGCGCCACCTCCTACTGCGGTGCGGATGTCTAGCACTCGGACACTCAGAGCTTGGAGGTCCGTAGCAGGGACACCCCGCATAAGCGCTTCCATTGCGTCAGGGTTGGAGGGACCAGCCTCTCCTTCCTCACATGTCCGCCTAACCACTACCACGTTTTGTCGTGGGTTTTTAGGGGAGTTTGGCAAGCGGTGGAGGCTTTTTATTTTGGTTTTTATTTTTATTTTTGCCCTTGTTTTTGGGCGGAGGCATAGGCGGGCGCTGCCCTCGGCCTGCACTTCCTGCTTAGTTGGGGCCTGTTTCTGCTTCCCTCTGCGCTTCCTGGCCCTGGCAGGCTGCCATTCCGCCTCAGCTCCATGAGGGAGGAAGGCGCAGTAGCGGCTACTGCCGCATATGAGGGCCTGGGGTACTACCCTGGCTCGTTGTTGCTCCTCGAGTTTGGGGGCTGGTGGCACTGGCTGCTGGGCAATTGCCCTACGCAGCTCTTCCCTCACGACAGCCGCCACAGTTTCCCGCAGGGGGGGAGTGGCAGGGGGCGATGTCGTTGGGGGGGCATTAGCTTTTATAGCCAGCTTCGAAATTTCGAAGAGGCAACTAGTTACGAGGTCCTGCATAGGTCCTGTCGCGTTGGCCCTCATCTGTGCCAGCTGGCCGTGGATGATTTGGACGTATGCGCAAATTTGCTCCATGTCCGACAGTTTAGGGTCCACGCTGTGTCGTGTGCTTGTAGTAGCCGGGTTGCCCGGGCTATTAGGGGGAGATGAACGCGGTTTGCCCGGTTCTTTCCGCCCTTGTTTGTTTGGACGACGAGTAGGTTGCTCATCGTCCGAAGAGGGAGGGGTCGAGCTTGGCGAGCCCGAGGAAGAGGCGCAGGTGGCGTTTTTATTACCTGCTGAAGTTTTAGTTGACTTTGTCATGTTTTTTACTTATTTGGGGTGATTAAAGAAGCGGACTGGTGTAGTGTATCCTTGTGAGTTCATTTGTTGTGTGTGTTCGTGGTATGAGCGAGAGGTGCTCGAGGCAGTGTCCTGGAAGCTCCCCTCAGGCATATTGATTCTAGCCCCTTTCGCTGGTCCGTTGAGGGTCAGCGGAGGCCCCACATGCGCCGCAGCTGCCAGTCCGGCCACCCACCGGGACTAAGACGCATGAGGGATTTTTCGGCTGCTGCTCAGAGTCAGCCCTCGGCCACTAGTGATGTGGTGAGCGGGACACACGCTATCAGCCGCCCCAGGAACGCTCAAACCTGGTTTTTCCCCTCCTCATTCTGAAGGCCGCACCTATATAGGGGATCGCTCAAAGGTGTTAGTGAGCTACTTCCAGGACTGTCTTTCGCTCATTATGAGTGTTTTAAGTAATGTGTTCTGCCACGCAAGCCGTTGCAGTGTATTTTGTATCTGGAATATGTTGTGTATGTCAGTGTCGTGAGCTTTAAGCCCCTTTAAGGCCGGATTTAACGGCCACGCAGAGGATACGGCAGGAGAATTCTGTCCCCCTTCCTGCGGGGGGTGTGTTCTGCGATCCCAGCTAAAGGTAGGGGGTTCCCAGTGTGTCATGTATGTGAATGAAGTGTAAGTTGTGTCCCTTTTAGTCCGGCTTATACGAACACGCAGGGAGTACGCCAGTGGAATTCTGGACCCCCTACTGCAGGGTGAGCACAGTGCGGCGACAGAGTACACTGTGACGCCCAGCTTATGTACCATACTCACCTCCTGCCCGCCTTTGACCTCGGATGCCCCCCCTCCTCAACCACCCAGTTAATGTCCTCACCACCCTAGAATCAACCAGTTCCCTCCCGATGGTTGTCGCATGCATTGCCTCTGCCTTCTGCACCACCATCTGCCATGGTCCGCTTTCCACATCCTCAAGGAAACAGCTTTGGGCAATGCCTTCTCTTGCTCCGTAGCGCGTGCACCATGGCCCGAAGTTTCAGTACTCTGAGCCCACCGTCACCCACTGGTCCATGGAAATTATGTAAAGAATTGCCTCTTATCTTGCTGACACCAGCAGACAGAGGCTATATAACGAGGCAGCAAGGCCGAGATGTTCAGTTCTGCTATATTTGTCTTGCTGTTCATTGTCCGCGCGTCATCCGTTCCTTATTCACCACTCATTCAGTTAAAGTGCATTCTAAGTTGTCATTTACTAAATTCTTTCTGCTTAACTTGTGTTATACAAAAATTAAAACGTTTTAAATACTCTTTCTCCAACAACGGAGAAATAACTTGGATATATGCATTAGGGCTATCAGGACGGCCTTAACCACCTCCTAACACACGCTCTAATGCGTCCACGTCCATAGTGACCAATGCACCGTGGCATCGCTCTCCCAGCACAAAGCGGTGGAACGTGGAGGGCAGCGCGTGACTCCTTAACACCTCCAGCCTCTGGAAAGGCTTGAGAGGAGCTTGCCCCACTTTCTCCAGTAGTCCCCTGCACATTCCTGTCCCGATCTTCTGGAGTCCCGCCAACCCAAACTCGACCCCCAAATACGTCCACGATGCCCCTGGCACCACAGAGCACACCTCCCCTCTGGTAAACACAGTTCGAATCCTTCAGCACAACACAAATAAGAGTTGCCCAGTTATGGCTGAGTTGCTGCAAAATGCACTCAAGAAACGCTGCAGTGTCCTCGCCATACAGGAACCGTACATAGGATCCAAAACTCTTGGTCTCGGATCGCAGGCACGAGTGGTGGCTGGAGCAAGAACGGGAGCCAAGGCAGCAGTAGCCTGCATCGACCCGTCCATTGACATGCTCGCACTCACTCACCTGAACAGCCAGCACTTGGCCGCTGTGCTCATCCGAGCCGGTGGCTTTGAGCTGGTTGTAATATCATTTACAGGCAATTTGGCGCACCAGTTGCCAACAGCCTTGAACCACTCGAGCGGGCTCTAGCAGGCCTATCAGGACGACCCTGCGCAGTCTGTGCTGATGCAAACGCCAGATCACCATTGTGGGGATCCCCAACCCTGGATGGGGCGGGCGAGGCGTATATAGAGCTGCTCACCAGGTACAACTTGGTTGTTGCCAACGACCCCATGACTGAGGCGACCTATGATGGCCCGGGAGGAAGGTCGTGTATAGACGTCACAGCCGTGTCCCACACCCTGCTACTCAAATTGAAGGGTTGGCGAGTCGTACCAGGTGCAACGCAGAGCGATCACATGGTTATTGACTTTGCCATTACGGATGATAACATCCTCTGCAAAGACACGCGTGAAAAGCGATTCCGCACAAAAAATGCTGACTGGCCGCAATTCTTTAGGGTACTGGAAGGTGAACTGCGTGCCGCAGACACCGACCTAATAGTGCAAGCATCCACACCTGAAGAGGTGGACAGCAAAGTGGACACATTTACCACAGCACTGCACTCTGCTGGGCTCTCTGTACTTGGCCAACAGAAGCACAGGGCGATCAAAGTCCCATGGTGGACTGAGGAACTTAATCCCCTCAAGCAAAGTGCAAATAGAGCCAGAAGGATGTACCAAAACACTCGTGACCCTGATGCCAGAGCAACACTCCGAACTGCCTTCATCCAAGAGAAGAAGGCCTTCCACGCGCCATCAAACGAGCCAAACGGCAAGGCTGGCGAAATTTTGTGGAAGCGGAGAGCTCTGAGAACCCCTGGGGCAGACACTACAAGTCCTCCATAGGAAAAGCAAATGTAGAGCAGGTCTTAGCTGCGATGCAAAATGAGTCAGGCTGGGCCTGCAGTATCGAACGTTCACTGGAAACCCTCCTTGAGAAGGCGTTCCCAGATGACCAACTAGCTCGAGACACTGAAGCCCAGAGGGCAGCAAGGGAGCTGATCATGGACCCTCCGAACGAGCCCGACATCCCATTGTGGACAACAGGCGACCTCGGCAGGGCTCTTGCGACCTTAAAGCCCAACAAATCTCCTGGGCCAGATAAAATAGAAAGCAATATGCTAAGGAAGGCTGAGCGGACAATCTCCAGCGGTCTCCTTAATTTATTTAATGACTGTCTGCAGGTCGGACAGTTCCCCACTCAGTGGAAGTCTGCGCCGTTGTCACTCTTCAAAGGGAGGCGACCGCCAATCAGTCGGACCAGCGATCATGGAGACCACTCAGCCTTCTTTCCATATTAGGCAAAACACTAGAAATCTTGATGTTGCAGTCCCTCGAAGGAGTCTTTGGCCGCAACCTCACAGTCAGGCAATACGGGTGTACCAAAGGAAGGTCCACGCAGGATGTCATTGTCGAGATTCGGCGTGTTTCCCTGCTGGCACCGGCTAAGTACGTCGTAGCAGTTCTGATTGACATCAGAGGAGCGTTTGACAACCTTTGGTGGCCAGCGCTCCTTAATGAACTCAAAGGAAGGGGAATCCCCCGCAACCTGTACTCGCTCGTCAGAAGTTACCTGACAGACAGAACTGCTACGATCGAAAGTAGGCATGTCTCCGTCCGGAGAAAGATTGAGAAGGGGTGCCCACAGGGCTCGGTCCTAGGACCAGCACTCTGGAATGCCTTCTTCGAAGGTCTTCTCAGGAAACTCATGGAGACTGACTGCGAGCCGTACGCCTATGTGGATGACTTGACTGTGCTGATCTTTGCAGAAAAAACCCACCACGTGCTCCGCACTGTCAACCAATGGTGCGAGCACGTCAAGATGCAGGTGGCTGAGGAAAAAACCCAGCTAATCCTCTTGAAGGGGAAAGTGAATAATCCACCCACAATACGCTTTGGCGGCCACAGGCTCCTTCTTGAAAAGCACGTCAAGTATTTAGGAGTGAATATAGGTGAGAGGTGGGGTTTCAACCAACACCTCCAGTCCCTTAAAGGCACTACCATTGCAAGGTTTGCCTCACTGCGTGCCATTACTAAGGCCACTTGGGGTGTGTGTTACCACGACACCATCCTCATGTATAAGGCCATCTATTTAGGTGTGATTGGCTACTGCCCTGTTGTCTGGGGTAGCAAACTAACAGTCAATCAAAAGAGAGTATTGGCCCAATCCCAGAGAGCCGCGCTCCTGTGGATCACCAAGGCCTACAAGACTGTATCAACGGAAGCACTCCAGGTGATCACTGGTCAGTTACCAGTTGATTTGGCTGTTGAGTGCATGATTGACAAGTTTAGAGTGAAACGGGAGCTTCCCCCGCTTTGGGCTGAACTCCGTGCGGATCTCACCACAGAACAGAAACTTGCCGCCATCGATGAATGGGCTCTAGAGAAATGGCAAGCGAGATGGGAATCCTCGTCAAAGGGACGTGATACGTATGAGTTCTTCCCCAACATCCGTGAACGTCTTTCTAGAAAATGGGTTGAGCCAGACCACTGGACGAGCCAGTTCCTCACGGGACATGGTGACTTCAATGCGCTCCACTTCTTTTCTCTGAAAGACTCTCCATTATGCACGTCTTGTGCCTCCAGTGCGGAGGAAACAAGAAACCATGTGCTGCTCCACTGTAGTTTCTACAACAGTGAGCGACGGTTGTTGAGAGGGCAAACGAACTTAGCAGCTTTGACTGCTACAAAGGAAGCCTATAACCATTTTGCAAAGTTTGCAAAGAAGGTAATGGCTAAGAAACGTGGTTATAGTTGATCAGTCCTTTTGAAACTTGCCACCCAAGTAAACAGTAGGATCAGGTAGGGAACCAGATTAAGAACTACTCCCAGATGGTACGGGATTCCTCAGGTGGTCACCTCCGCGCGGTAACACACGGGCAACAGCTCTCTACGGTGAGACTGGCTAACGACCACATACCTGCCGTACCTCCACAGGTCTGAGTTCGGTGGATGCTGCAGGGGCCGGCCTCTTGCATATTAGCGAAACCGCAACTTCTATGACTGATATAACCCTCGTCGAGGGTTTAGGTGCAGTCATGAAATAAAGAAACAGCTCTGATCCTGCATCCCCACTGCCAAGCTTGCGAACAAAACCAAGTCGTCCGCAAACGCCAGCGACGACTATCTTCTCCCTGCCGCCATGTACCCAGTACTGCTGGGCACAGAGCGCAACCCATCATGGCATTGAACAGCACAGGGGATCCCCCTTTCTAATACCTCTCCTCACCTTGAGTTGCGGTTCACCCCCTATGGTGGTGGTCCCTCTTGCATACACATCCTGCAGATACCCTACCAGTTGGGTGCGCCAACCCCGTTCTCACCAGGATGTTGAACAAGGCCTCATGCAACACTCTGTCAGAGGCCTTCTCCATCCAACACTACTGTCTCGCCTCCTCCTTCCAGCATCTGTCAGCACTATGTCCCTATCCGCTATGCCATCCAGTCCCCTTCTCAACCCTCTCTGGTGCACACTGTGGGTGACCACCGCCTCCAGCTGCTTCCCCAGAATCCTGTGAAACTGCTGGAGCACCAATGACGAGATGGTGATGGGCTGGTACTCGGCCTCTGAAGCAGGCCTGAGTACTTTGGGCAGGTGCGTTGTGTGCGCCCTCAAAAAGCACCTCAGCACCCTGCAAAACCTGCAAAACAAAACAAGAGAAAAGGTCCCTTATGGAGTTTGAACAAACTAAACACAGCTTTTTTGCCTCAGGTGAGGCGATGTAAGGCATTCCCATGCCAGCTTGGACCTAAAACTATAGGCTGCTGCTATGGGGGGGGGGGGATTAATATTGAAAGCGATATCGGACTAAGAGAGTTGGGGAGTTAGCATGATATCAAGCCGAATGCAATTGGAACAGTTTTATTCTCAATTACATTCGGGGAAGTTTTACCACCACAAACTGGGAACTGGGCGGGAGCAAATGCGTGCGCGGGCGACACGGCAATGAGGGAACCGTCTCGGTTACAACTGATGGCAGCGAAGTCTCGAGCGAATCGGGGCATTTGAGGTGCACAGTCAGCATAAATGCCTCGGACGAGCCTCCGCTAAAAAAAAGAAAGGGTTTGGTTCGTCCCGTTACACCACTCCGCCCTTGATGAAGTGCCCGTCCTCAGGTACTCATGAGCACTGCAGTTTCTTGCCATGTACTGCAATCAGGGCGTTGCTGTCCACCCAACAAAGGGAAACCTAATGTTGAGCATAGCGAGCGAGAGATAATTTTGATAAGTTCCAAAAGGGGGCCCATGTTTGTGGTGGGAGTATTGGATAAATGCAAATAAACAGTCACTCACAATGCCTCTGGCGTACACATCTTCTGTGTATCGTACGTCTTTGTCCCACGCAGCTGCTACGTCCGTGGTTCAGAGAGTCGTCCATCTCTTGGTGAAATACGATTCTCTGAGTAAGGGGAGTCGGTGTTTCCCTCCTCCTCAGAGGACACCTGCCCTCAGGTGTTCCAGAAGAGGTAGTGCACAGCGTAGAAGCTGTGTCTACCTTGCAGTGGTTAGTTGCACTTTTGGGAACAAGTGCAGCGTCCTGGCTTATGGGGTGGGGCAGGGTGTGATGCCTGTGTTGACAGCATTCACACGTGTACGTTGAGTGGCAGCTCTTGAGTGTATGTCAGGCTGCCAGACAATTCGTACACAGATTGTGCACTTCCACGTAGGTTCTTCGAGCCTCCTGGCTGGAGTTAAGGAGTTTTGGGCACTTTTATTACCCCACAATGTTTGCCGCAGATAGGGCAGGGATGTGGCTCTGGCGATGGAGTTTTGTCTTCACCAGGCCTTTTTGAAGGCGCGTGGTTTCCCCAGACTCGTTGTTTGAGAGGTTGTTCGGGGACAGACACGGGGGAAGATGTCGATGTTGATGCAGGATGGGGGATTGAGTGGTTGTGAGGTGTACAGTCGATAGGTTTCCGCTGCTGTGATGATGCTGCAAACATAATGACGGGCCAAAGAGTAGGTCGCAGCAGAAGGCCAGACAATTTGAAGGCAGAGGGTCAAAATTTCCCATCGCATTAGAAGAACCTTAAAGTTTTTCTGCTTGGCCTGCATCTCGAACTAATGTTGGAGAAGTTCGACCACTAGTGTTTTACGGGGTGGGGGGGGGATTAATATTGAAAGCGATATCGCACTAAGAGAGTTAGGGAGTTAGCACGATATCAAGCCGAATGCAATTGGAACAGTGTTTTATTCTCAATTACATTTGGGGAAGTTTTACCACCACAAACCAGAAACTGAGTGGGAGCGAACCAGCTTGGTTACAAAGGACAGGGAAGTCTGATATACGAGAATGTAAAAGGTTATGGGGCCAGATCACTCAAAATGTGTAATTTCTGCTCAATAGCAAGTTCTAAATGTATCATCGCGTTGATACCAAAACGTCGCGGTTTTCTTGATTCGGTTCGCGTTATTCCGTACATCTGGTCAGTGCGCAAGTGCACTTCATCATAGTCCAGAAGCCGAGTGCTAAAACGTTGAAAGTTGGTTACTACTGTTTCTGATAGTTCCCTCAATGATGTGTAAAACCCCAATTCTCTGCCCTCTCTGAAGTATGGACTAAGAAAATGGTGGCTCATCAAAAAAGTCAAAATTTGTCAAAATTTGACTTATTAGTTGATAGTTACAATATTTACCACAGTTGAGGAATTGGCTTGTAGTTTCCGAATTCACGACTCGGCTATCTCCTATGCTTGGCCATTAAGTTAAGTAGGAAGGTCAGTCAAAATTCGTCGAATTTTGACTTATTAGTTGACATCGGAAATTTGTATGGTGGATTCGCATCAAGTAACTGAGTCGAAAAACCCAACTGTGCCACAATAGTTTCGTGGACTTCGACTTGCAGATAAAATCCAAATTAGATGGAATTTTGATCAAAAATAGACTACGGAGTTGAAACTTGAAATGTATGTGACGAACAGGTGAAGTGGAGTACTTTAAAAATTACCATGTCCGCTTTCCTCATTTTGAGGACTCTTTTGAGCAGACAAAATCCAAATTTGATGAAATTTTGGTCGAAAAGTGACTTACGGAGTTGAAACTTGAAATCTATGTGACGAATCGGTGAAGTGGAGTACTTTTAAAATTACTGTTCCTGCTTTCCTTATTTTGAGGACTCTTTCAAGCAGACGAAATCCAAATTTGAGGAATTTGATGGCTCATAAATTGACTTATTAGTTGATACTTGCAAACGACGTGAATGAGTTCCACATCCATCAGCTTTACAATGAAATGTTATCTGCCACCTCAAAAATGTGGCTTTTTCAAAGTAGTGTTGCTGAAATGGAATTATCCAGTATTTAAAAAAATCCCTGAATAGTTGACAGCGGAAAATGACGTGAATCGCATCTACAGCCCTTCAGTAAACTATTAAATAGTATCTGATACCTTCAAAATGTTGTATTCGTACAGCAGACTCAACTTCTGGGCTAAAATTACTAATTAAAAATTTGAAGTGTATGCTGTCTAAATGGCTCATAAAAAGAACATTATATAATCGCCTCGGTCTTTCTGTATGGCTGTAGGGGATGGGAATTAATACCCATTAGTACGCATATAATGTGCGTTAATACATTTTATTACTGATTTTAACAAAACACGTTCATAAAATAACTAGTGCGTAGTAACACACAACTTTCCGCAGCCCCCTTATAATTTCAACGACCTGCTACATATAGGGGCGCTGTATCTTCGTTCAACGCGGTTTTCACGGGAATATTTTATGACGGTACTACTTGTTGGGAGTACTTCGTAAAATTTTGAAGTAATTTGAAAACCGATAAATTATTATTCGAGAAACCTCGTTTTTCGAGCTATTACGGTTTATATCTCTGTTCAACAGATACGTACAGAAATGATCACGGATCATGAGAGAAACGTCGTTCCTGTATCTATATCAAACGCAGCAAGTGAAGTTTTAGAGTTACGTAATGGCAACAAAGGCAAATGTGTTCAGAAAACAAACAAGCCTCCTATTTCAAACCGTCTCAAGTCCGAAAAATCTACGGAAGGGACAAACAAACTGGCTGATGTTGTATGAAAATATCGTTCCCAAAAAGGACACTTTCTCAAACAGTGTGTATGCTGGAAAGCCGACGGCCAACCGCCATACCCTGCTAGCGCTAGAGGAACTGGTACCAACAGTCAATGAGACTGACACAAAAACGGCACTAGTATCATTAGTGACTTCTTGGCAGTACCTACTGACTGGTGGATTGATAAAGGTGCAAACAAGCACGTTGTTCGACGCAAAGCGTCGAAATTGTCAGTTCATTGACCTCGGACTTCCCCACGTCATTATCTCCGACCGCCTAATCGTCTCCAACTATTTCGATACCTGCCCCTCACCCTTGGAAACCCCAAATCGGCGGATATTTCCAACGGTGGTCTTCCCCTCCTTCCCCTCTCCTCTTCTCAGATTCCCTTCCACCTTCTCCCAAAACATCATTCTGCTACGAAGTGTCGTCGAAGTGAGTCGTCTCCAGTTTTCGCGTTTTCTCCCAACACTTGTTTCCTAACACCTTTCGCGATACGGCCGTCTCCAATTCTCCCAACGGATACCTCTATCAACTCTCATCGACTTCTAGTTCGGCTTTCTCCCTCCTTCCGAGTACAACCAGTTTTTCACGTCTTCAGAGCCCTATTTGTTCGCGATTCCATACTCAACTCATCTCCCATGTAAGTCACCTCTTCTTTGTACAATCCAAGTCTTCAAATCTTGTGATATTCCAGCTCACCAATTACAAGTTTGTGCTCAGTAAATATCCGTCTCCGAGTTTCATTCCACGTCTATCCTGGTCCAAACATTTGGTCCTCCAGGCCGGATAGACAAATAACATTTCGCGGCTGTAGCATTCCGGGTCCAGCGCGAAAAGTGTATATTCTCTGTTCGAAACTGTAATAAGATGGACTTCTCACCTACATGGGGTAACAACTTCCATCTCCCCTCAGACCGTATCTTGAAGGACGCAACGCTAATCTCTTACTCCGAAAAACTGGTTAATCTACAACTCTCTGTAGCTAGTCTGGATACATCTGCAGCTTCCGCTCCATATGACCTCCTCAATCTGTGGTTCTCCTTCATCAGAGCATCCAGGCAATTCCCTGAGGTGAGAATTACATATCAGGAATCAAATATAAAGTACTCAGCACCAAATGGCACAACACAAATCCGCTCCTCATTAGACGATACAGAGGCCATGATTGATTTTCATCTGCTTCCGATGATGGGTTCGCCTCCATCGGCAGTCTTCACCTCCTCCTTCTTCTACTTCTTCCTCGTCGCCAACCTTCCAAAAGACTATCGACACCGTGACGATTTCATCGTTACCATCCGTTAAAGAAGACGCCGAGACGTCACCTCATCACCCCTTCACCTACGCCAAACGCTCCAACCTGAAGACATCTCCGCTTCCACCAGCCATTGGGATACCCGCTCCTTCTTCGCCACCATTCAAGAACCCGCAACCGACGCCGTCGCCCTCCGCTTCCGGTACAATGTCTTCACCTTCACCGGATAAGCCTCCGAGTCTCTCGTCACAGCACCGTATTGCCTCCCCACTCAATCACCAATACGCTGTTCACAACGACCTAATCCATGCGAACTTCCAATAGTCACCATCGAAACGAAGCCCCACCTCACTCAAGATGCACACTGCGCCCGTCAACCGCTTTCTTCCTCCCGCCATCTTCAAATCGCTGCCGACGAATGTTACACAAGGTAAGGCTCTGGAAGCGTGTGAACTGGTTCCCCAATGTAGAATATAGGAAGGAGCCTTCAGCTCTTCCTGTTCAGAGAGCAGCCCTCAGCCCTTTGTGCCTACAATCCACATTCAAGTGTTGTCACCAAGCCCAACGTTCTGAACTCAATCAATTTGCCTATACCCTCCTATGTCTCTTCCTCCTACCTGTTCCTGTGCTCCTGCAACTCCACTTAGCCCTCATCATTAGCACCCTATCCCCCAACGCCCTTCATATCTATCACGCCTCAGCTCCTCTCATATTCTCATTCGAATCACACGACCCACAACCGTTTTCCTACAAGTGCATTCACACCTCCACACAGAACAGAAGCACTGTATTGGTGTTTCAAGGCCCTCAACATAGACGTTTGCTCTCAGAATCTCGTGCCCACACACCAAAATTTAAGAGCTGTCACAGGACCTTGCCCACCCCTCTAAATTCACATGGTTTACCCTGTCTTTTGTCTCATCCTTCCGCCTATTTTCTGCTCCTACGACTCAACTCAGCCCTCATCTCAAGTATCCCATGTCCCAACGCCCTTTTTGGTCTTCACACCCTACTTTTCTAAATCCTAGTCGTCATCCTACTTTTCTAAATCCTAGTCTTCACATCTTACTATGCTAAACCCTAACTGTTGTACCCTACCACAACCCACATCATCTTGCCCTAACATTCGGTTTCTTCAATGCTACACCAGCACAGCTTTCCTCTATATCTTCTACCTTCCACTCCTGATCCTCCCTAAATTCGAGTGTGATTACCAAAGGTCCCTCAGACCACCTTACCACATTCACATAGTTTGCCCTCCCCCTTTTCCGTCCCTTCTTCCTAACTGTTTCTCTACATTGAAATTTCACTCAGCTCGCATCCTTAATAGCACAAACCTCAATGTCTTATGCCCCACATCAGTCTCCTTCAACGTTCTGTCCTACCAGCATTCCTTATCCTCTCGACCTCCCACTTGTACTCGTAATCATCCCTAGTATCATTGAGCATTCACTCAGGACAGCACTAGGTCTCACCTCTTAATCCCATGCCTTAAATCATACCTTTACCCACTGCACATGCCCTTTTGCACCACTCCCATACACTTTTCCCTTCTCACTGCCCCTGTATGCTAGCCCCTTTTAGCACGACCTCAGTAAGCTCCTTCAACTTTCAAAACCTCACTGTAATTGCCCCTACCGCCCCTTTCAACATGCCTTCCTCCCTCTTGCAGCACCCCAGCGTGCCTTCCTCACTAATTGCACCACCCCAATGTGCATTCTCCTACTTGCACCACCCCAATGTGCGTTCTCCTACTTGCACCACCCCAATGTGCGTTCTCTTACTTGCACCACCCCAATGTGCATTCTCCTACTTGCACCACCCCAATGTGCGTTCTCCTGTGTGCACCAAATGAGTGAAATTTCTCCTACTTACACCACCCCAATGTGTATCCTCCTAATTGCACCACCCCAATGTGTATCCTCCTAATTGCACCACCTCAGTGTGTATTCTCCTACATGCACCCCATCTCAGTGTGCATTCTCCTACATGCACCCCATCTCAGTGTGCATTCTCCTACATGCACCCCATCTCAGTGTGCATTCTCCTACATGCACCCACTCTCTGTGTGCATTCTCCTACATGCACCCACTCTCAGTGTGCATTCTCCTACATGCACTCCACATCAGTGTGCATTCTCCTACATGCACCCACTCTCTGTGTGCATTCTCCTACATGCACACACTCTCAGTGTGCATTCTCCTACATGCACTCCACATCAGTGTGCATTCTCCTACTTGCACCACCCCAATGTGTATTCTCCTCAGTGTGCATTCTCCTACATGCACCCCACCTCAGTGTGCATTCTCCTACTTGCACCGCCCAGCATGTTGGCTGTTTGCACCTCCACCTTGTGAAAATCCCCCTCTATATTCCCCATCTGTGCATGTGCTTCCCTGAACCTCAGTTTTTGATAAATACTTCCATTTCACCCTACCTTGATGCCGTTCACTTCATGCTAGTGCTTTCTCAATATCCTTTCATTCTCCTTGCACCACATCCTGTGCTTCCTCGTGTGATCACGCATTCATCCTCATCCTGGCATCTAGCTCCAGTTCTCCGTTGCCATGCTCTACTCACCACCCATATTTTGAACCAAACAACACTTACCACCTCCTCTGACTCACCCTCAAGTGAGCAAGCCTTCTCACCTACGTTCATTACCACAACCACTGTAACCCCACTTCGAGGGTTATCCTGCTGTCGCAGCTGGGAGTATGTTCGACGCATAAGCGTCGAAATTGTCAGTTCATTGACCTCGGACTTCCCACGTCATTATCTCCGACCGCCTAATCGTCTCCAACTATTTCGATACCTGCCCCTCACCCTTGGAAACCCCAAATCGGCGGATATTTCCAACGGTGGTCTTCCCCTCTCCTCTTCTCAGATTCCCTTCCACCTTCTCCCAAAACATCATTCTGCTACGAAGTGTCGTCGAAGTGAGTCGTCTCCAGTTTTCGCGTTTTCTCCCAACACTTGTTTCCTAACACCTTTCGCGATACGGCCGTCTCCAATTCTCCCAACGGATACCTCTATCAACTCTCATCGACTTCTAGTTCGGCTTTCTCCCTCCTTCCGAGTACAACCAGTTTTTCACGTCTTCAGAGCCCTATTTGTTCGCGATTCCATACTCAACTCATCTCCCATGTAAGTCACCTCTTCTTTGTACAATCCAAGTCTTCAAATCTTGTGATATTCCAGCTCACCAATTACAAGTTTGTGCTCAGTAAATATCCGTCTCCGAGTTTCATTCACGTCTATCCTGGTCCAAACACACGTCACCAACAATTTCTTCTTTGAAGAAACTTCAAATAAACGAACCGTTTTCTCCAATGGCATTTTCAGCTCAGATGCCATTGAGGCGAAAAAATCTGAAGAAACCTAAAAATTTATTCAGCCAATTACTTTACTTTCCTTTCTTCTTCGAGCGTTTAGAAAAGTGCCTGTCTCTTGTCAGAAGAGTTTTAATACTGTGCCTATTTACAGATTGGGTTTGCTGCATTTGATGGTGTCACATCACTGAAGTTCATTGAAAAAGGAGTCCCTAAAGAGAAACTAGCCATCCTTGCTGTTCCACTGGTCCCTCTTCAAATAATTGTTCCGATTATCATCACAAAAATTAACCATCCACGGCGACCTATGGATTTGTTCTTGAAAGCTTATCCTTACAGGTAGTGTTCCAAATAACTACGTTTTGTGTTTTGTTGTTGGTTCCCTGTAAATTGAAGGTATAGAGAGGCTTGTTTCCTATGAGGAGAATATAACGATCAATATTGAATTGAAATGTTCGTCTGAATCTCTTCATGAGTTTTGACAGTCAATCAAATTAATAAGTTGTATTTGATGGCAAGTGGTAAGCTGCTACACACGTGGCATGCATAGATTACTTGGAACAATCTCTGTACTATGGAGCAGGATAGCATTTTATAACTACTATTATCTGAACGTTTAAATAACAAGATTGTACAAAGTCGCACAATCTATTCAACATTCTAAACCATACATGTATAATGCTTCGATGTGGCCGAAACTGAGGAAGGGTTGGAGGATTAATGATAATAAATAATTGAGAAAGGTGCAAAGGAGATGAGGGTTAGAGAAGGAAGACAAGTACTGGGAGACTAGGAATGAAGAACTGTTGAGACTAGAAAAATACTTCTATATTGCGGAGTTACGGAACAGCAACCTGCTTCCTCAGGGGACAGAAATGGAGGAGACCTCGGGTTTTAGGTGGAAGGCTCGGCGGTCGTCCTCTGCTGAGTAGGCACTCTCGTTGGCTTGCTCCATATTCGATCGAGCGAGAGTGAAGTGGAAATGAAGGCGTTCAGAAGCGAATAGACCAAGTCTCCTGTTGCGTGTGTGTAGCCCCTCTCCCCCTCTAATTCTGGCCGACTTCGTTGTCATGTTGCCCTTGGCTGATACGGAATGGCTCATTACTTCTGGTCAACATATAATCCAATTGTGCCGGCAACATCACTCCCTCTCGCAGAATGATAATGTCCTCATGATCACAAGGCATCAGGGGTGGCTGGGTGTCTTCCCAAGGGAGGTCCTCTTTGTCACTTCAGCGAGCTGATGGTGAGGCGGCTCGTCTGTTAGCGACGCAGACAGGTATAAGGCACAGTGGTCACAGTGTAGAGAATGAGGCGTTGAGCAGCAGCGTTCGGCGTAGGCCACAGAGCGTAGGGCCAGTGTCAGGCGGCAGTAAGTCAGCATCTGTGGTAGGAGACAGGCCTGAGACAGTCTAGCGAAGGTAGACTGTGGAGAAGTCAAGGCCATGGAGCAATGTGCATGGTTTCGCTGGCAGGAGGCTGGCGTCCATGGAAAGCGTATGCTACAGAGTGATGGGCTTGAGATGAGCAGCAGGAGAAGGGGTTGACATTGGTATCAGGCGAAGATCCAAGCTGAATGGCTTTCCTGGAGCCAATTATCTACACTTATCTCCCTGTAAATGCACTTAGTGTTACACATCAACCCAAAACTGTACAAAACATTCGTCACATTTAAACCCCTTATGTCTAACTTGCGGCATGTAGTCCCAACACATATTTACTCTCTTCCCGCCCCCCAATATAATTTTCGCCCTCTACAGTTCTGATTCCTCTGTTGGAGAGGGAAGAAGAGGCGGAGGGTGTAGAGGTTGTTGTACAGCGGGATGTGTAGATATGTGAAATAGTAATGCCTGTAGGACCCTTTTCCTAAAAGACACAGGAATGAAGAAAGGTGTACATGGGACAAAGGGCTTACTTGTTGGGTGATGGCAAGGTATACTTATTCAATATAACCATCAAACTGTTACCTGTTCTGGTGCAGCGAGTACAAAATGTTATTTTAAATTGCACAGCCTGCAACATAGTCAGAATTAGTGATCCAGGATCGAAGGACAGGTATAAGGAACAGGATAAGCAAATGTACAGTGTACCGAATTAGATGCACACACCAGGTTCCCCAAACAGTCCGCAGAGTTCCACTCCTGCCCAAAATATTGTATCAACGCGGTTGGACACATATTTACTGGGACGAATCGAATCTTCCACTCAGTGAAGGCTCGTCCAAGGGTTTGTGCTGACTGGGCTCCTCGTATGCCCCGATTCGTTCAAAACATCACTGTTGTCAGTAGTAACCAAGCAGTTCTTGCGTTCGCTCCCACCCATTTCGTTGTTTGTGGTGGTAAAAATTCTCCAAGTATTATTGCAAATAAGACTGTTCCAATTGCATTCAGTGTTACGAGAGGTTTGGAGAGCGCTGACTCAGGCAAAAATTATAGTGATCACAAGCTCTGATCCATTGCCCAACTTTCGTCATATTATGAACATTCTTCTTACCATTAGACTACGATAGCTAGGGTGTCTACAACGGGAGTCAGGCGCTAGTCTGCATACTTACTCCCTGAATCACTTGGTATGATATCGCTATTTACCCTACAGCAAAAGCATCTTAAACATTTGTTCAACCTTCTGTGGAAATTTCACTTTGTCATTAGTGGTGCTCAAGTGTTGGTTGGAATCCTAATGCATAGTATCCATTGAAAGGTGTCCTGTACCCCTCTAGGGTTTTACCATCGACCTCTACGAGGAAGTTAGTTGGTGATGGCAAGGGCTGCCTGGTCTGATGAAGGCACAGCTGCACCCCTTTGGTCGACACACATACACCAGGCGCCTATATTATTCTTTCTTAGACCTCAAAACGTGAATGGTTCTTAGACCATTGCAGTACTTCCCTCTATCCAAAGGAAAAGTATAAAAGTGCGAGAAAATATATAAAACAATAGTGTAGAGCAAGATGCCATATGCATTGAGGTTAACACGAGACATCAAGAACTACACGAACTACACTGTTTTTAGATTACTCCAATAGTGGAGTAATTATAACGCAGGTATTTTTCTTTATTAAAGGGCTGTTCCTAAACCCTTGAAGAGGGTTGTGTCAGTCACGGGAGTTGCAGTTTCGCTCATATGCAAGAGGTTGGCTCCTGCAGCATCCATCGAACTCAGATCTGCAGAGGAATGGCAGGCATTCACATGCGTGCCTTCAGATGATATTGAGAGCGAATTTGGTTTTTATAGTGGTGAGGGGGGTCCTAACGTTTTCTAAAATATCAGAATGGTAGTCCAATTAACTCATAAGATAGATAATCAGGTGTGACGAAGAGGTTTGGAGATGCTTTTGAAGAGCTGCTGACTAAGGCAAAAATTACGGCAATCGCGCCGGGGATTCGATCCACAATCCGAGAATTATGAATCGACCGTCTAACCGCAAGACCACGATGAACCGCTTGCCTTTGATAGGAGTCAGTCAGCACATCTCCCCCCTCGTCTATTAACCGCTACTCCTGGAGCGAACTCTTTTTTAGGGAAAGAATTTTACGAGAGTTGAGCGAATCCCCGGAAAATCCGATCTTTGATTCGAGAAAGGCTACAAGGAAAGTCTTCGTTCCCTCGCATTGTAGTAGGCGCGTCGCCCATTCCACCTTCTCGCTGGAACTTTCACAGCGTCAGCGAATCCCGGACCCGAGAACTCGTCTCATTATTTTTCTCTCTTAATTTTTTAATTTTTCTCTGGGGCCTCTTCTTTTTCTTGGAAAGAAGAAATTCGACCACTAGTTGGGCGCCATTTGTGACGAAGAGATTTGGAGATGCTTTTGAAGAGCTGCTGACTAAGGCAAAAATTACGGCAATCGCGCCGGGGATTCGATCCACAATCCGAGAATTATGAATCGACCGTCTAACCGCAAGACCACGATGAACCGCTTGCCTTTGATAGGAGTCAGTCAGCACACAGGAGTAACCCCAAAAAATTTGGAGCCCAAACCGCTGATGTTTCGTTTCTAACATTTCTTAAAGTTTTTAATCGACAATTCCAAAAAAATTGACACGAACCTTCCCAGAAAAGTATCATGTATCAGCTATGAACTGCTTCCTTAATAATATGAAAAACTCAATAAATTCCGAAAACTCAAACGCTGCTAGTTTGTACGTAACACTTGGAAGTTGAAATAATGTGAATGAAAACAATTTTATTAGTTGCTGAAGTGACATTTAGGAAAGTTGTGTGATGCATCGTACCAGATATTTTATTATCTTAATGGAATGTGTCAATCGTTTCAGGTTGGCTTTCAATTTAGTCGGTGCTCTTTTTGTATTTGCAACACCATACATTATTCAGGGAAACCCTGACATCCCATACTACTACTATCTCATGCTGATTACAATCATGGCTATTCACCAGGTAAGCTCAATGATGTACTAATTTAGTTGCTACTCAAAGGATCTTTGGCTATCTCAGCCAGCTCTGAAGGAGCTGAAACGTTCACTCTTTTGGAGCCATCGTTCTTGGCAGTATTTGGTTCTCTAGTTACTTGTAGAAAATGAAGCTATTGCAACCGTGCCAAAAATTTTGGAGTGTCCGTTTGACGCATATTAGGTTTTAACGTTTTAGAATGCATTATAATTATACGATTATACGATGTTTGATTTTTTTCAACCGACTTCATTGTTACATTGGAAACTGAACGGACAGTGACATGCTCAAGAAAAAGATTCAGGCGAGACTTGAGGGCCCTTGTTCAGTGGTAGTCTTTACATGTACGTATTTTTTACAGTCAGCTTATATTGTGAGAATCGGCAGTTGTGGTACATATAACTTTAATGAATTTGACCACAGTTTCACGAAATTAATTATATATTTAAAGCAGGAAACGAAGAAAATTTTTTAGAATATGGTAATAAGCGTTAAGACCGAATGAAGACGTTTTGAAGATATCATCAGGCATAAATAAATATAATACCAATGGTGGTGAGTAGAAGGTTAGACACTCTCCAATACCAATACTCTCCCTCATGAGTATCACCCATTGGACCATGTTACCAACTGTGTAGACCCTGTTTAGATTTGGGTAACAGTATCTAACCCCTTTCCACCCACAAAAACAGGTTTGGATAAGCTCCTGATCAAGCTTCTACCTCATAAAATTGTGGACGATTAGCTCATCTCTTTCCTTATCATATTCTCATAAGTGTTCTCCATTACCGCGCTCTGTCGATTATTTTCTTATTATTACGTCTGTTGTTCTGAATAATTTACGTATGTTTTTGAATAATAATAATAATAAACAATGATTCTGTCTACGCATGCACAGTTATTGCAGTTGCTTTTAGACTACGACGATAATATAATTTATAAGGTTATCCTCATCTCACCCGTTGCCCCAGATCGATACCAGAGCGTTCTGTTGATTTCGAGGTGTATGGAATTAAATTATGGTGCGAACGAAGGGTCCCCCCCCCCCCAGGGCATACGGTGCAAAGTCTCTTTGTCACTTTCATAGTAGAAGGCGTCTTACATACCCCCTTTGGAAGCCGAGTATGCCCCTCACCACAGATTCCGCTGCGATTTGGGGTGCAATAGACCCCTGAGCAAAGTATTCAAAGCATTTGACTGCCAAGGCAGGGCATTCACGTAGGACGTGCTCTGCCGTCTCATCCTCCTCACTGCAAAGTCTGCATTCCACTGCCTCTGAGATGCCCGTCTTGAGATGATACCTGAGTGAGAAGTGTCCAGTGAGGAAGCTAATCAAAACCCTCAGATCTCGTCTAGAGAGTGTCAGCATCTTTGCCCTTAGACAGGAAGGCATAACAAGCCTTTTCGCTTGTCTTAGTCATGGCTGGCGATGCTAATGGGCGCTGTTTTTCTGTATCTTCCATCGAGCCACCAGATGATTCAGGTGACTCTTCATCATACCTACGTAAGGTTCAGGCCGGATCCATCCTAGACCAGCTTGGACCTAAAACTATAGGCTGCACAATGGCTGTCCAAGAATATATAGATTCGCTTGCCCTTGAGTCCTTTGGTCAGGATCTCTTCCGTGCAGATCTTTATAGCTAGGATTTTCGCTTGATATATCGTGGCATACTCTCCCAGCGACTTAGCAAGACTGTAGTTCGGCCCTACAACACCCAGTCCAGCTCTGCCTTATTCACAGCTGACCGCAGCACGCCCTATGGCAATACTGTGGTCACTACACTATCCACAGCCTGTGGACCCACCTGGTAGCATGGACATGCTCCTGGGAAGAGAACTCAGAACCAGGAAAAAACGTATTACGTTCGTCGAAAACAAATGGTTGTTCGTGCAAAATTCATTGGTTAAGCAGTTTTAGAAAAAAGAAATACTGCTTTTCCAGAGGGAGCGCAGAGAAGAACGACCAATTTACCTTTATCATTCCCTGGGGTATCATCAAAATGGCTTGTAATTAATTGGTAAATGGTCTTGATAACAGTAATTTTTCCTACACCTGCAGATCCACTCAAGAATATTCTGAAAGGAAATACTGGTTTTGAAGCAATGAAGACATGCGTAACGAATTCCCGTTGCTCAGAAGTCAATTTAACCATTAAATCCCTCAGTTGCTTGTCGTCAACACTTCGAGGCCTTAGACACCTTATACAACGTAGGTTCTTCAGAAGTGTTTGCTAACTCTCAACAGTTTTCATGAGCCCAATGAATCCAATAGATCTTCGGAAATCACTTGGAACTTGTTTCTATTCTCTTCACTTATGCGATATTTACTTTGATGAAGTTCATACCAGTTTTTACTTTCCTTGGCTCTACAAAGTAGAAAGGAAAGTTATGTAATCGGGTGAAAAAAAAATTTTGAGTTTTCTTCAGATCTTAACGTTTCAGACCCTCCTGAGTCCAAAACACAGGGGATATGTGTGTGTGTGTGTGTGTGTGTGTGTGTGTGTGTGTGTGTGTGTGTGTGTGTGCACCCTGCATCACCCTGCAGTCGGGGGTCCAGAATACCGCTGACGTATTCCCTGCGTGTCGTATGAGCCGACTAAAAGGGACAGCCGGGTGGGCCCAGCTTGAAAGACAACCTCACCTCTATGAGGTCCCCGCAGGATTACATCCAACGAGGCTTAACTGTGGCTGGGCGTCACAGTGTACTCTGTCGCCACACTGTGCTCACCCTGCAGTAGGGGGTCCAGAATTCCACTGCCGTACTCCCTGCGTGTTCGTATAAGCCGGACTAAAGGGACACAACTTACACTTCATTCACATACATGACACACTGGGAACCCCTACCTTTAGCTGGGATCGCAGAACACACCCCCGCAGGAAGGGGTACAGAATTCTCCTGCCGTATCCTCTGCGTGGCCGTTAAAACCGGCCTTAAAGGGGCTTAAAGCTCACGACACTGACATACACAACATATTCCAGATACTAAATACACTGCAACGGCTTGCGTGGCAGAACACACTCACTTGAAACACTCATAATGAGCGAAAGACAGTCCTGGAAGTAGCTCACTAACACCTTTGAGCGATCCCCTATATAGGTGCGGCCTTCGGAATGAGGAGGGGAAAAACCAGGTTTGAGCGTTCCTGGGGCGGCTGATAAGCGTGTGTCCCGCTCACCACATCACTAGTGGCCGAGGGCTGACTCTGAGCAGCAGCCGAAAAATCCCTCATGCGTCTTAGTCCCGGTGGGTGGCGGACTGGCAGCTGCGGCGCATGTGGGGCCTCCCTTTGACCCTCAACGGACCAGCGAAAGGGGCTAGAATCAATATGCCTGAGGGGAGCTTCCAGGACACTGCCTCGAGCACCTCTCGCTCATACCACGAACACACACAACAAATGAACTCACAAGGATACACTACACCAGTCCGCTTCTTTAATCACCCCCAAATAAGTAAAAAACATGACAAAGTCAACTAAAACTTCAGCAGGTAATAAAAACGCCACCTGCGCCTCTTCCTCGGGCTCGCCAAGCTCGACCCCTCCCTCTTCGGACGATGAGCAACCTACTCGTCGTCCAAACAAACAAGGGCGGAAAGAACCGGGCAAACCGCGTTCATCTCCCCTTCTCCCCTAGTAGCCGGGCAACCCGGCTACTACAAGCACACGACACAGCGTGGACCCTAAACTGTCGGACATGGAGCAAATTTGCGCATACGTCCAAATCATCCACGGCCAGCTGGCACGGATGAGGGCCAACGCGACAGGACCTATGCGGGACCTCGTAACTAGTTGCCTCTTCGAAATTTCGAAGCTGGCTATAAGCTAATGCCCCCAACGACATCGCCCCCTGCCACTCCCCTGCGGGAAACTGTGGCGGCTGTCGTGAGGAAGAGCTGCGTAGGGCAATTGCCCAGCAGCCAGTGCCACCAGCCCCCCAAACTCGAGGAGCAACAACGAGCCAGGGTAGTACCCCAGGCCCCTCATATGCGGCAGTAGCCGCTACTGCGCCTTCCTCCCCCCCTCATGGAGCTGAGGCGGAATGGCAGCCTGCCAGGGCCAGGAAGCGCAGAGGGAAGCAGAAACAGGCCCCAACTAAGCAGGAAGTGCAGGCCGAGGGCAGCGCCCGCCTATGCCTCCGCCAAAAACAAGGGCAAAAATAAAAATAAAAACCAAAATAAAAGCCTCCACCGCTTGCCAAACTCCCCCCTAAAAACCCACGACAAAACGTGGTAGTGGTTAGGCGGACATGTGAGGAAGGAGAGGCTGGTCCCTCCAACCCTGACGCAATGGAAGCGCTTATGCGGGGTGTCCCTGCTACGGACCTCCAAGCTCTGAGTGTCCGAGTGCTAGACATCCGCACCGCAGTAGGAGGTGGCGCCGTCATTGTGACGGAAACGCCAGAAATGGCCAAGGCGCCACGAGCCACATTTCCACAAAAAGGAGTTGAAGCTCCAAGCGTCAGCCCCCTGGGTCGTTTCCCACGCCTGCTGCTGTGCGACGTGCGGACCGACCTTCAAAGAGGACTTGGCCCAACAAGTTGTTGAGCACAACCCTGCGTTAGGCTTGCAGCCGCAGGATGTCAGGCCTCTCTTCACCAAAAGCGTGGCAGACAGAAGGATTGGGTGATTGAGGTATCACCCAGCCTGTACAAAAAACTAGAGGGCAAGGCACCTCCAAATAGCCTGGCAGCGGTGCGCCATACGAAAGTACCAAGCCCCACTCAGTGCTACAAATGCCAGCGCTATGGCCACCTGGCAGTGGCCTGTACAAGACCTGTTGTGTGCGCCTGGTGCGCCTTGCCACATCTGAGTAAGGAATGCAAGCGTGATGCTCCCTCAAGTGTGCCAATTGCGTCGAGCATAAAATCCAACAGGTCGCACACTCTACACGAGACGCACGCTGTACCACTCGTCAGCGAGCGATTGCCCTCCAGGAGTCACGAGTGGATTATGAATAGGTCAAAAACAGTTCGAATCCTTCAGCACAACACAAATAAGAGTTGCCCAGTTATGGCTGAGTTGCTGCAAAATGCACTCAAGAAACGCTGCAGTGTCCTCGCCATACAGGAACCGTACATAGGATCCAAAACTCTTGGTCTCGGATCGCAGGCACGAGTGGTGGCTGGAGCAAGAACGGGAGCCAAGGCAGCAGTAGCCTGCATCGACCCGTCCATTGACATGCTCGCACTCACTCACCTGAACAGCCAGCACTTGGCGCTGTGCTCATCCGAGCCGGTGGCTTTGAGCTGGTTGTAATATCATTTACAGGCAATTTGGCGCACCAGTTGCCAACAGCCTTGAACCACTCGGCGGGCTCTAGCAGGCCTATCAGGACGACCCTCGTAGTCTGTGCTGATGCAAACGCCAGATCACCATTGTGGGGATCCCCAACCCTGGATGGGGCGGGCGAGGCGTATATAGAGCTGCTCACCAGGTACAACTTGGTTGTTGCCAACGACCCCATGACTGAGGCGACCTATGATGGCCCGGGAGGAAGGTCGTGTATAAGCGACACAGCCGTGTCCCACACCCTGCTACTCAAATTGAAGGGTTGGCGAGTCGTACCAGGTGCAACGCAGAGCGATCACATGGTTATTGACTTTGCCATTACGGATGATAACATCCTCTGCAAAGACACGCGTGAAAAGCGATTCCGCACAAAAAATGCTGACTGGCCGCAATTCTTTAGGGTACTGGAAGGTGAACTGCGTGCCGCAGACACCGACCTAATAGTGCAAGCATCCACACCTGAAGAGGTGGACAGCAAAGTGGACACATTTACCACAGCACTGCACTCTGCTGGGCTCTCTGTACTTGGCCAACAGAAGCACAGGGCGATCAAAGTCCCATGGTGGACTGAGGAACTTAATCCCCTCAAGCAAAGTGCAAATAGAGCCAGAAGGATGTACCAAAACACTCGTGACCCTGATGCCAGAGCAACACTCCGAACTGCCTTCATCCAAGAGAAGAAGGCCTTCCACCGCGCCATCAAACGAGCCAAACGGCAAGGCTGGCGAAATTTTGTGGAAGCGGAGAGCTCTGAGAACCCCTGGGGCAGACACTACAAGTCCTCCATAGGAAAAGCAAATGTAGAGCAGGTCTTAGCTGCGATGCAAAATGAGTCAGGCTGGGCCTGCAGTATCGAACGTTCACTGGAAACCCTCCTTGAGAAGGCGTTCCCAGATGACCAACTAGCTCGAGACACTGAAGCCCAGAGGGCAGCAAGAGAGCTGATCATGGACCCTCCGAACGAGCCCGACATCCCATTGTGGACAACAGGCGACCTCGGCAGGGCTCTTGCGACCTTAAAGCCCAACAAATCTCCTGGGCCAGATAAAATAGAAAGCAATATGCTAAGGAAGGCTGAGCGGACAATCTCCAGCGGTCTCCTTAATTTATTTAATGACTGTCTGCAGGTCGGACAGTTCCCCACTCAGTGGAAGTCTGCGCGCGTTGTCACTCTTCAAAGGGAGGCGACCGCAATCAGTCGGACCAGCGATCATGGAGACCACTCAGCCTTCTTTCCATATTAGGCAAAACACTAGAAATCTTGATGTTGCAGTCCCTCGAAGGAGTCTTTGGCCGCAACCTCACAGGCAGGCAATACGGGTGTACCAAAGGAAGGTCCACGCAGGATGTCATTGTCGAGATTCGGCGTGTTTCCCTGCTGGCACCGGCTAAGTACGTCGTAGCAGTTCTGATTGACATCAGAGGAGCGTTTGACAACCTTTGGTGGCCAGCGCTCCTTAATGAACTCAAAGGTAGGGAATCCCCGCAACCTGTACTCGCTCGTCAGAAGTTACCTGACAGACAGAACTGCTACGATCGAAAGTAGGCATGTCTCCGTCCGGAGAAAGATTGAGAAGGGGTGCCGACAGGGCTCGGTCCTAGGACCAGCACTCTGGAATGCCTTCTTGAAGGTCTTCTCAGGAAACTCATGAAGACTGACTGCGAGCCGTACGCCTATGTGGATGACTTGACTGTGCTGATCTTTGCAGAGTCAGTCCGCCAAATTGAAGAAAAACCCACCACGTGCTCCGCACTGTCAACCAATGGTGCGAGCACGTCAAGATGCAGGTGGCTGAGGAAAAAACCCAGCTAATCCTCTTGAAGGGGAAAGTGAATAATCCACCCACAATACGCTTTGGCGGCCACAGGCTCCTTCTTGAAAAGCACGTCAAGTATTTAGGAGTGAATATAGGTGAGAGGTGGGGTTTCAACCAACACCTCCAGTCCCTTAAAGGCACTACCATTGCAAGGTTTGCCTCACTGCGTGCCATTACTAAGGCCACTTGGGGTGTGTGTTACCACGACACCATCCTCATGTATAAGGCCATCTATTTAGGTGTGATTGGCTACTGCCCTGTTGTCTGGGGTAGCAAACTAACAGTCAATCGAAAGAGAGTATTGGCCCAATCCCAGAGAGCCGCGCTCCTGTGGATCACCAAGGCCTACAAGACTGTATCAACGGAAGCACTCCAGGTGATCACTGGTCAGTTACCAGTTGATTTGGCTGTTGAGTGCATGATTGACAAGTGGAGAGTGAAGCAGGAGCTTCCCCGCTTTGGGCTGAACTCGTGCGGATCTCACCACAGAACAGAAACTTGCCGCCATCGATGAATGGGCTCTAGAGAAATGGCAAGCGAGATGGGAATCCTCGTCAAAGGGACGTGATACGTATGAGTTCTTCCCCAACATCCGTGAACGTCTTTCTAGAAAATGGGTTGAGCCAGACCACTGGACGAGCCAGTTCCTCACGGGACATGGTGACTTCAATGCGCGGCTCCACTTCTTTTCTCTGAAAGACTCTCCATTATGCACGTCTTGTGCCTCCAGTGCGGAGGAAACAAGAAACCATGTGCTGCTCCACTGTAGTTTCTACAACAGTGAGCGACGGTTGTTGAGAGGGCAAACGAACTTAGCAGCTTTGACTGCTACAAAGGAAGCCTATAACCATTTTGCAAAGTTCGCAAAGAAGGTAATGGCTAAGAAACGTGGTTATAGTTGATCAGTCCTTTTGAAACTTGCCACCCAAGTAAACAGTAAGATCAGGTAGGGAACCAGATTAAGAACTACTCCCAGATGGTACGGGATTCCTCAGGTGGTCACCTCCGGGCGGTAACACACGGGCAACAGCTCTCTACGGTGAGACTGGCTAACGACCACATACCTGCCGTACCTCCACAGGTCTGAGTTCGGTGGATGCTGCAGGGGCCGGCCTCTTGCATATTAGCGAAACCGCAACTTCTATGACTGATATAACCCTCGTCGAGGGTTTAGGTACAGTCATGAAATAAAGAAACAGACCTGTGTGTGTGCACCCTGCAGTCCGCTGACGTATTCCCTGCATGTCGTGAGCTGACTAAAAGGGAGAGCCGGGTGGGCACAGCCGGAATGACAACCTCACCACTATGAGGTCCCCCCAGGATTACATTTAACGAGGCTTAACTCTGGCTGGGCGTCACAGTGTACTCTGTCGCGACACCGTGCACACCCTGGAGTTGTGGGTCCAGAATTCCACTGCTTTACTCCCTGCGTGTTCGTATGAGCCAGACTTGAACCAGGTTTGAGCGTTACTCAAACGCGGCTGATAGTGTGTGTACCGCTCACCACATCACCAGTGGCCGAGGGCAGACTAAGAAGCAGCTGAAAAGTCCCTCATGCGTTTTAGCCCCGGTGGGTAGCCAGACTGGCAGCTGCAGCGCATGTGGGGGCCTCCCTTTGACCCTCAAAGGACCAGCAAAAGGGGCTAGAATCTATATGCTGGAGGGGGAGCTTCCAGGACACTGCTTCGTGCACCTCTCGCTCATACCACTAACACACACAACAAATGAACTCACAGGGGTACACTACATCAGTTTACTTCTTTAATCCCCCCCAAATTAGTTAAACCAACATGACAAAGTCAGTCAAAACCTCAGCAGGTAGGAAAAACGCAACCTGCGCCTCTTCCTCGGGCCGCCAAGCTCGACCCCTCCCTCTTCGGAAGATGAGCAACCTACTCGTCGTCCAAAAAAACAAGGGTGTTCATCTCCCCCTTCTCACCACAGTAGCCCGGGCAACCTGGCTACTACAAGTGCCCTGTGGACCCTAACCTGTCGGACATGGAGCAGATTTGTGCGTATGTCCAAATCATCCACAGCCAGCTGGCACGGATGAGGGTCAACGCAACGGGACCTATGCGGGACCTCGTCACTAGCTGCCTCTTCGAATTATCGAAGCTGGCTATCAAAGCCGGTGCCCCCCCCCCAACGAAATTGCCCACTACGACTCCCCCCCTTAGGGAAACTGTGGCGGCTGTCGTGAGGGAAGAGCTCCGTAGGGCAATTACCCAGCAGCCAGTGCCACCAGCCCCCCAAGCACAAGGAGTTTCTACGAGCCAGGGTAGTACCCCTGGTCCATCATATGCGGCAGTAGCCGCTACAGCGCCCTCCTCCCTCCCTCATGGAGCTGAGGCTGAATGGCAGTCCGCCAGGGCCAGGAAGCACTGGGGGAAGAAGAAAAAGGCCACAACTAAGCAGGACGTGCAGGCCGAGGGCAGCGCCCCGCCTACGCCTACGCCCAAAAACAAGGGCAAAAATAAATTAAAACATAAATAAGAAGCCTCCACCGCTTGCCAACCCCCCCCCCCCCTAAAAACCCACGACAAAACGTGGTAGTGGTTAGGCGTACATGTGAGGAAGGAGAGGCTGGTCCCTCCAACCCTGATGCAATGGAAGCGCTGATGTGGGGTGTCCCTGCTACAGACCTCCAAGCTCTAAGCGTCCGAGTGCTAGACATCCGCACCGCAATAGGAGGTGGCACCATCATTTTGACGGAAACGCCGGACATGGCCAAGGCACTTACCAGCCATATCTCCACGAAAAAGGAGTTGAAGCTCCAAGCGTCAGCCCCTCTGGGTCGCTTCCCACGCCTGCTATTGTGTGACGTGCGGACTGACCTACAAAAAGAGGACTTGGCCCAACAAGTTGTTGAATACAACCCTGTGTTAGGCTTGCAGCCGCAGGACGTCAGGCCCCTCTTCACCAAAAAGCGTGGCAGACAAAAGGATTGGGTGATTGAGGTGTACCCCAGCCTCCACACTAGAGGGGGCAAGGCACCTCCAAATAGCCTAGCAGTGGTGCGCCATATGCAAGTACCAAGCCCCCACACAGTGCTACAAATGCCAGCGCTATGGCCACCTGGCAGTGGTCTGTACGAAACCTGTTGTGTGCGCCTATATAGGTGCGGCCTTCGGAATGAGGAGGGGGAAAAACCAGGTTTGAGCGTTCCTGGGGCGGCTGATAGCGTGTGTCCCGCTCACCACATCACTAGTGGCCGACGGCTGACTCTGAGCAGCAGCCGAAAAATCCCTCATGCGTCTTAGTCCCGGTGGGTGGCCGGACTGGCAGCTGCGGCGCATGTGGGGGCCTCCCTTTGACCCTCAACGGACCAGCGAAAGGGGCTAGAATCAATATGCCTGAGGAGCTTCCAGGACACTGCCTCGGCACCTCCCGCTCATACCACGAACACACACAACAAATGAACTCACAAGGATACACTACACCAGTCCGCTTCTTTAATCACCCCCAAATAAGTAAAAAACATGACAAAGTCAACTAAAACTTCAGCAGGTAATAAAAACGCCACCTGCGCCTCTTCCTCAGGCTCGCTAAGCTCGAGGCCCCTTCCTCTTCGGACGATGAGGCAACCTACTCGTCGTCCAAACAAACAAGGCGGAAAGAACCGGGCAAACGGCGTTCATCTCCCCTTCTCCCCCTAGTAGCCAGTTCGGCAACCCGGCTACTACAAGCACACGACACAGCCGTGGACCCTTAAACAGTCGGACATGGAGCAAATTTGCGCATACGTCCAAATCATCCACGGCCAGCTGGCACGGATGAGGGCCAACGCGACAGGACCTATGCGGGACCTGGTAACTAGTTGCCTCTTCGAAATTTCGAAGCTGGCTATAAAAGCTAGTACCCCAGGCCCCTCATATGCGGCAGTAGCCGCTACTGCGCCTTCCTCCCCCCCTCATGGAGCTGAGGCGGAATGGCAGCCTGCCAGGGCCAGGAAGCGCAGAGGGAAGCAGAAACAGGCCCCAACTAAGGTGAAGTGCGGGCCGAGGCAGCGCCCGCCTATGCCTCCGCCCAAAAACAAGGGCAAAAATAAAAATAAAAACCAAAATAAAAGCCTCCACCGGCTTGCCAACTCCCCTAAAAACCCACGACAAAACGTGGTAGTGGTTAAGCGGACATGTGAGGAAGGAGAGGCTGGTCCTCCAACCCCTGACGCAATGGAAGCGCTTATGCGGTGTCCCTGCCACGGACCTCCAAGCTCTGAGTGTCCGAAAGTGCTAGAACATCCGCACCGAGTAGAGGTGGCGCCGTCATTGTGACGGAAACGCCAGAAATGGCCAAGGCGCTCACGAGCCACATTTCCACAAAAAAGGAGTTGAAGCTCCAAGCGTCAGCCCCCCTGGGTCGTTTCCCACGCCTGCTGCTGGGCGACGTGCGGACCGACCTTCAAAAAGAGGACTTGGCCCAACAAGTTGTTGAGCACAACCCTGCGTTAGGCTTCCAGATCTGCGCCTGGTGCGCCTTGCCACATCTGAGGAAGCAATGCAAGCGTGAGGCTCCCCTCAAGTGTGCCAATTGCATTGAACGCAAAATCCAACAGGTCGCACACTCTACACGAGATGCACGCTGTACCATTCGTCAGCGAGCGATTGCCCTCCAGGAGTCACGAGTGGACTATGAATAGGTTAAAAACAGTTCGAATCCTTCAGCACAACACCAATAAAAGTTCCCCAGTTATGGCTGAGTTGCTGCAAAAGGCACTCAAGAAACGCTGCAGTGTTCTCACCATACAGGAACCATACATAGGATCCAAAACTCTTGGTCTAGGATTGCAGGCACGAGTGGTGGCTGGAGCAAGAATGGGAGCCAAGGCAGCAGTGGCCTGCATTGACCCGTCCATTGACATGCTCGCACTCACTCACCTGAACAGCCAGCACTTGGCCGCTGTGCTCATCCGGGCCGGTGGCTTTGAGCTGGTTGTAATATCATTTTACAGGCAATTTGGCTACCAGTTGCCAACAGCCTTGAACCACTCGAGCGGGCTGTAGCAGGCCTATCAGGACGACCCTGCATAGTCTGTGCTGATGCTAACGCCAGATCACCATTGTGGGGATACCCAACCCTGGATGGGGCGGGCGAGGTGTATATAGAGCTGCTCACCAGGTACAACTTGGTTGTTGCCAACGACCCCATGACTGAGGCGACCTATGATGGTCCGGGAGGAAGGTTGTGTATAGACGTCACAGCCCTGTCTCACACCCTGCTACTCAAATTGCAGGGTTGGCGAGTCGTACCAGGTGCAACGCAGAGCGATCACATGGTTATTGACTTTGCCATCACGGATGACAACATCCTCTGCAAAGACACTCGTGAAAAGCGATTCCGCACAAAAAATGCTGACTGGCCACAATTCTGTAGGGTACTAGGGGATGACATTACAAGTCCTCCATAGAAAAAGCAAATATAGAGCAGGTTTAAGCTGGGATGCAAAAGGAGTCAGGCTGGGCCTGCAGCATCGAAAGTTCGCTGGAAACTCTCCTTGAGAAAGCATTCCCTGACGACCAAGTAGCTCGAGATGCTGAAGCCCAGAGGGCAGCCAGGACGCTGATCATGGACCCTCCGAACGAGCCCGACATCACATTGTGGACAACAGGCGACCTCGGCTGGGCCCTTGCGACTTAAAGCCCAACAAATCTCCCAGGCCAGATAAAGTGGAAAGTAATATGCTAAGGAAGGCTGAGCCGACAATCTCAACGGCCTCCTTAATTTATTTAATGACTGTCTGCGGGTCGGACAGATCCCCACTCAGTGGAAGTCTGCGTGTGTTTTTCTTCAAAAGGGAGGCGACCGCAATCAGTCAGACCCGCGATCATGGAGGCCGCTCAGACTTCTTTCTACATTAGACCAAACACTAGAAATCTTGATGTTGCAGTCCCTCAAAGGAGTTTTTGGCCGCAACCTCACAGGCAGGCAATAGGGGTGTACCAAAGGAAGGTCCACGCAGGATGTCATTGTCGAAATTCGGAGTGTTTCCCTCTCGAATCGGCTAAGTAAGTCGAAGCAGTTATGATTGACATCAGAGGAGCGTTTGACAACCTTTGGTGGTCAGCACTCCTTAATGACCTCAAAGGTAGGGGAATCCCCCGCAACCTGTACTCGCTCGTCAGAAGTTACCTGACAGACAGAACTGCTACGATCGAAAGCAGGCATGTCTCCGTCCGGAGAAAGATTCAGAAGTGGTGCCCACAGTGCTCAGTCCTTGGACCAGCACTCTGGAACGCCTTTTTCGAAGGTCTTCTCAGGAAACTCATGGAGACTGACTGCGAGCCGTTCGCCTATTTGGATGACTTGACTTTGCTGATCTTTGCAGAGTCAGTCCGCCAAATTGAAGAAAAAACCCACCACATGCTCCGCACCGTCACCCAATGGTGCAAGCATGTCAAGATGCAGGTGGCTGAGGAAAAACCCCAGCTGATCCTCTTGAAAGGCAAAGTGAATAATCCACCCTCAATACGCTTTGGCAGCCACAGGCTCCTTCTTGAAAAGCACGTCAAGTATTTAGGAGTGAATATAAGTGAGAGGTGGGGTTTCAACTAACACCTCCAATCCCTTAAAGGCACTACCATTGCATGGTTTGCCTCACTGCGTGCAATTACAAAGGCCACTTGGGGTGTGTTACCATGACACTATCCTCATGTATAAGACAATATACCTAGGCATGATTGGCTACTTCCCCGTTGTCTGGGGTAGCAAACTAACAGTCAATCAAAAGAGAGTATTGGCCCAATCCCAGAGAGCTGCGCTCCTGTGGATCACCAAGGCCTACAAGACTGTATCAACAGAAGCACTCCAGGTGATCACTGGTCAGTTACCAGTTGATTTGGTCGTTGAGTGCATGGTTGACAAGTGGAGAGTGAAACGGGAGCTTCCCCCGCTTTGGGCTGAACTCCGCGCAGACCTCACCACAGAACAGAAACTTGCCGCCATCGATGAATGGGCTCTAGAGAATTGGCAAGCGAGATGGGAATCCTCGTCAAAGGTACGTGATACGTATGAGTTCTTCCCCAACATCCGTGAATGTCTTTCAAGAAAATGGGTTGAGCCAGACCACTGGACGAGCCAGTTCATCACAGGACATGGTGACTTCAATGCGCAGCTCCACTTCTTTTCTCTGAAAGACTCTCCATTATGCACGTCTTGTGCCTCCAGTGCGGAGGAAACAAGAAACCATGTGCTGCTCCACTGTAGTTTCTACAACAGTGAGCGACGGTTGTTGGGAGGGCAAACGAACTTAGCAGCATTGACTGCTACAAAGCTAGCCTATTACCATTATGCAGAATTCGCGAAAAAGGTGATGGTCAAGAAACGTGATCATAGTCGATCTGTCCTTTTGAAACCACGCAAGTACAAAGTTAGAGCAGGCGGGAAACCAGATTATGAACTCCTCCCAGATGGTACGGGATTCCTCAGGTGGTCACCTCCGCGCGGTAACACACGGGCATCAGCTCTCTACGGGAGACTGGCTAAGACCAAATACCTGCTGTACCTCCACAGATCTGACTTCGGTGGATGCTGCAGGGGCGAAACCGCAACTTCCATGACTGATATAACCCTCGTCGAGGGGTTAGGTACAGTCATCGAATAAGGAAACAGACCTATGTGTGTATATGTCTGTGGACGATTTTTAGAGAAAACCAGTGTACCAAATCAGCTCAAACTTGTTATCGCGCCCGCAGGTTACCATGGGACGCCAAATTAAGGGTATGAAGAAAATCCAGTTGGAAAAATAGTAGCGTGTGACAGTTGTCTTGTCATTGCAAGCAGATCCTTCTCCTTTGATTCCAAAAAGCAGGGCTTGCACGTATATTGCTTAATACTTTGCAAGCCCAGTCAAATTTCACGAGGCTATCAACAAAGTTCATGTCAGTGGCTTGCTGAGCTGTAACACCTTCTGTTTTATTTGTCTTCCTTAAGCAATCATTAATATTGCCGATACATTGTTTTTCAATTTTCTTGATTGCCATAAATAAAATTCTGTAAGAAACGCATAATCTCCTGTCATATCTATGGCATTCAGATTTTACACGATCAGCATGCGAAACATTTTTAGAAGGGTCAAGGGGGTTTACCATCAAAAATTTTTGGAAAACACAACTCATCAAACTTTGTTATGTGATGCCAACTTACAGGTGTTTTTTTTGTCCTGGTGCTATGATGTCTATTGTTTTTCGATCATAAGAACCATCCATGGTCGAAAATAATTTATTTCAATCAAACAAAAGAAACTCCAGCGAAATCTTCGCCGCTTGAATCACCACTAACGTTGCTATCAGTAATCGCATTTGTGGCGGCTGGCCACTCTCTACCTACAAAAGGCGCTTCACTAATAAATCATCCCGACAGAGGGCGCAAACCGCGAGCCACAGACGACTCTTGGAGGGGATAGCAGGTAGCCAATGAGAGAGGGCTACACCCCCCAAGAGAACGTACATAAGGGCCTGCCTGCAAGGACATTCATGAATTCCTCCTTCCGACTTCAAGGAGCCAACATCAACTGACCAGAGACTACACTTGAAGACTGCGCCAGCGGAGACGACGAGTCCCTCACCTCAACGAGCCACTGCTCGACTGAGCCTTTGACTCACCCGACCCCTCAGCCGACTCAGCAGGAGAAGGAAGGAGTGCCTACTCAACCGAGTCCCTCGCCGTGAGGAGCTACAGCTCAACCGAGCCCTTCGACCTACGCTCCGACGCCTGAGGAACTCGTCCCTCGCCGTGAGGGTCTACGGCTCTACCGAACCCTTCGATCTACGCTCCGACTCAACCGAGTCCCTCGCCTTGCGTCTGCAGGAGAAGGAGCACCGACTCAACCGAGTCCCTCGCCTTGAGGAGCTACAGCTCAACCGAGCCCTTTGACCTACGCTCCGACGCCCAGGGAACTCGTTCCCCGCCTCACACTTTGCCAACCGGTAGACACAGTATCAACAAGACTTTCATCGGCCCTTTTTAAGGCCACACCCTTGAAAAGGGGACTCCGACAACTGGTGGCCCCGATGCGAATTGAAGAACCGAGCAAACATGATGGACATCCAATCGATTCCATCGCCGCCTGGAATCCCTGCAACAGTTACCACGAGCCAACAGGCTCCCGATGCAGCACCTATCCTCGCCATAAGCGAACCCGACTCTTTGGTTCTACCAAATCGAGGTCGTCTTCGCCACATCGCGCGTCAACTCGAGCGCACAAAAATTCCAACTGGTTGTCGCAAACCTCGAGCTGTCACAGTTACAGCAAGTAGAAGACATCCTGAGGAACCCCGGGCAGACACCTTACGAAGCCTTGAAGACCCGTCTCTTGCAAAGCTTCGAGGAGTCGGAAACCACCAAGATCCGACGGCTGTTCGAGCAGACGATGCTCAGAGGCGAACCACCATCACACCTCCTGCGCAGCATGCGACAGCAGGCTGGAGCCCTAATGTCCGACGATCTCCTTCGAAATCTGTGGCTCCGGGCTCTCCCCAAACGGATGCAGGAGATCTTGGCCACAATGAACACTGCCGATCTCGACAAACTGGCCACCTCCGCCGACAGAATCGCCGAGGTTGAGCCTACAGGAGTCTACGCGGTAGAGGCCAAATCGCCGAGTTGGCGAGACAAGTTGCCGAACTGGCCAGCAAGTTCGACCAACTGAGTCACCGACCCCGGACCCGCCCACCCTGCAACTCACCAGCCAGACGCCGCTACCGCACTCCATCGAGGAGACGGAACAACGACGACCTCTGCTACTACCACGAGCGTTTTGGCGACAAGGCTAGGAAATGTAGACCTCCTTGTCTACATTAAAAAAACTAGCTTCGCCGGCAGCCGCACGGGCCGAGACTGCCAAAGCGCCACTAGATTCGATCTCCGCCCGCCTCTTCATCACGGACGCGCAAAACCGCATGACCTTCCTCATCAACACTGGTGCCGCCATCTCAGTCATGCCTCCTCCGAAAAACAGATACCCGAGACTCACACCACAGGACGACCACGCTCTCTACGCTGCAAATGGGACACAGACCTTGACCTACGGAACACAGACGATTGAACTCGACCTCGGCCTCCGACGGAAATTCCAATGGAACTTCATCCTCGCCGACGTGAAAAAGCCTATTATTGGAGCCGATTTTTAAAGCCACCATGGCCTAGTAGTAGACATCCGAGGCGAATGCATAACCGACAAAGAGACGAATTTGTCTGCACGAGGGAACACTGGACTGGCTAGCATTGAGACACTCTCAACCATCCCAATCGACACGAACTACTCTGCTACATTACGTCGCTTTGAAGACGTGACTCGACCCGTCTTCGCCACCGGAGCTGTTAAGCACGACGTCCAGCACTTTATCGAGACCACAGGCCGACCAGTCACTGCGAAAGCTCGCTGACTTCCTCCTGCCAAATACGCGGCCGCCAAACTGGAATTTCAGCGAATGATGACAGATGGTATCTGCCAGCCGTCAAAAAGCCAATGGTCAAGCCCTCTACACGTCGTCGAAAAACCCGACGGATCGATACGCCCCTGCGGAGACTACAGGTTTCTCAACTCCAGGACGACGCCAGACAACTACAGCGTCCCGAACATCGGCGACATGAACATCGCTCTCCACGGGAAGACAATATTCACTACTCTCGATCTCGAACGAGCCTACTTTCAAATCCTGATCGCAGAAGACGATATTCCGAAGACAGCGATCATAACTCCTTTCGGGCTCTTCAAATTCACGAGGATGTGTTTCGGGCTCCGCAACGCCGCTCAGACGTTCCAGCGATTCATAGACTCGATCTTCAGAGATCTACCGTTCGTCTTCACGTACATCGACGACATTCTCATCGCCTCCGCTTCCGAAGAGGAACATCAAGAGCACCTGCGAGAAGTCTTCAGCTGACTCCAATCGCATGGATTGACTCTAAAAATCAAAAAATGCGTTTTTGGACATACTTCGGTCACATTTTTTGGCTACGACGTCAACGCCGACGGGATAGCTCTGGTCAAGTCCAAAGTCGACACCCTGACTGACTATCCAAAACCCAAGATGATCAAAGAACTCCGGCGATTCCTAGCGATGGCTAACTTCTACCGACGCTGCCTTCCTCACGCCGCTGAAATCCAGCGTCCACTAAACACCTACCTAAAAGGTAGCACAAAGAACGACAAGCGACCTGTTGAATGGACACAAGAATCGTCGGAAGCTTTCGAGAAGACCAAGCAGGCCTTACGGGACGCCATCCGCCTCGGACACCCAGCGCCTAATAGTGAGATCTCCCTCGACTGCGATGCTTCAAACGTCGGGATTGGCGCAGTCCTGCAACAAAAGGAAAAGAATGGATGGGTGTCCCTAGGATTTTTTTCCAAAGCACTATCGCCGGCACAACAAAAATACGCCACCTTCGATAGAGAACTTCTGGCAATTTACCCGGCAGTGCGACACTTCCAACCTCTCCTAGAAGGACGGATCTTTACAGTTCGAACGGATCATCGCCCTCTCACATTCGCCTTCACGAAGCCATCAGCTGACTGCTCGCCGATGCGCCCAAGATACATGACATTCATCTCACAATTCACTACAGACATATGGCACATTAGTGGTATCGACAACCCAGTGGCTGACGCTCTTTCTCAACTGGATGAGGTAGACCAACCTGACAACTGGGAAGCACTAGCCACCGCGCAAGCCAGCGAAGAGGAGAACAGAACTCTCCCGAACAAAGGATCCTTCAAACTCGAACGGATAGTAATTCCTGGATCATTGACTTCGATCCTATGCGAGACTACGACCTCCAACCCTCGACCATACCTTCCTACCTCCTTCCGACAAGCCGCCTTTGACCGTATTCACGCGCCTAGCCATCCGGGGATCCGAAGCACCCGCAGAATGATTGCCCGCCGCTACTTTTGGCCAGGAATAAATACCGACGCTGGAAAATGGGCTAGATCCTGCCACTGCCTGCCAAAAAGCCAAGGTTTCTCGACACACCGTCTCACCCTTCGGCACGTTCCCGATTTTGGCCTGCTTCGAACATGTACACCAGGACCTAGTGGGACCTCTACCGTCATCTGATCACAAGGCCTACTGTCTCACTATGATCGACTGGTTCACTCGTTGGCCTGAAGCAGTACCTCTGCCAGACATCCACGCTGAAACAGTTGCTCGAGCTTTCGTCGATACTTGGATTGCAAGATACGGCACACCTCTGCGAATTACAACGGATCAGGGTCGTCAGTTCGAGTCAAACCTCTTCAAACAACTATCAGAGATACTTGGCATCCAACGCTTTCGAACGACACCATACCACCCTCAAGCAAACGGACGAATCGAGAGATTCCATAGGACCCTGAAGGCTGCCCTAACAGCTCGAGACGCCCACGGAGACTGGACAAAGCACCTTCCACTCGTCTTGCTGGGGCTACGCTCAGCGATAGATGATGAGAACCACAACCTGGCGCTAATGACCTTTGGAGCGACGCTACATCTCCCAGGTGACCAACTCGTACCGTCAGAGCCAACTAAACAAGAGGATTTCGTCCAACAACTCCAGGACTTCATGTCTTCACTTCGACCGACTTCTCCGAAGAACACCACACCAAAAATCTTCCTACCAAGAGACCTCAAGACATGCAGCCACGTTTTTCTCCGAGTCGAAGGGATGAAAAAGTCCCTACGCCTCCCTACGCAGGCCCCTACCAAGTCATACATCGTACAGACAAGACCTTCAAGCTACAGCTCGGCGACCGGGAAACCACAGTCTCCATCGACCATGTGAAGCCAGCGTACGGCGACGCTTCAGACAAGAACACACCTGGAACGACGGTCGACACCCCAACTACAACACCAGAGGACAGCCAGACGACCCCAGCACCAACCACGACAACACGATCAGGACGCCCCATCAAGAAAACAGTTCGCTTCGACCTATAACTTCCACCAAGGCACCTTTTGGGGGGAGCTATGTGGCGGCTGGCCACTCTCTACCTGGGCGCCTCACTACTAAATCATCCCGACAGAGGGAGCTAACCGACGGCCACAGATGACTCTTGGAGGGAATAGCAGGTAGCCAATGAGAGAGGGCTACACCCCCCAAGAGAGCGTACATAAGGGCCTGCCTGCAAGGACATTCATGAATTCCTCCTTCCGACTTCAAGGAGCCAACATCAACTGACCAGAGACTACACATGAAGACTGCGCCAGCGGAGACGACGAGTCCCTCACCTCGACGAGCCACTGCTCGACTGAGCCGTTGACTCAACCGAGTCCCTCAGCCGACTCAACAGGAGAAGGAAGGAACGCCTACTCAACCGAGTCCCTCGCCGTGAGTAGCTACAGCTCAACCGAGCCCTTCGACCTACGCTCCAACGCCCGAGGAACTCGTCCCCCGCCTCACACTTTGCCAACCAGTAGAGACAGTATCAACAAGACTTTCGTCGGCCCTTTTTAAGGCCACACCCTTGAAAAGGGGACTCCGACAGCATTCATTCCAGATGAAGAATTATCTTTTGCTGCTTCATCTGAATAGTTGAATAGTTGATGGTGTCTACTTCATTTTCATTCAAAATGAAGTAACATTTTCATCATTATGGTTCTCATACCTCGCAACGTAGTTTTCATCTATTTGAATATCATTTTTCTTGTACAACAGGGCGTCCTTGAGAACTTTTAAAGCGTCACGTACTACGCCAGGACGAATAGTTTCAAACATATAATATGATTTGTGCAGTAAATGACGCTTGAGTTTTAATTAGATAGTGGCCAAATTGTCGAATTTGCGAGGTAAAATTTGTAACAGTTAGTTGACATTTACCTGAATGTTGACCACAGAACCTTTTAAGCCTACTTGTGGGTGCAAAGCATACGATTTTAAAGGGCGGATCTGCATAAAAGGAATGTACGGACTACACAGTCTTTCTTCAAGAGGAGGTAGTACGTTTAAACATTGGGGTATTTTTACAAATTTCATTCCATTGGAAGTTGCCATCTTTGGAATTTTCCCTTTGTAAGCGTAATATATTCACTCCCTACGTAATTGATAATTTTTGGTAAAATATTGAACTAGGAACTTTCTCTCTTCAGAATACAGCGAGTGTCGGAAAAACCGACCTTCGCAGCAACAACAAACAAACTCAGGCACAAAGCTTCGTTTTTTAATAACTTGTAGTGCAGCCAAGTCAGTTTGGTTTATTATTCATTCTGAATAATAACCCTATGTTTTCCGTCACGAAAAATTTTTTACAACCCCCCCTCAAAATTTGATACTTTACGTTTCAAGACATGGAGATTCCAAATTTGCAATGTCCGTCCACCGTCCCCTGTCCGCCGTCCGGGTCGTTTTGTGCCTTTAACGTGGTCTAAAAAAATTCGTTCTTTCGCCCAACAATCCGATTTGGTATCTAGTTGTGCCCGCCATCTCGGCAATCCGATCGGACGAAGCCCGTGGTTGTAATGGGCAAAAAACGGTTAAAAAAATTAACGAAACGCAGTACAACGCGGGAGCTACAGCGTTCGTCGATTGAAGTCACTCCCTCCCGCCGGTCACATTAAAAAAGCAAAACCGCGCTCGAGGCTCGCTTCCCTCCCAGAGGCCGCCACTCGACTCCCCTTTCGCCTTTCACTTCCAGCCCCCCCCCCCCCGTTCCAATTTCCCCGACGTTTTGGTTTTAATACGATTCAATTTTTTTAGATTCTTTTGTTTCATTCTCATTTTGTTTTTTTCATAGATTTTTGGTTAAATTTTGATGTTAGTATTTAGCGTGCATGTTTTCATATTAAAATTCAGTTTTTTCTAGATACTTTAGTTTTTTTAAGTTTATTTTAATATTAAGATTCAGTTCTTTTCGACCTTTTTTTGGGTTTCATTATGATATTTTTCGATGCTGAATCGAACAGGATGGGTCTCGGAGCATTAATGCTAGGTCAAGCTGATTATCCGAATAATAAACCGTTGTGTAATAATTTGCAGGGTTTTTATGATTCAAATGGTGACGGTGTCTTAAAGTAGCATTATTTCTTTGCTGAGGCATTGCCAGTTTATTACGTTGTCGTTCTTTACTTTCGAATTCGTCTATTTTTCTTTGTTTTTGCATGCTAATTACATTTTGAGCACCTTCTCAAATTTTGTAATCGTGGTGTTTCATCACTTTCCTTTTTGTTACAGCATTTTCCCTCTCTCTTTCTCTTTAAATTCTGATCTTTCATCCAACCTTTGCATAGATTCCAAATTGGCTCTCTTTTCTTTATCCAGGTATCGATGATATTCTATCAATTTACGCATCACCTCCAAATTGGTAGTCCTCTCTTTATCTTTGTATTGACGATCTTCTCTCAATTTACGCATCACCTCAAAATTGGCAATCCTTTCTTTCTCCTTGTATTGAGAATCTTCACTCAATTTACGTGTCCAAGTTGGTAGTCCTTTCTTTATCCTTGTATTGAGGATCTACGACGAAAATATAAGCTAGTCAAAACAAACATGAATATTAAAGTAAATAAAGTAAAAAACTGCAAATTACTATGCAACGGTTTATTATTCTCATGAACAGCTTGACCTAGTATTACTGCTCCGAGACCCATTCCATTCTATTCAGCATCGAAAAATACTAGTAAACCATACGAAACATGACCTGTCTGCAATGGAACTACCTAAACTAAATATTTACCCGGCGCCAGGCGCCCGTAAGCGCCTGTAGGCAATTGGCACAACGTTGTGAGTCGAGCGGGCAGGTGGTTTTGATGAGACGGGAGGACGGGATTACTAATGACGAAACGTTTACTTCCGCTGTAGTTACCACGAGTTCTTTCAATTAGTAGACTTTGGCTCACTATAATTACTGTAATTTCACTATACGCAGCTGTACACATCTGATACTCATACCATTCGACCAGAGAGATGTAAAAATACCTTGAAAACGATACGAAACACGGCGTATTTGTTAATTTTTTTAACCATTTTTTGTCCATAACAACCATGGGCTTCGTCCGATCGGATTGCCGAGATGGCGGGTACAACTACATACCAAATGGGATTTTTGTGTGAAAGAACGGATTTTTTAGAGCACACGTTAAAGGCACGAAACGGACGGTGGACGGACATTGCAGATTTGGAATCTCCATGTCATATCAAGTTTGAACTGATTTGGTACGGCCGTTTTCTCAAAAAATCGTTCACAGACACACACACAGACCATTTTCCCAAATAGTGTTTTTCGGACTCAGCAGGGTCTGAAACGTGAAGATCTGAACAAAACTCCCAAAAAAAATTGTTCAGGCCATTACATACCTTTCCTTTCTACTTTGTAGAGCCAAGGAAAGTAAGAACTCGAGACCTCATATATCTCTGTACTAGAAAAGACAAACGCAATTGGCACAACTGGGTACACGTACTTTAGTGTATTAAACATCGAACGTAATTCCTCCTTAGGGAAGAAAAACTTTCATGAGAAATGGAAGTTTTTCTTCGAGCAAGAATCGAGACTTGAATTTAAATTAAAATGTAAATGGAAAGATAAAATTCAAGAACGTGGTGTCGAGCTCGAGTCACAATGTAAAACAGACAACACATTAGTTAGGTAAGAGTGCAATAATATTACATATAAACACAGCGTTACTGTGGTGATCGTTACCAGTTTATTATTATTATTATTATTATTATTACTATATGTTACGAACGTTTACAACCAGCCGCAAATTTCGAAAATCATTTCATGTCAAATTCTTGGTGAATAAAGCCTTAGTCTAGAAAGGTTTATTTCATATCAGTTACTAAGTGGTGAAGGCAACGGGTGTGATTTACAAATTTCACCTTTCGATGCAATTTTGTAAAGGTTTCTACTAGTTGATAAACGTTATGGAGTTTACGCTGGAGATGCGTTCGTATTATTTCTATTGGAGATAACGGTAAAAACCCTGCAAATTATTACACAACGGTTTATTATTCGGATAAACAGCTTGACCTAGCATTAATGCTCCGAGACCCATCCCGTTCGATTCAGCATCGAAAAATATTAAAATGAAACCCAAAAAAGGTCGAAAAGAACTGAACCGAAATATTAAAATAAACAAAAAAGAAAAAACGAAAGTATCTAGAAAAAACTGAATTTCAAAAACATGCACGCTAAATACTAATTTCAAAATGTAACCAAAAATCTATGAAAAAACCAAAATGCGAATGAAACGAAAGAATCTATAAAAATTGAATCGTATTAAAACCAGAAAAAAAATGAAACGAACGAACTATTAAATAAATAAACGAATAATGAAAAGTTCAATCGAAGATAACAGATATTTTGCTAACGGAAATAGTTGAGACGGAGCGAAACAGTCATTCGTGGAGGTGAAGACGAGAACAAGGCAATCGGACGATAAAGAGACAAATCGTAGTGCCAAATTTTATATGCGAAACACGAGCGCTTCCTAGAGGAAGCAAAAAAAAAAATCTGGTGCGTAGCAACACACAACTTTCCGCCACCCCCGTAAGTTCGACCACCAGCTACATATGCGGGTGCTATATCTTCGTTCAACGGATTTATACAGAAACATTTATTGAGAACAAAGTGTAGGGACTAGTTAGCTGAGAGTACTCCGAAAGTTTGATCGAAATCGTTAGAGCCGTTTTTGAGAAAATTGGAATACCGATAAATTAATATTCGACAAATCTCCTTTCCTGAGTTTACTTCGCTTATATCTCCGTTCAAAATATATAGACAGAAATAATTATGGAGAACGAAATGTTGGTATGGGTGACTAAAAGACACTCCATTAGGATTTATCACATCTGGTGAAGTATTTATCTTGGAATTTACGGAAATGTTAGAAAAAACGTTATTTTCGACACATTTTGATTTTCATCTCTGTTCAATACTGTTCGAGGAACATTTATTGAGAACAATATGTAGGTATTAACAATTCGAAAACATCTTGATAGTTTGGTGATAATCGTTGCAGCCGTTTGGCCAAAAAGCGTTAAAAACCTCTTTTGGCTTCATAGGTCTATATCTCCGTTCACCGTATTTTCATGGAGATATGTATGGAAAAGAAAAGTTAGGTTGATTAGTAAAAGATAATTTGAAAATTTAATCAAAATCGTTAGAGCCGTTTTCGAGAAAAATGCGGAAAACCCTAGTTTTTGGTACTTCCCCCCCCCCCCTCTATGGGCTGAACTCTGTGCGGATCTCACCACAGAACAGAAACTTGCCACCATCGACGAAAGGGCTCTAGAGAAATGGCAAGCGAGATGGGAATCCTCATCAAAGGTATGTGATACGAATGAGTTCTTCCCCAATATCTGTGAACGTCTTTCAACAAAATGGGTTGAGCCAGACCACTGGACAAGCCAGGTTCCTCACGGGACATGGTGACTTCAATGGCGGCTCCACTTTTTTTCTCTGAAAGCCTCTCCATTATGGACGTCTTGTGCCTCCAGTGCGGAGGAAACAAGAAAGCATGTGCTGCTCCACTGTAGTTTCTACAACAGTGAGCGACGGTTGTTGGGAGGGCAAACGAACTTAGCAGCATTGACTGCTACAAAGCAAGCCTATAACCATTTTGCAAAGTTCGCTAAGAAGGTGATGGCTAAGAAAGTGGTCATAGTTGATCTGTCCTTTTGAAACTTGCCACCCAAGTAAATAGTTAGATCAGGTAGGAAACCAGATTGAGAACTCCTCCCAGATGGTACGGGATTCCTCAGTTGGTCACCTCCGCACGGTCACACACGGGCAACAGCTCTCTACCGGGAGACTGGCTAACGACCAAATACTTGCCGTACCTCCACAGGTCTTAGTTAGGACAATGCTGCAGGGGCCGGCCTCTTGCATATTAGTGAAACCGCTTCTATGACTGATATAACCCTCGTTGAGGGTTTAGGTACAGTCATCAAATAAGGAAACAGACCTGTGCGACCTGTTGGCATTTGCTTTCGACGCAATTGGCATACTTGAGGGGAGCATCACGCTTGCATTTCTTACTCAGATGTGGCAAGGCGCACCAGGCGCACACAACAGGTCTTGTACAGGCCACTGCCAGGTGGCCATAGCGCTGGCATTTGTAGCACTGAGTGGGAGCTTGGCACTTTTGAATGGCGCACCGCTGCTAGGCTATTTGGAGGTGCCTTGCCCCCTCTAGTTTTTTGTGGAGGCTGGGTAATACCTCGATCACCCAATCCTTTTGTCTGCCACGCTTTTTCGTCAAAAGGGGCCTGACGTCCTGCGGCCGCAAGTCCAACGTAGGGTTGTGCTCAACAACTTGTTGGGCCAAGTCCTCTTTTTGTAGGTCGGTCCGCACGTTGCACAGCAGCAGGCGTGGGAAGCGACCCAGGGGGGCTGATGCTTGTAGCTTCAACTCCTTTTTCGTGGAGATATGGCTCGTAAGCGCCTTTGCCATTCCCGGCGTTTCCGTCACAATGACGGCGCCACCTCCCACTGCAGTTCGGATGTCAAGCACTCGGACGCTTAATGCTTGGAGGTCCGTAGCAAGGACACCCCGCATCAGCGCTTCCATTGCATCAGGGGTGGAGGGACCAGCTTCTCCTTCCTCACACGTACGCCTAACCACTAACACGTATTGTCATGGGTTTTTACGGGGGAGTTTGGTAGGCAGTGGAGGCTTCTTCTTTTGGTTATTTTTATTTATGCCCTTGTTTTTGGGCGGAGATGTAGGCGGGGCGCTGCCCTCGGCCTGCACGTCCTGCTTAGTTGGGGCCTTTTTCTGCTTCCCCCTGCGCTTCCTGGCCCTGGCAGACACTGCCATTCAGCCTCAACTCCATGAGGAAGGGAGGGAGGAGGGCGCAGTAGCGGCTACTGCTGCGTATGAGGGACCTGGGGTACTACCCTGGCTCGTTGAAGCTCCTTGAGTTTGGGGGGCTGGTGGCACTGGCTGCTGGGCAATTGGCCTACGCAGCTCTTCCCTCACGGACAGCCGCCACAGTTTCCCTAAGGGGGGGAGTCGTAGTGGGTGATGTCGTTGGGGGGGGGGGGGCACCAGCTTTGATAGCCAGCTTCGATATTTCGAAGAGGCAGCTAGTGACGAGGTCCCGCATAGGTCCCGTTGCATTGACCCTCATCCGTGCCAGCTGGCTGTGGATGATTTGGACATACGCACAAATCTGCTCCATGTCCGACAGGTTAGGGTCCACAGGGCACTTGTAGTAGCCAGGTTGCCCGGGCTACTGTGGTGAGAAGGGGGAGATGAACGCGGTTGCCTGGTTCTTTCCGCCCTTGTTTGTTTGGACGACGAGTAGGTTGCTCATCGTCCGAAGAGGGAGGGGTCGAGTTTGGCGAGCCTGAGGAAGAGGCGCAGGTGGCGTTTTTATTACCTGCTATTGTTTTATTTGACTTTGTCATGTTATTTTTACTAATTGTTGCGGGGGGGGGGGGAGATTAAAGAAGCAGACTGATGTAGTGTATCCTTGTGAGTTCATTTGTTGTGTGTGTTAGTGGTATGAGCGAGAGGTGCTCGAGGCAGTGTCCTGGAAGCTCCCCCTCAGGCATATTGATTCTTGCCCCTTTCGCAGGTCCTTTGAGGGTCAAACGGAGGCCCCACATGCGCCGCAGCTGCCAGTCCGGCCACCCACCGGGACTAAGACGCATGAGGGATTTTTCAGCTGCTGCTCAGAGTCAGCCCTCGGCCACTGGTGATGTGGTGAGCGGGACACACGCTATCACCTGCCCCAGGAACACTCAATCCTGGTTTTTCCCCCTCCTCATTCCGAAGGCCGCACCTATATAGGGGATCGCTCAAAGGTGTTAGCAAGCTACTTCTAGGACTGTCTCTCGCTCATTATGAGTGTTTTAAGTCAATGTGTTCTGCCACAAGAGCCGTTGCAGTGTTGTTTGTATCTGGAATGAGTTGCATATGCCAGCGTCGTGAGCTTTAAGCCCCTTTAAGGCCGGCTTTTCAGGGCTTTTACAGCCCTGATATGGCAGGAGAATTCTGTCCCCCTTCCTGCGGGGGGTGTGTTCTGCAATCCCAGCTCAAGGTAGGGGGTTTCCAGTGTGTCATGTATTCTGTATTGTAGCGGTATTCTGGACCCCCGACTGCAGGGTGAAATCGAACTACAGACACACACACACACACACACGGACCACGCGCCGAAATTAGGTTTTTTAGACTCAGTAGGCCTCAAAACGTAAAGATCTGAAGAAAACGCAAATTTTTTTGTCCCGATTACTATACTTTCCTTCCCTCCGGGTAGCAGAAAGTAAAATATCTGGTGCGTTGCAACACTCAACTTTCCTTAGCTCTACGTCAATTCACTTTGTACATGGCTAATTCTATTTAATCGATTCATTTATCACTCAGTTCCTTTGATCTTGGTCAAACAACACGTCACAGCAGCAGGAAGCTGTAGCACCTACAGTTATGGAATTGGAACACAGACACACAGACCATTTTCCCAAATAGTGTTTTTCGGACTCAGGAGGGTCTGAAACGTAAAGATCTGAAGAATACTCAAAATTTTTTTTTCTGCCGATTATATAACTTTCCTTTCTACTTTGTTGAGCTAAGGAAACTAAAAACTGGTATGAACTTCATCAAAGTAAATACCACATAAGTGAAGAGAATAGAAACAAGTTCCAAGTGATTTCCGAAGATCTATTGGCTTCATTGGGCTCATGAAAACTGTTGAGAGTTAGCAAACACTTCTGAAGAACCTACGTTGTATAAGGTGTCTAAGGCCTCGAAGTGTTGACGACAAGCAACTGAGGGATTTAATGGTTAAATTGAATTCTGAGCAACGGGAATTCGTTGCACATGTCTTCATTGCTTCAAAATCAGTATTTCCTTTCAGAATATTCTTGAGTGGATCTGCAGGTGTAGGAAAAATTACTGTTATCAAGACCATTCACCAATTAATTACAAGCCATTTTGATGATACCCCAGGGAATGATAAAGGTAAATTGGTCGTTCTTCTCTGCGCTCCCTCTGGAAAAGCAGTATTTCTTATTTCTAAAACTGCTTAACCAATGAATTTTGCACGAACAACCATTTGTTTTCGACGAACGTAATACGTTACGACCACAGTATTGCAATAGGGCGTGCTGTGGCCAGCTGTGAATAAGGCAGAGCTGGACTGGGTGTTGTAGGGCCGAACTACAGTCTTGCTAAGTCGCTGGGAGAGTATGCCACGATATATCAAGCGAAAATCCTAGCTATAAAGATCTGCACGGAAGAAATCCTGACCAAAGGACTCAAGGGCAAGCGAATCTATATATTCTCGGACAGCCAGGCCGCCTTAAAGGCTATTGTGCAGCCTATAGTTTTAGGTCCAAGCTGGTCTAGGATGGATCCGGCCTGAACCTTACGTAGGTATGATGAAGAGTCACCTGATTCATCTGGTGGTACGATGAAAGATACAGAAAAACAGCCCCCATTAGCATCGCCAGCCATGACTAAAAAGAGTCGGGGGGCTTCCCGAACCCATTGCGAGTCGAGCGGGCGGCGATTGAGTTTGATGTGACGGGAGAGAGGGAGTACTAACGACGAAATGTTGACTTCCGCTGTAGTTCCTGCGTTGTACTCCGTTTCGTTAATTTTTTTTAACCATTTTTTGCCCATAACAACCATGGGCTTCGTCCGATCGGATTGCCGAGATGGCGGGCACAACTAGATACCAAATGGGATTTTTGTGCGAGAGAACAAATTTTTTAGACCACGACCCAGGCACAAAACTCCATTGCTCCATTACTTTCTGGATGTTGTCTGGAAATGAAGTGAACTTCGATTTTGTGAACGTCGGGTAGTTCTTTTACCAGTGAGGAGTTGAACTCAGCTACGTTGTCAGAGATACTCCGTGTTGGGAAAAATATTGAATTAATGTTTTTTTACGACCTCTACGCCATTAGAATTTACACGGTATAGTGGAGCAAATTTAGAAAACGGATCGAAAATCAAGAGCGATTTTACCAATGTGCAGTGTGTGAAAAGGACGGGAGGGTGCAGAAGTGACGTTGAATTTCATTTGGAGAGGTACCCGATCGTATTTAGACCTTAGGCAGATGTCACATTATTTATGATACTAATATCACTACCTGAGTCTATCATACCACAAACTTGATGGTCATCAACTAGAACTGTCGTTTTGACCTTGTATACCCCAGCTGAACAAATTGGGAGTGTGGTTACAGCTGAGGTGAACATTGTACTGCTCGGTCTTCCAGTATTATTAGAGCGACTAACACCCTTCCAGTGCCCAATCGTGTCGCAGTTCCAGCACCTGTCTTTCAACGCTGGACTGAGGGAGCAAGTGTCCTTTGACTTACCACAGTATAGCATCGTTTACCACTCAATGCATGTGTGGTGTTTCATCGGCAGCTCAATCAGTATCATCCAACGCTTGAGTTGGAGGTGAGACAGCACTCACAGTTGGACTAGGCTCGTCATAAGCCTGGGCGTGGGCAGCCACGAGTTCTAAGGCCTGTGCTTGGAGATGTGCTTCATCCAAAGCCAACGTCCTATTCTCAAGCAACCGTTGACAAGTAATGTTGTTGAGAAGTCCTGTAATGAATAAATCTTCTCAACTTAAGGCTTTAATCGAATTAAGAACTTCACATATTGAAATGGAATTGTGAGGATCAAAGTTGAGTAAGTAGTTAAGGAAACGAGCATCTCTAACAATGGAGTAATAATAAAACACATGACATTCTCCTCCTCTCAATTTAAATGGTAGTCCTTCAGGTAGGCTGGAGGTTTTCTCGATCTCGAGGATCTTCTTGTAGCAGTTGGTATGGAGTTCTGTGAAGTGTTGGGGGTAGCTGGGGAGAAAGGCAAAGCTGGCTGGCATGGCATTGTTTCTGCAGTCAATGTAGGTAAAGTTGGAGTGGCAGTAATATCTGATACTGGTGCTTGCTGGAATTGGGTCGGAGTATCGTTTTCCATCCTGTGATCTTGTTCCGATTCGCTTGGATCTTGATGGCCAGCAATCGAGCTGCCTCCAGCAGGTGCCAGGTGCTTGAGTGACACAGTTGATTCCTATCCATCAGGCCTGCGTATTCTGGGTTAGCTTCTACTAGGTCGACTTCTTCAACCAAGGGGCTGTATTTTGAAGAACGAACATTAACGTTCAGTAAAACGTTTCCAGGATGCGAGAGCCACGATGGAATCGTTACTCCATTTGTCTAACGATGTGCACGACTGAACATTCTTTCTTGGGGGGTACAGTTTATGGTGGTGCACAGTAGAGAGCGTATGGCATGCAGTGACTCGGGCAAAACCTTTTCCCACTGTGATGTCTTCCATCCTTTATTTTTCAAGGCCAATGCTATAGTTATCCACAGGATGCCATTGTACTTCTCAATCAAACCATTTCCAGCTGGATTGTATGTAGTTGACGAACTGTTAGCAATCCCTTGTGCATGAAGGTAAGCTCCTTAGAAACAAACGATGTTCCCCTATCTGAAAGAATGTATGCGGGGGTCCCGAATATAATAAACAAATTGAATAGTTTGTTCTTCACTGTAGAAGCCGTCATGTCCCGACAAGGATAAGCAAAAGGGAATGGAGTATTCATCAATGATGGTAAGAATGTAGTGGTTTCCAGAGCAGGAGGGGACTGGTCCCTTAAAATCGACATTGAGCCTCTCAAATGGTCTTGTAGCCTTAATGAGGTGGTTGTCAAGAGGCTTGAAGAAACACGGTTTCAGCTCAACGCATACAGAACAGGAAGAAGTCATGCGTTTGATGTCGCTTAAAGAGTAAGGTAAATTCTTTGACCGTGTCCAGTGGAACATTCTTGTTACTCCTGGATGGCAAAGAGATTTGTGCAAATTAAACAGTTCTTCGGTGCAAGTTCTTGACATTGGGTCAGCTACTTTATTAAGTTTGCCTGGACGATATTCAATATCGAAACTGTAGCACGATAGTTCCAGTCTCCATCGCTGTATCTTGTCATTCTTGATTTTACTCGAATGTTTGAGATTGAAGATGAATGACAGAGCTTCTTGATCAGTTATTAGCTTGAAGTGGCGATTTGAAAGTAAGTGCCTCCACTTTCTTAGAGTTTCGATTATCGCTGTGGCTTCTTTTTCAATCGAAGGATATCCCTTCTCAGTGCCACTGAGTGTTCTCGAGAAAAATGCTACTGGACGCCTATGCTGAGATAGCGTACCTGCTACAGCGATGTCCGCAGCGTCTGTCTCTACAATAAGTGGAGCATCAGGGTCCACACTGGCGAGCAAAGAATTGGCGATGCCTGTTTTTAGATTTTCAAGAGCTGTAAGAGCATTAGATGACAAAGGAAATGAGTGAGTGTTAATCAAAACACGAATTTTCTCAGAGAATTTCGGTATCCATTTTGAATAGTAGGCGAACATCCCAATAATTCTCTGCAGAGAGTCTTTGTTAGATGGTGGGGGAATGGACAGCAAAGGTTGCAAGCGGTCAGGATCAGGTCTTATGGGTCCGTTTTCTATTAGGTAACCCAACCCAACAGCTTTATTGAGTTGGAAGAGAAAGTACTTTTTTTTCGTTTAGTCGAAGATTATATTTCTTTGCTACATCCAGGAAGCGACTCAAGTTTCGATCATACTCTTCTTTGGTGCGACCACAAACTGTCACGTCATCGATGTAGCAATGGACACCCTCAAGTTGTTCAAAATCCACAATCCTGTCTATGAATATTTTGGAACGCGGGTACTCCAAATGGCAGCCTGGTGAATTGATATAGTCTGCCTCGGGCCTCGAAGGCAGTGTATGGTCGTTCATCAGTACAGATTGGTACCTGATGATAAGCGCTTTTGAGGTCTATAGTGCTAAAATGATTATGTGATCAATGCCTGGAAGGCCTACATCTCCCAGCTTTTCAATGATACCTGGCTGGATGTAGAGGTTGATGAGGAGAACCTTGAGGGTACATGCATCCTTAAATCGGAGGTTCTCCATGCCATCTCCATTGGTAAAATCAGGAAAGCAGTAGGCCCGGACGAGAGCCCCATGGAGGCAATCAAGCTGATAGAGGAGGACAACTTGGATCTGGTGGTGGAGCTGTTCAATCGGATTTATGAGACTGGAAGGCTTCCTGAAGAGTGGTTAAAGTCCACCTTTGTGGTGATCCCCAAGAAGCAGCACCCCAAAACTTGCAATGATTACCGGTTGATAAGCCTAATGAGCCACATGCTGAAAACGTTTTTGCGAGTTCTTCACGCTCGCATCCGCTCCAAGTGAGTTTGACCTTGATGATGCCCAGTTCGGTTTGCCTTCAGCGTCCTAATGCAGAAGTGTCATGATCAGCGTAGAGATGTCTTTGCCTGCTTCATTGACTATGAGAAGGCGTTTGACCGTGTCCTGCATTCAAAGCTTTTTGAGGTTCTGAAGGAGTGTGGAGTAGATGGGATGGATATTCGCATAATCCACAACCTGTACTGGAAGCAGGTGGCCGAGGTACGAGCAGGTGATATTGTGACGCCTGAGCTCAGCATCCAGAGAGGGGTTAGGCAAGGATGCCTCCTTTCACCTCTTCTTTTCAACCGTTACGCAAATCGTATATTTAAGGAAGCGGTTGAAGATCTTGATGTTGAGGTCAGAGTGAACGGGGAGCGAATCACCTCCATCAAATATGCTGATGATACCGTGCTGTTGGCTGAGAGCCTAGAGGATCTTCAGCTTCTCTTGAATAGACTCTCGAGCGCTGGCCAACGGGCGGGTCTGACAATCAATATTATGAAGACCAAATGGGTGGTTTTCAGTCGTTCCTCTCATGATGGTGCTGTGTTGACACTCAATGGCCGCAGAGTTGAACAAGTAAGGAGATTCAAGTACTTGGGCTGCCTCATCAACGAATCTATGGATCCGGACATGGAGGTCAAATGTAGAATTGAGAAGGCTCGTTCCGTATTCTTGAAAATGAGAAATCTTTTCTGTGATAAGAACCTCAACTTCTCTCTCCGATGGAGAATGGTAAAATGTTAAGTATGGTCTGTCTTGTTGTATGGAGCAGAGGCTTGGACCCTAAAGGCTGCCACGCTGAGCAGAATAGGAGCCTTTGAGATGTGGCAATTGCGTAGGATGCTTAGGATCCCTTGGACAGCCCGCATTTCAAACGAGGAAGTTCTCCAGTGGGCTCAGGTTCAGAGGAAGCTCCTGGCTACAGTGAAATGCCGTAAAATAGCGTACTTGGGACACATATTGAGAGGAGCAAAGTATCGGCTACTTCAGTTGATTATGAAAGGGAGGATCGAGGGTCGGCGCGGTGCTGGAAGAAGACGGCTCTCCTGGCTGAATAACTTGAGGAAGTGGACAGGTATACAGCGTGCGGAGGAGCTTTTCAGGACTGCAGAGGACCGGGACGCTCTCGCCGCAGTGATTGCCAACGTCCGGTTGGCTGGATAAGGCACATAAAGAAGAAGAAGAAGAAGTGCTATAATGATTGTATCGGGCAACCTCCGCCACAATTTCCTCGACGTTTGGAATAGGATATGCATCCAACTGGGTAAATTTGTTAATCGTACTTGAATGGTCGATCACCATTCCCTTCTTGTGATTGGCATTTTTAGTAACCAACTGTTATGTTCGAGGCACTATATGTTGAAGGAAAAACTCAAGTAGGTAACACTTTAAAGACTGTAATTGAAGAACTGATGAACATTGTCTAATCGAATAACAAAAACGGAGCGTACATTCGAGAGCGGGCACAAAAACAGGACTGCCTATTTGATATGATGTAAAACGGAAAGGCAATAGGTGCGCTCTGGTGGCAGCCATCATAACTGAACGCCTTCGCGCTCAACTTCAATTATGGACATTATAGTCACCCCCCACAAATTAATTGAAATTTTTGAAGTTAAAAAAATTGAATGGTCAATTAATTTCCTTTTTTTTCTTTTTTTTTGAGTGTAGCAAAACCCCATACACTACATTACATAGTCTCGAAAACGTTCTGGAGGACGGAAAGTTCGAGCAGATCGACGAATGGATTCCACTGTCGGTGATTGTACAGTTTCTGTGAGTGTGTTTTCCATAGCAGGAGTGACGTCTGGCCCAGGATTGTGAGGAAGAAATAGCGTCATCAAGTCTTCATGAAGGTGTCTTTCAGGTTGAGGTTGTTCTGCATCCACAGCAACTTGTGTAGGTTGCAAAGCTGTCTGATAGTCATCATCAATCTCAACGTTGGTTTTTCTTAACTGGTTTGTGTGGCGTTTTAGACTGTAACCATTATTGAGTAACACTTGATAATGAAGGTGTCCAAATTTTTGGATGATCGTCCCGAACCTCCACGAGTTTTTGTTATTGGAATACCATCGTGCGAGTACCTTATCCCCAATGCTGAAGTCACGTGAGGGTGGTAGGTCGAATTTAACTCGTTTCTGTAGTTTGGGAGCTGGAGGCTTGAAAACGTCGAGCTGGCACCTTATGTTTCTATGTAGATACAATTCGGCTGGTGTTTTGCCATTCTGGAGAGGTGTGGCTCTGTATCGAAATAATATTTCTCGGACCTTATGCTGAATTGAACCTGGTTCAGTCATGCAATTGAGTTTTGACTTTAACGTTTGGATGTAACGTTCAGCCAGTCCATTAGTGGCAGGATGCCCTGGCGCAATGAATTTTTGCAAAATACCATTGCTCTGACAGAAGGTTTTGAATGCATCACTGTGGAAAATTGTCGCATTGTCAGATACCATGATTTCGGGTAAGCCATGAGTGCAAAAAATATCTAGAAGCAACTCTATGGTGATTGCAGTAGTCGGAGCATCTCTAATGATTCGAACTTCTGCCCATTTCGACTTGGAGTCTACTAGCACAAGAAAATAATGATTTAAAAATGGCCCCGCATAATCAATATGAACACGTTCAAAATTATGTTGAGGATCGTCCCATTGATGGAGAGGGACTTTAGCAGGGCTTTTCTGAGATAGTGCACATTCTTGGCAGTTTTTGACCAATGCTTCTATGTCCTTGTCGATATTTTTCCAGAAGCAGTGTCTCCGTGATAACTGTTTCATTTTGACGATGCCCACATGAGTTCTATGTAGCTCCGAGAGAACTCTTTTTTGAAGGGTTTCAGGGATGAAAACACGTTGGTTTTTGAAAATTATGCCGTTGGAAATACTGTACTCGGGGTCGCGTAGATTCCCAGTAATGAGGTCTTGATAAAGGGTTGAGAGTAGTGCGTCTTTCTTTGTTTCCTCAGCGATCGTTGCACTGGTGATAACGTCGGTAGAAATTTGGTTTATAATCTGGTCTTCCAGGGTTGATGCTTCGAGGTTCATGATGCTTTCTGTAGAGGCACTAGCTTGTGATGTTGGATAAGTAGCTCTGGAGAGGCAGTCAACGTGGACGTGATCCTCTGCTTTTCGGTGAATGACTTTGTAGTCAAACTCCTGGAGGAAAGTAGCATAACGAAGTAGCCTTGCTGATGTAAAGGATGGTAGCTTTGATTCAGGATGAAAAATTCTGGTCAGCGGCTGGTTGTCTGTAATTAGAGTGAATGAACGGCCAGTTAAATACATATAGAGTCTTGAAACACAAAAGATTATTGCGAGCGCCTCACGGTCAAGTTGAGAGTAGTTTTTTTCTGCGTTGGTTAATGATCTCGATATAAAGGTTATAGGCCTTTCCACGTCATTAATGACATGAGACAGAACTCCAGCAATCCCCGTCGGGCCTGCATCACAAGCCAAAGTCACTGGAAGCGATGGATCATATGGTGTGAGAACCCGATCGCTACTGATTTCAGTTTTGAGCTGTTGAAACGCTTTTTTACATTTTGGGGTCCAGGCCCATTGGCTACCTTGATGTAGCAATTGACGCAAGGGGAATGTTATTGAAGACAATTGAGGTATGAACCTAGCGTAATATGTTACCATTCCTAAGAAACGGTGTAAGTCCTCCGGATTTTTTGGTTCAACCATGTTGGCAATAGCATCAACCTTCTTGGGGCATTTTGAAATTTTGTTGTAGCTCACACAGTACCCTAGATATTGAACCTGAGTTTGGAAGAATGAGCATTTTGATTTGTTTAGATGCAAGTCGTTCTTTTTCAACTTCCCAAGACAAGCTATGAGCCTCTGCTTGCATTCATCGAATGTTGAGCCGTGTACGATTATGTCGTCATAGTACGACATAACTCCATCCAGGTTTGCCAAAATTTGATCTAAGATTCTGTTGAATTCGCTTGGTGCGGTTTTTATGCCAAATGAGAGACGATTCATGAGGTAAGTGCCTCGATGTGTGGAAATTGTTTGAATCGCCTTGCTGTTGTCGCAGACCTGGATGTGTAAGTATGCTTTGAAAAGATCTAAATGACAGAAAAATTTTGAATTACGGAGGTTATTAAGAATGTCATCAATTCTTCGAATAGGATAATGAGCTGATTTGAGTTGATTATTTACTCCGATCTTATAGTCAACACAAAGACGGAGCGAGTTGTCAGCTTTTGGAATGATTACAAGGGGAGAACCCCAGTCGCTGGTTTCAATTTTGGAAATTATACCAGACTTTTCGAGGTTGTCTAGTTCAATGTTGACCTTTTCCAAGAGAGCGTATGGAACTGGTCGCTCTTTGATGAATATTGGTTTTGAGTTAGGTCTCAAATCGAGGGAGCATGTGAAGCCGGGTACACAACCGACTTTAGGCTCAAATATGTCAGCAAAATCACGTATGATATCTGTGACGACATCAACTGAGTTAACATTCTGTAAGGTCGAATAATTTTGTTCGTCAATATCCTCGAGGCTAATTTTTAGACGTCGAATCCAGCTTCTTCCCAAAAGTGGGGAAAATTGAGCTGGTACAACAAACAGCAATTCTGTTGACTTTTGATTGCGATATTGGACTGTCACTTCCGCGACACCAAGAGGTTTGAAAATTCCTGATGTGTAGGAGCGGAATTGAACATGAGTCGGCCTGAGCACTTCCACATTAAAGTTTAGTTTTTGAAAATCCGGTTCTGGGAGAAGAGTCAGACCAGCACCGGAATCAACCTCGAAGGTTTGAGGCTTACCTTCTATGAGCACCTCAACAAAATATTTATTTGCGTCCACCGGAGGGCTGGTTTCTTCAAAAATATCAACAACTTGATTAATGGCATTCAAATCGTGGAATGAGTTTATGTCGATAAAATTTGTGGCCTGAGTGTCCGATGTTTTCTTGGTGTTCTGCTTCATAAGGGTGGAGATACAAACTGATGAAACATGGCCCTTTCGTCTACAAGAATTACATTGGAGTTTTGATCGATCAGCACGACAATCTTTGGTAAGGTGCTGCATAGAACAGCGAAGGCAACGATTGTCGAGCCCAAGGTGCTTGTAGTCGAGTTTAGATCGGGATTTTGAACGTGCATTGCGGAATGATGTGTGCGCATTTTGATGCGAGTTATTTGAACGAGAATTGTTTCGATTGTCGTAGCTGGTAGATCGGTTTTGAGAACGAGATCTATGATGGTTAATTTTGTTAACGTCGTTTCCACCAAGGGATACTGAGGAAGTTGGTTGACGATTAGAAATTTCGCGGCTATCAATTTTAGAAGCCTCAAGCGCGACCGCTTTTTTAACAATGTCGTCAAATTTCGATTGGTCATCGTCCAATTGCAAGATTCGTTCCCGAATTGTATTGTCCCGTATTCCCCGAATGAGTTGTGCACGCAAAAATATTTCTGCGATACTGACTTGGCAATCATCGGAGGGACATACAAATGCACAGTCTGAAATATCGCGCCGCAAAACAGCAATATAATCAGCGATAGACTGGTTGTCCTGTTGATACAATGAAAGAAAACGGTGTTGAGCAACCATAATATTCCTTTTGGGGCACAAATGGGTTTCGAGTACAAGGACAAGATCGGCGTACGATTTTTCGATGGGCTGTTGTGGTGCAACCAAAGAAACGATAAGTTGGTAATTACTGGAACCTATTGAGTTCAGGAGCATTTGGGCGCACAACGTTTTGTCTTGAAAAACGCCTTTCATTGTTAGGTAGTTTTCAAAACGAGCTCTGTACATTTTGAAATTTTCTTTTGAAGAATTGAAATTCTCAAACGGAGGTATAAGAACTTGTGGATTCACAGGATTTTGGGGTTGTTGACCACTCCGCTGAGATTGGCCACCAAGGGTTTGTGAAATCGCGTTAATGAGTGCGCTTTGTTGGGTATTGAAAGCGTCCATGAGCGCTTGGAATTGAGCTTGATCCATTTCGAATGAACGAAGATAGGTAAATATTGAAGAGAGTAGAGAAGGATTGATTTCACCTGATTTCGAAGAATATTGAAGAATTATTATGTTGATGAGTCGCCGCTGGTGTGTTGTAGAACGCGGTTTTCGTAATCGCAGCGCATAACCCTCGGATTGATCGTCTAGTTGAAGTCACTTTCACCTCGTCGCCAAAATTGTTATGTTCGAGGCACTATATGTTGAAGGAAAAACTCAAGTAGGTAACACTTTAAAGACTGTAATTGAAGAACTGATGAACATTGACGAGTTGAATAACAAAACGGAGCGTACATTCGAGAGCGGGCACCAAACAGGACTGCCTATTTGATATGATGTAAAACGGAAAGGAAAATAGGTGCGCTCTGGTGGCAGCCATCATAACTGAACGCCTTCGCGCTCAACATCAATTATGGACATTATACCAACACTTGAGCTCTCCAAGGTGAGCAGCTTGGTTCGATTTTACCAGCTTTTAGGAGTTTTCAAATCTCATCTTTGATGAACTGACTGTCAACAGCCGAGTGGCGTCTCGATTTTGTCGCAATGGGCTTAGTATTTCGCAGAAGATTTTGAAAGATTCGAATAGGCTGTATATTGGCATGAGGAAAAACAGTTGATAAAGAAAGGCGTGGATTGTTGCCCCCAAAATTTATGTCAAGGCGTGAATGAGATTTAAGAATAATGTGCCCAATGATAACATCAGCACATAAGTTAGGGATGACTGAAAGTTTTATTCTTTTGTAAGAGTGATTGAGTAATTTTGTCTGCTGTGATGCACCCTTTCAATGTTGAAGACAACGATGGGGATGCCATGGATACTTTTCCTATTTCTGGAAGAATTTCAAATCCATGGGTTTGTGTAAAAGATTCGTTTATGAAAATTCCTGAACTACCGGTATCAATCAAACATTGTGCTATTTGTCCATTGAAAGTAGCACGAACGGTAGCTTTAGAGAGTGAATCTGGCGATGAAGCTCCTACAATACTGGCGACAAATGAACTAGTCTGGTCAGAATAAACTACAGCCGCTGCTGTTTTCCTTGATTTAAGTTTTCTTGCAGACAAACTTTTGAGTAATGTCCAAGCTTCTGGCACAAAGAACAAGTAGAGTCACATGCCGGACACACAGCCCGGGCATGTAGAACATCCCCGCAAAAATAGCACTTTTTCTTTGCTGGTTGGGTGGAGTTGCATTGCTCCACGGCGAGGGTAGGAGCTTCGTTCGAGTACACAGCCATTTCGATTGTCCGAGCTTGTTCTTCAGCTTCGCTGAGTTGGAGCGTGTTATTCTCCAAAAGCCTTTGGCGAATTTTCGGTGATAAAAGACTCGTAATAAAAGCATCCAGAATGTGATCATCTTTATTCTGTAATTCGCAATCTTTGGCAAGCGTCTTAAGAGCTACAAGGTACTGAATAATTGTTTCTGAAGGGATTTGTCTCCGTAGCTAGCTGATGTCTCGCAAAAATTACATTTTTCTGTTGTATGTATAGTGAAGCGAGAGTAGCGATAGCGACCTCAAAGGAATCACAGTCATAGATGTACTCAAAGACGTTCGAAGAAAGGAAATTTGAGAGTACCTTTAAGCGGTCTTCGTCTTCTACCTTAGCTTTGTTAATGAAATTTTCGAAAGTTCGTAGCCAATGGATCCACTCGCGTTGGGCTGCTGGATTTTCCGGGTCTGTAGAGAAGCGTTCTGGCCTGTAGAGCTCATCCATTTTCTTAATTCGATTAAATTGTAATGAATAACCTTCTCAACTTAAGGCTTTAATCGAATTAAGATCTTCACATATTGAAATGGAATTGTGAGGATCCAAGTTGAGCAAGTAGTTAAGGAAACGAGCGTCTCTAACAATGGAGTAATAATAAAACACATGACAAGTCCGCGAATGAATGAGTCTCAAATGCTCTCATCGCGGTATGTCTCAGGCGTTACCGCCCTGAACTGGCAATCCCTGCTCATTAATTTGAGGGAATACATATATTGATTGACGGACTCATTAGGTTGTTGGCTCCGTCTGGAAAGTAAGTGGCGCTCGACAATCTCGTTTGGTGGTTTCTCAAAAATCTCATGTAGAATTTCTACTGCATCATTGTACGTGTGTGACTGACTTACGTGTTCGAAGATTCCTGAAGAGATGTAGTTTATGAGGATGCGCAACCTTTCTTCCTCAGTAGTGTACATCGATCGAAGAAAGTTCTGGTTACGTCGATACCAGCGGCGCCAGAGTGAAGGTGCGGAAGGGGCATACGGCTCTAGGTCTAACACTGGAGGTTGAAGCACACGATTAATTAATTAATTAATGGCCTGTGGCTAATAAATTGTAGTAGAATAATGTGAATATTTCGTTAGAGTATAGCTTTAGTCGTCGAAAGCAACCGAAAGAATAAATTAGTAACGGATTCACAACATGACACATGGGTGATAATAATTAAGTCATAGGTAGCAGCAAGCAATATGCCACTACACGTTGAGAAATGTATTTAGAATAAAACCTGTGTAGCGCAGAACGCATATTTTTCTTAAAGTATAGATTCAATTTACCCATTAATCAAGGCGAGCTGGTTTTATGCTCTTAATTGGTGTTGGTTTCTTTAATCATTGCAGGTGGCTACTTCAGCTATGTTTGTGCAGCAAATGGCTTTTTTTGCAATGGTATCAGATGTGGATGCTGGAGGCACGTACATGACTTTATTGAATACTTTGTCCAACTTGGGAGGTACTTGGACCTCTACAACGGCACTTGCTGCTGTGGATAGTTTGACGTTCCGTTCCTGCGTTGGGAAAAACCTAACAATTTCCAGTAACTGTTCTTCTCCCAAGCTTCAAGCGGTTAGTCGTTCAATGTTTGGTTTCATGATAATATTCGTGAATAATCATCAGCATTCACCTATCATTGATTCAGATCTAGTTTTTAGTTAGTTAAAAAAAGTTTGTGTGTCTGGAAATTGGATTGAGAGAAAATGGCGGAACCAAATCAGCTAAAATTTCGTAGTTATCTGGCAGGTTATCCCACCAACATAAAGGTATGAGCAGAATCAGCCCAGAACTAACTAAAGTTATCGTAGTGATCGTTACACCATGTATTCCTTAAAAATAGCTCCAACGGTTTTGATTATATATTTTGTATCGACACCTTCAAATAACATAACAATACAATAAAATTGTTGGGACCACAATAAATGATCGCTCTTATCGCAGTTTAAACCAGCTAAAGTGCAACTAGCATTATCAGAGAAATCAGGGTGGTAATACAATGTACTACCTATGAGATTAGCTTGTAATAACACTTATAAGATAATTAGGAGCAAGGTATTAAAGAAATTGGGTTGTGTCCGCCAGTAGGCAAATTACTAAAGTTAACGTACCTGTTAGGTGAGTCCGTCTCCTCTGGCTGGTGAGTTACTGTGGGCAAGCGCTTTCGATGTAAAGACATCATCGTCTGGCCGTTAAGTCAGTACTGGAGTCAGTCGGTTAGTCGTGGTCTTTATATACAAAGAGAAAAGTGAAAGGTGTGATGGAGCGTCGGTGAAGGGACGGGGAAGGAGGTCATGTACCTCAGGGTGAATACCCCCTAGAGATAAATGGGACGTGTTGGATGGATGGTCTGTCAATTGTGGAATTTACGTCTTTTTTGTGTAGGGTGGTCTGTAAATCCGTCAGTTGGTTGTTTTGAAAAATGAACAAATCAACACAAAATGCGACACCATATTCACACCACTCAAAACACTACACAAACGAAAACAACCAACTGACGGATTTACAGACCACCCTACACAAAAAAGACGTAAATTCCACAATTGACAGACCATCCATCCAACACGTCCCATTTATCTCTAGGGGGTATTCACCCTGAGGTACATGACCTCCTTCCCCGTCCCTTCACCGACGCTCCATCACACCTTTCACTTTTCTCTTTGTATATAAAGACCACGACTAACCGACTGACTCCAGTACTGACTTAACGGCCAGACGATGATGTCTTTACATCGAAAGCGCTTGCCCACAGTAACTCACCAGCCAGAGGAGACGGACTCACCTAACAGGTACGTTAACTTTAGTAATTAGGAGCAACCTCAGAAGTTCTGGAATTCCAACCACCAACGTTTCACTTATACTACATCTCAATGCTTACCTGGTCATGCTGAAACAGTGAATACTATCCTTTTCAAACAAAAAATGTAGGTATTAAGTTGTTGAAAAAATTTCATTAAAATCGTTATAGCCGTTTTTAAGAAAATTAAAAAAAAAGATAAAATTAGTATTCGACAAATCTCGTTTTCCGAGTTATCATGGCTTATATTTCCGTCCAATGAATGAATGCAGAAATAATTACTACAATGATCAAATCCAGTGAAGCAGTTACCACGGAAATTATGAAAATCTTAAAAAAGCATTATTTTTGACACATTTTGGTTGTTATTTCTGTTCGATGGACTATCTGAGGAACGTTTATTGAGAACAACATATAAGTATTAATTATTTCAAGACATCCTGTGAGTTTGGTAAAAATCATTGAAGAAATATTGCCAAAAAGTGAAGAAAGAAATTTTTGCTTCTTAGGCCTATATCTCAGATAACCCCTTTTTCATGGAAATGTATAGAAAAGGGTAGTCGAGTACCAACTAGTAGAACGTAATTTGATAGTTTAATCAAAATTATTACAGCCGTTTTCGAGAAAAATGCGAAAATCCCACTTTATGTACGTTTTGCCCCCCCCCCCTTTTTATAATGAACCGTAATCGCTTATAATTTATTTTTGCGTCATTAAAAATGACACAAAAAACTAAAAAAGAACTAGCTCAGTCGGTTCTGCTGTTCACCCACTTTTTTTTTCAAAGGTCACATCATAAATAGAATGATGGCACCCAATAAGGAGAAACTTGTAAATAGTAGGTAACGAAATGGGGCCCAGACTACCCTACGTCAGCTGTAAGAATAGAAGGATTGGGAAGGAAAAGAGGATGTTCCACAACAGAACGACTTCTATTGTGAAACATCCTCTTTTCATCAATTCAGATACGACCCGAGCAACCCCCCCCCCCTCCCACCATTATTTGCTAGAGTACCAATAAGCCACCTTACAGGGAAACCCTGCATAAAGGTAAAGGTATTGAAAGTAGTCATCGCTGCTGGTCTGACCAGGACACGGCTGCACCCACTTAGTCAACAAACACACACACACACAGGTCTGTTCCATTATCAAAATGGCTGTTCCTGAATCCTCACGGTCAGTTGAATGTCATATCAAGGAACAGCTTTCTTTGGCAGTCGCTTAGCATCTACCAAACCGAGAATTGTGGAGGTACAGCAAGTTTTCACAGAAAGTCTTCACACATTTTGGCGTAGTGGGGGGGAAGCCCCCTTTCCACTCTCCACTTGTCCACCAAACACTCAAGCTAATTGAAGTCAAGTGATAATATAGGCTATAACCAATCATGCCTAAGTAAATGGCACAGTACATGAGGATTGTGCCATGATAATACACCTGAAGTGACCTTACTAGTGCTCAAAGGGAGGCAAATCTTTCATTGATTGTGTCTTCAAGGGACTGAAGGTGTTGGCTGCAACACCTCCTTCACCTATATTGACTCTTGAATACTTGACTTGCTTCTCATCAAGGAGTCTGTGGCCGCCAGATTGTGTTGTCGGTGGACTATTTGTTTTTCCCCATTTAGAGAATTAACGAGATTTTTTCCTCCGCCACCTGCCGATTGGTGGGTTTTTTCCTCTTTTTGATGGATTGGCTATGTACGTATCAGCACAGTCAAATCATCCACGTAAGCGTTTGGCTCACTGTGGCTTCCTTAGAAGATCTTTGAAGAAGGCATAATAGGGTGCTGGTCTGTGGGCCGAGGCCTGTGGACACCCCTTCTCAATCGTCCTCTGGTAGATTTTTTGTACTTTGGGCTTCACGATGGGATGTCTAGCTTATTTGGAGGGTCCATAATCCATCTCCCTTGCAGCCCTGTGGATCTAGAGGTACTAGGAAGTCAACGTTTCGTCATTAGTACTCCCTCCCTCCCGTCTTATCAAAACACCCTCCCGCTCGACTAGCAACGTTGTGTCAGTTGCCAAGGGTTTGCTGGAAGTAGTCCTCGTCCCAATTTCCCCGACTCTTTTTGTCCGATGGGGCGGAGGAAGTGGCCCTAACCTTCCTCCGCACACCACTATATCGGATCATAAATGCCTACAGATGCTTACTGGCACCGGGGGAATGTTTAGTTTTCGTAGTTCCATTGTAGTCAGGCCATGCTTCATATGGTGTACTAGTATTTTTCGATGCTGAATCGAATGGGATGGGCCTCGGAGCGGTAATACTAGGTCAAGCTGTTCATGAGAGTAATAAACCGTTGTGTAATAATTTGCAGGGTTTTTTATAAACAGGGGCTTAACATCTTGCAGTTGCAATCCAACAGTGTGGTTGTGCTCAATGAGCTGATGGGCCAGCTCTTCTTTTTCAAGATCAGTCTGCAAATCACACAATAGCAGGCATGGGAAGCTACCTAGGTGGGCTGACGCTTTCAGCTTCAACTCCTGTTCTGTTGAGATGTTGCATGTGAGTGCTTTGGCAATTTCTGCAGCACCGATGTCAAGCACCCAGACACTGAGGGTTTGGAGGTCCTATGCCATGGAAGAGATTTAGGGTAGACCAGCCTGTCGCCCCTTTGCTGTTTGCCATATGACTATTACATTCTCGTGGATGCCTCTAGTGGGAGTTTTACTTTAGTTATTTTTGATTCGGTTGTTCTTGGGTGGGGGCGCTTGTGTGGCACTGCCCTCAGCTTGGATGTCCCTCTTTTTATTGCACTTTTTGTTTTTCTTCTTGGCGTAAAAGAAAAACTGGCTGGTTGCCAGTTAGCTTCTGACCTCAGCCACTGCTGTATATGAGGGCCCAGGGTTTGAGGGACCTGCAATCGGCAGTTCTGCTATCATGGGGGGCCTGGTAGCACTGCTATAAAGCCGTAGAATTATAGGCTTTATTCCACTTAAAATCCTACGTAAAATTAGAAGAGTAAATTTGGAAACTAAGTATACAAACTTGTAGCTAGGAAACGCGATATAACATATGATTGGAAACATGTGATTATAACAATTTCTCCCCTTTAGTTTAGAACATAGTCCTCTAAGTGTTTTGGGGGTTGTCTCGTCCTTTCTGAACGCCTCAAAACTTGGGTGGGTGTGGAGGGGTTCGCAACTGGGCTAGGAGAGTCTGATTCCGAAAGAGATGGCCCGGAAACTTCGTTTATGGCTAGGTTGTGAATATCTTCTTCGTTAGAATCCACAGTGGTTTCACCCATGGGGGCCAAGTGGCGATTAGAGACAGTTGTCTCTCGTCCATCAAGTAGACGCACGTAGGAGTAATTAGGGTTCGCCTCAAGGAGTTCCACTTGCACAATGGCTGGATCGTACTTACTTCCAGGAGGTGGTAGACGTTTCATCAGCACTTGTCCAGGCGTCGATAGCCATGTTGGTAGGGACAGCCCGTTAGCTGATCTACGCAGATGATTGAACAACCTCTCATGGGGAGTTGAGTTAGTGGCTGTGCACAGGAGCGTTCTAATTGAGTGTAGAGCTTGAGGCAGAACCTGCTCCCACTGTCGTGTGTCCAACCCTGCAGAACGAAGAGCCATCTGTGTACTTTTCCAAATGATGGCATTGTACCATTCAATCTGCCCATTGCCTCTAGGGTTGTAGGAGGTCGTTCGACTCGTAGCAATTCATTGCGATATCAGAAAAGTTTTGAGCTCGGCTGACATGAAAGCTGATCCACGATCTGAATGTATGTATGCTGGCATGCCGAATGTCAAAAACAAGTTCCTCAAGTGATCGATCACTGTAGATGTGGACAAATTTGAGCAGGGAAAAGCGAAGGGGAATCGAAAATATTCATCTACGATTGTGAGTAGGTACTGATTTTTTTGTCGATCAAGGAAGGGGCCCTTTAAAATCCAGGTTCAGCCTCTCAAAAGGTATTGTAGATTTAACGAGAACACCTTCAGTCTTGAAAAATTTAGGTTTTAGCTCCGCGCAATCTTGACAGCGAGAGGTTATCCGCTTCACATCTTCAACAGAATATGGAAGATTTTTGCATCTGATAAAATGGGTCATCCTAGTAACCCCCGGATGACACATTGTTTTGTGCAGTTCCATCACATCTGAAGTCGACGCTGTAGCGCAGACCCTTGACAGCGTATCAGCAACTATATTTTGCTTTCCTGCACGATAGAGAATTTCGTATTTAAAACATGATAAGTCAAGGCGCCAACGCATAATTTTGCTGTGCCTAGTATTGTCGAACATGAAAGAAATGGACCTTTGATCCGTGATGATTTGAAAAGGCCGGCCTATCAAATATTGACGCCACTTGCGAAGGGATTAAACTATTGCTGCTGCTTCCTTTTCTACTGCCGGCTGTCGCTGCTCCGATTCCGATAGTGTCCTTGAAAAAAAAGCGACGGGTCGACCTTCTTGTGACAGTGTTGCTGCCATAGCAATGTCCGATGCATCTGTTTCAACTGTGAAAGGTAGTGTGTCATCTATTGCTGTCAGTGCTGCTTTTGCAATGTCAGCTTTCAATGTTTCTATGATGATTAGTAAGTTTTCTGACAATGGAAACGACTTGGCTAACACGAGCGGACGAATCTTTTCCGAAAACTTCGGAATCCATTTTGAAAAATGAGCAAACATGCCCACAACTCTTCTTAGCTGTTTCATATCGCTAGGGGTCGAAATCTCACGAAGTGGTCGTAAGCGGTCTTCGTCTTGTGTGACAGTGTTATTCGTAATGTTGTAACCGAGTAAATTAATGTTTGTTTGAGAAAATTTGGATTTTTCTTCATTAAGAGTAAGATTATACTTTTTTGCGGCTGCGAGGAAAGCTTTAAGGTTCATGTCATGATCGTCCTTTGTCTTACCACAGACTGTGACATCATCGAGGTATGCATAGGTTTCTTTTAATTTCTCTTTCCTTATGATTTTATGAATAATTCTTGAAATGCAGGCACACCGTTGGTTAAGCCAAATGGAATTCTTTTGAATTGATAAAGAACACCATCAGCCTCAAAAGCTGTAAACCACCTTTCACTTTTCAAAATAGGTACTTGATGGTATGCTGATTTCAAGTCAATAGCGCTGAAGTAGTTATTTTGTGCGACTTGTTCAATAATCTTCTCAATTTTCGGAATGGGATAGGCATGTAACTGAGTGTACCTGTTGATGGTTTGGGAGTAGTCAATACACATCCTCTTCTTCCGAACTTCACTCTTGACAACAAGGACCTGGGCTCTCCATGGGGATGTGCTCTCTTCAATGACTTCTTCATCAATAAGTTTTTGAACTTCCGATTTAATGAATTCTGCATCTTCTTTGGAATAATGGCGAGATTTAATAGCAATGGGCCGGAAATCAGGCAATAAATTAGCAAATAGTGACACAGTTAGCTTCAGCTATATTACAAATTAGGAGGGGCGCCTTTGTGCCTCCTAATTTCATGTCAAGGGTGGAGTGAGTAGAAAGTATATCATGACCTATTATGACATCTGTACAAAGGTTCTTCATGATCAAGAGCTTTACTTTCCCGTATGTATGTCCTTGAAGTTCTATTCTTACTTCACAATATCCTTCTACTTTGGAAGAGAGAGTTGAGCTGGCTATGGTTATTCGCTCATTAGAGGGTTTAGAATGGGCATGACACTTGTTCAATAGGGTTTGGTCAATGAAGCTAGATGAGCTTCCTGTGTCAACTAAGGCAGAACAGTGATAATTATTAATCTTAACAGCCTTACTTAGGGATACGGATGAGGAAGCAGCTAATGTGGCTCCAATAGTCTTACTTGGTCCTGACTTTTTTTAATCAACTTTGCTTTTGCAAACAGACGAATAATGACCCAGCTTGTTGCATTTTTCACAAGTCTGTCCGTTGGCTGGACATTTGCTTCTAGGATGGCGCTTACCTCCACAAAAATAACACGATAAATTGTGGAGAGCAGCTATCGCATTCAGTTTCTCCGTCAAACCAGCTTCTGAACTGCTAGTTGCTGAAGAAAAACTACCACTGGGTTGAGAATAGCAAAGAGAATTAAGTTGGGCACTCTCTAAAGCTCTAGCTTGGTCGGTTGCTTGATTGAGCGTGACTGTCAAGTTCTCAAGAAGGCGTTGTCGGATCATACTAGTTGACAGTCCTGCTATGAATGCATCACGGATGTACTGATTTCTATATTGCTCAGCAGTAACGTTCTGGAACGAGCATTCCTGCCCAAGGACGTGTAAAGCCTGCAAATACTGATCAACAGACTCACCAGAGTTTTGTTTCCGAGTCGCCACGCAGTGACGAGCTTAAATCTCGTTTTTGGGCTTAATGTAAATCCCATCTAATGCTCTGAGAGTCGTCTGAAAATCTGTCTTGTCCTTGACTAATTTATAAATGGAAGAAGTCAGGAAGTTAGTAAGCACTTTCAACTTTACCTCGTCTGCTATCGGATTCTCTGTAGCGTTCATTTCATCCAGGAAGTTGACGAATGTTTGCTTCCAGTGCAGATAATCTTCTTGAGCACAACTTGAGGATGGGTCGGTTGAGAGCCGCTCGGGACGAAGGTATTTGTCCATAATAGTTTCGATGTTAAGTGGAATAAATTGTAATAAGAAAGCCGTAGAATTATAGGCTTCATTCCACTTAGAATCCTACGTAAAATGAGAAGAGTAAATTTGGAAACTAAGTATACAAACTTGTAGCTAGGAAACGCGATATAACATATGATTGGAAACATGTGATTATAACACTGGTAAGCAATTGCCTTATAGAAGACGGACTCACCAAACATGTACATTAGCTTTAGTGTGTTCTGCAGTCCCACTTCAAAGAAGGGAGTTCCACAGTATGTTGTGTAAATTGTGCCCCTATAAGTCCGCCTCTTATGGACACCCAGGGAAGATGGTAGGGGAATTCCGGACTGGCAGTTGCAGGGTGAGCACAGGCCTGTTTCCTCATTGAATTACTGTTCCTAAACACAAACACTCGACGAGGGTTGTATCGGTCATGGAAGTTGCGGTTCTGCTAATATGCAAGAGTGCCCCTGTAGCATCCACTGACCTCAGACCTGCGGAGGTACAGCAGCACGTATTTGGTCGTTAACCAGTCTCCCGGTAGAGAGTCATTGCCTTGTGGTACCACATGGAAGTGACTGCCAGAGGAATTCTATACCACCTGGGAGGAGTTCTTTATCTGGTTTCCCACCTGATCTAACTATTTACTTGAGAGGCATGCTTCCAAGGGACATATCGAGGGTGACCACATCCTTAGCCATCACCTTCTTTGTAAACTCGGCGAAACGGTTATTGACTTGCCTTGTCTTCAGCTCTCCCAACAACCATGGCTCACTGCTGCAGAAACTACAGGGGCGCAGCACGTAGTTTCTTGTTCCCTCTGTACCGAGGGAGGTGCAGGTGGGCACAGTGTGGCGAATGTACACTGTGTTGCCCAGTGAGAGTTCAGCCTCGTTAGTTGGTTATCCAGTGGGGACTGATAAAGAGGTGAGATTGTCATCACACCAGTAGTAGCTGGATTGGGGAAATGTTCCTAAGAATATCTGGTATAGCTGGGCCCTTCCCAGCCAAGAACATCTGCGGGTCGGGGGATTTCATGTCACCAGGGTGGAAGCTCAGGAGGTTCACGTAAAAGGAAGGAACAATAAGTTCCGGGAGATGGATGTGAAAATAAGTTTCAGCACTGCTAAGAAAAAGGTTTGGTATAAGTAGGGAATACTACAGGGGTAGGGTCCCAGTGTTGATGAGGTGAAGGAACTGGGTTCAAAATTGTGTTCCTATCTACCTTGTTGATATAGCAAGGGAAGATATCGAATTAAATACGTTTTATTCTACTGTGGTGTTGTTATATTTGTAGGTTTGCACTGAATCTGGTGGAACTTGCGTCACTGATATGGATGGCTACTACGTTGAAATCTTGATTTTCAGCATCATCGGCGTCATCTGGTTTTGGTAAGTTGCATTCTCTTTGGCATCTATTGCTATTAGCAGTGAAAATCCTTCAGTTACTTCTACCTTTTTACCTTACTACCTTCTACCTTAACTGCGAATTTTTGAAAAATGTTTAAGCCAAATTCAGTTTTCGCATTACCTTCTTCACGATCCTAGATTTTTGTGCGTGTAATATATTCCTGTTGGCCCTTCATGTAACTGTAATGCTATCTCATTATTCCTGAGCCTGTAAAGGCCGCTTATCGTCCTTCACGCCTCAGTCTCTATTCGGCTTAGCTCTCCCGAATCAGTTTGTTCTTGAGCATTCAAGACCACTAGCCCTTCCTGACCACAGGCATTTCAAATTAGAGCTTACCCGTTCAATCAGCTTTTCCTGCCCACCCAAGGCTTTAAGAATTATTTTTGAAGCTGACAACGGATTTTCAACTTTTTAGTTTCCAAAATGTCCACTTCTCACCTCTCATTTTACCACCTCTCCTTTGGCATTCCAACTCTCAGCTCTTTCCCAGACCTGACTAAAACACTTACAGTCGACTTTCGGTTATCATGCAATTTCTCATTCTTTCTCTCCTCTTGTCTGTAAACCAATCCACATATCCAGAGACTCCCTCTGTGTCACTTGAATTTGGGATCTCTTATGCTCTACTCTGTTCTGTACCTCTCTTGTTTACGAGTGTTTTAATTTCAACCATGTCTCATGCTATCACGTTCATATCAATCAATCAATCAATCACGTTCACGTTGTTATCAATTCATTCATTGTACTCAACCTCAAGCTCCCCCTCTCATGCATCTAACAGTATATTTTGCTGCAAGTTACCCTGCTAGGTCCGTTTTGTAAATAAAAGCGTTTTTAAAAAGTCATTCTGTGGGTCAGAGCTCGATTTAGTTGGATTAACGATGTACGAAAAAGGTCCTCCTCAAGAAAACTCAGGGACCTCCTTCTTCGAGTGGTACGAATTTAGTTTTAGTTTGGTTCTTGCATGGAAACGTGCTTTCGCTTTACTGTTATGCCTAAACTCTACATAGGGTACTGTTTCAACAAAACCGAACAGAAGAAAGATGTCGAAGAAGAAAATACGTCCCCAAACTGGAACTGTTGTTGGTTCTTCTCCTGAAGAATGAAAAAAAGAGAGCTAATTTAGTTTTTGCAATAATTTTCATTGACAGCTGCTCAGTGTTCATCATGGAAGATGCGATTTGAAACATTCAGATCAGCGTCTGCTCTTTCTGGAGAGATGTATGGTTCGTCTAAAATTTCAGAAGAGGATGAAAACCAATGGCTTATTTGGAAATCGTGTCTCGTATGTGGATGTTTTTATTCGTTAAGTACAAGATGAAAGTACTGACAGCCGCCATCACACAACTGACAACTTCCATTAGCCATTTTTGCACATATTTGTGTATCTCAAACTGAATCATTCAGCCAAATTTGAAAACTCCCACTCTGAATTATTATAAAAACCAAAAATGCAAATTTCCCAACTGCTTTTTTTAGTCAAGTTCTTAAAACTTTTCAGTCGACATTCCAACAATTAACCTCAATTTTTAACGTAATTTTCCTCATAACTATTAAAACGTTCTTCTACCCAAAATCCAAGTTTTTCCTCAATTTTCAAACAATTTTTACAGGATATCCCATTTCGGACAATTTCAAAACAATTTTGTGACGGTATTCTTACATGTTGAATACAATTCGTAACATTATTTTTTACTCAACTTCTAAACATTTTTTATTCAATTCCCAAGTAATTTATACTTATTTCTCAACTTTTTTCCACACATTTTTACCCATCTTTGACAAAATTTTAACCTTGTTTACTATAGACCCCAACAATGATTGCACAATTTAGCTTCTAACCATACACGATTCACAACATTTTAAACTCAATTTCCATTTTTATTGATCAATAGTCAACTCCCTTGTAATCTCTGCACTAGAATTTCCCAATACGTTAGAAAAACAATTATTTCTCTATTTTCCGAACATTTTAACTCAGATTCCCAAATGCAATCATTGGTATTGGCTCGACTTAACAACAATTTTGACTATTTGACTAAAATTACCAACGCTTTTCGGTATTTACCAATGTTTTACGAAATTTCCGCGCAATGTTTACTCATTTCCCTTACTCTGGTTACATGGTATGTTTTTTGCAAATTGTCCGAATTTGCTGGTTTCTATGTTATTTTTTCTTACACTGATCACACTGATTTAAGTATTGCAACAATTTTTGGTGCTAACGGTTCTTGACATGTTGTGCCTTCTGTAGGTGGGGAAAAAAGAAGATCAACTACCTTCAAACTCGACCTTTATCCACATGGGCTGTGTTGAGAAGGTAGCACAGTGCTCTTCTCGCTCTTTTCGTCACCTCTGCCTCTGATATTTCCGTCCCTCTGTCTCCCTTGCGATGAAATCGCACTCACATTTCATTAAAACTGTGATCATTTTGTAACTGTTATTCCTTTCTCTTATTTGTTACTGCAACTTGGAGTACTTCATTACATACATTGCATAGTACAACATGGTTCTATTCTATTTGCTTATTTCGTGTAGTTCTTGCTGTATTGCGAGCAGTTAACGGAATTCATTCACAAAAATGACGAGTGACGTCGCAAATGTGTTTTATACACCTCAAGTTTTTATTTTCGTTTTGTTCATTTGTTGCTTTTTTATTCGTTGCTATTTCATACCTAGAAACACTAAGTTGTGATCATTATAGGATATGTGACGTGAGCTTTCTTGAAGGGCTGTTGAATTTATTTTAATATTGCAGATAGCTTAACACATATTTCTAATTTGTTTTGTGGTTTCCATTGTGGAGGACATTTATAATTGAAAGTTGCTTTGCCAAACTCAATAGTGCCCTCTTATCAGTTGGATAAATTTATCACCCTAGTATTTCATTGTGATTTGTTGTGAACTCTGGAGTTTGTGGACTTGTGATACTCTTCTCAGCAGCTAAACTGCTATTGTTCCTTTCCGACGACAGCTGTGGGTAGAAAATATTTGATTGGTTAGAAGAGGTAGGTTTTTACTTATAGAAGATGAATAGTTGTAACAAGAGTATCGCTCAATAATAAAAGTGTAGTTTTTCGAGTATCTCAGAGGCCCTGTGGATTTTACTTTCCTCAGACCTACGAACTAGGAAGGAAAGTTTTTGATTGATTGGAAAACGTTGTCATCCCGGCTTAACGAGAGGAGTAGCACAATAAATTACCTACAATTTCGGTGTAAAATCGATTTCAGTAGTTTTTATATCCAAAAATCCGACCCTGTAGGCGGTGTGCAAATAAACGTAAACATGTTAATATAGTCAACGCAGACATCCAATGCTTTTCCATCCCACGATCCAGAACGCCACACTTGTTTCCAAGAATGCAACTGATCAATGCACAGTATGCACGGCATCTTCGCACAGAATACCCCTTCTGGAAAACCTGAGGGCAGGAGTCCCCTGAGGAGGATCTAAGCTCCGGCTCCTGTTACTGAGAGTATTGTCTTTTGGCAAGAGATGAAACGATTCTCTGACGCAGACGCACAATCAACAGAAAATCTGTACACCACATACAGTATTGTGAAGTGCATGTTCATTTTTCGATCAATTGTGTATTTTATACAAGGAGAGGAAAGGTTTATAAGGAAAAAACCTCTCTATAATTTAATTTGGTCGAAAATTTTGATGATTTATTGTGCTGCTCTCGTCATTTTCCCACAAATGGGAATTTAATGGTATAATTGTCTTATTACGAGCTATCAATATAAAAAATGTAATCAAAATTGTTATAGCCGTTTTTGGGAAAAAAATTGGTGTTTTGATCACCATGATAACTATAGTTAACTTCCGTTGGGTCATACCCTCATTTTGGCGTCCCATGGTAACCTACGGGCTAGATATCAAGTTTGATCTGATTTGGTATGGCCGTTTTCTCTAAAAATCGTTTACAGACACACACACACAGACCATTTTCCACAATGAGTCTGAAACCCCCTATTTTTGAAAATGGTCCGTGTGTGTGTCTTTCTGTTTTCTGCGTGAAGCAATGTTTTACTAAGTTAAAATGAGCTGAATGAAAAATAAATTGAATTAGTAGCAAAAGCCATGAAAACCAGGGAATTTATGTAGAGCTAAGGAAAGTTGTGTGATACGGCGCACCTGATATTTGATTACAGTTTCTGCAGCCTTACTGGTGACAATATACGCGTAGCTGAACGCTATCAAAAACATTTTCATTTGTTTGAACTATCAGTAGCTTACTGTAGACGTATCATCACTGGTGATGGTGTTGCCATGGATTCTGCCTAATCGTAATACGCAGTGAGCTGACTAGCTGTCAGTTTGGCAACTCTAGCATGACGCCTCCTCTCCTCCCACTGACCAAACTTATCCCCCCATCTTACCATTCTATGCATTGCCTTTTGGTTTATTATTGATTCTAAATAATATATCTATGTTTTGGTGTTTTTAAAATTTGACTATGTTTCAAGACATCAGAATTCCAAAAGATGGATACTGGAGTTTTCAGTAGTTTTGCGGCGATGTAGAAAAATAAAATAACGTCTTGACAAGGCCACTTAACTGGAGACAGTTCTAACAAGGGGCAGAATTCTGATGTTCCACGATCCCTTTCTGGTCAGAAAAAAATGAAAATTCTGGACGCTGAGCTATTGGTCAAGGTCATTAGCAGATCGAGCACTGGTAAAGCCGAGAGACTGATTGCCATAAGAGTCGGGGCTCCCTGGGGGCAGAGGGCGTTGGAAGAGATGCAATCGCCTACAATCTGCCACGGGTTAAGACTGGGACCTTTTCTGAAGTGAAGAGCTTGATGAATCACTGTTGATCACAGATCACCGATGAAATAAATAATAAAACGCAAAGGAAAAAACCTCAGCGTTATCGCTGTAGTGAAATGAAACTAAGGCTCCTTATGAGTTGAACAACTACCCATGGCCATAGGTGGCCATAATGCTACCATTTGTAGCACTGCATGAGGGTTTAGTACTTGCAGATGGCTTACCGCTGCCAGGCATTTTGGTCCTCTAGTTTTTTATGAAGGCTTGGGCTCAGTGGCAATAGTTTCTTTCTGCCGCTGAGAGTGAGCGGGAGCAGTAGGTGATCATGCCAGTAAAGGTGCTGTGGTGTCTTGAAATTAGTTGCACGCGCTTATACTGATGGGTTTATTGTATGAACAAAGGTATAGAATCTGGAACACATGTCTAGCACGAGGCCGTACAACAAGGTTATATATCTACAAGGTTGGCGCCAGGTTGGCCAACACTACAGGTGCTCAGGTATGTAGGGGGTTACAGTGAAGAATGAGAGGTTGAGGGTTGGATTAGAAGACTTGTAGTTGACATAGTTGTATAAACCGCGTGCCAAACTTGGGGAGTCTCGAATTTCTAAAGAGTCTTCAGGATAGGAGGGATTATACAAAGGAAGAAGTGGTACCACCTTGACTACCAGTCTTTTATATATTGAGGTAGGGGCTTGAATTATCACCACACGAACAATGGGTCTCAGCGATACGGGCAAGAGGCCAGTGCAGGGCTCCATATTTTTGATCGCTTAAGCCACTCTGGCCTGGACTGCAATGTAGATAAGTATTCTACCCTCCACCTCTGCCAAAAATGCTGAGTCATTTGGGAGATCAATTGCCAATGATCCAACTTGGTGTCCAACAGTGGTGGTTCTGGGGGTGCATAAATTTGAGTACCAATTAAAAAATGTCCTGAAGATAGATACTCACATTCAGAGGGGTCAGCTGAGAGTGGGCATGAGGGCCTTGAATTTAAAACTGCTTCACACCTAAAGAGCATGTTAGTAAATTCTTCGAAGGTTAAAGAAGTTCCTCCTGCTTCCTTTTGAATAAGACGTTTGGCCGATTAAATGCCCGCCTCCCACATACCGCCAAACAGCAGCAGAGGGGGGGGGGGGTTAAAGCGCCAACGGATACCTTTCACTGCCCACTTAAACCACTTCCAAATTTATTTGAGGTGTGACGATGCTGCTTTGAAGTTACTGCCACGATCAGACACAATTAATATGGGGAGCCCTTTTCGTGAAACAAATTGATCCAAACATGCCAGAAACCCCTTAGCAGATAAAGTGCTGACCGGTTCCAAGAGAAAACAGACTTGATGGATAAGCAAACAAAGAGGCACATATGACATTTATATGTGGCTGCTTTGCGCAGCAAAGACTCTCAAAATGAAGGGGCCAGCTAAGTCCACACCAACTGAGGAGAAGGCGCGTCCACCTTGGATGTCCAACTTTAACGACTGACCAATCATTTTTCCAAAATATCTTTTTAGCAGTCTCCTGTTAGCTGAATGCTATTGGAACAAAAGAAATTTTTTAGTCCTGTTTCACATTTTTCATTCAGAACTTTAATGTAGAAGACGAAACAGACTTCAGGGCAATTTGAACCGAAGGTATAGGGCTCCATCGTGGAGGGTTGGAAATGACTGTAGGAAATATAGTTCAAGATTTTCTTCGTTCAGCACTGGAACGTCGATGAAATAGACGATTTCGGTTTCCCCCAGAAAACAATTTATTTTCGTATGAGTCTGAAGGTACATGGTGATTCTTCTTGAAAATCGGGTAATTTGTAACTGTAATAAGTTTTCAATATTTTGAGGACTTCAGATAGGGCTTGAGTTTGGATAATGCTAGGGTGCAGTTTTTCAATCTACAAAAGGTAATCAAATTTTCGATATTTTGGGTGTTGCGGCCAACTGCAACAAAGAAAAAAGTACGAAAGAAAAAAAAAGGACTGAACTACGAACGTGTAACAGCCAGCTGGATATCAACGGGAGATTGACGACATCATCTCGACTAAGCCTTGCTGTTGATTTGGACCTTTCGACTCGTAATCTGGCCAAATCAACTCAAGCATTCTCGTCCATAGGAGGGAGAGGGTCTCCCAGCGCCTTCTTCAGGAGCTGAGTGAGTCAGTTGGCAGTGTTGAGCGAAAAAGAAAGGACTCAATTTTCACGCGATCGCATCGTACCACAGCGCCGATTTCTATACATCGGTGTTCGCGCACTTGACTATTATAAGTGTGTTGTGGAGTGCATGCTCGATCACCTCGCAACTTACTAATATTGAAGCCGTCCAGCACCTCGTCAGCAGCAGCTATTCTAGCATACCAACGACTGTTTCTACATCGACGATACGCTCGTCGACCCAGCAAGCTATTCGGTCAGATCAGCCAATTTTACTTTATTTTCTTTCAGCAGCAGAAGACACTTTAATTTATTAATTTTGGTTTATTATTCATTCTGAATAATAACCCTAAGTTTTTGGCCAGGAAAAATGTTTTACGCCCCCCCCCCCCTCCCGCCACTCAAAATTTGATACTTAACGTTTCATGACATGGGGATTCCAAATCTGCAATGTCCGTCCGCCGTCCGGGCCGCTTTGTGCCTTTAACGTGGTCTAAAAAATTCGTTCTTTCGCACAACAATCCCATTTGGTATCTAGTTGTGCCCGCCACCTTGGCAATCCGATCGGACGAAGCCCATGGTTGTTAAGGACAAAACATGGTTAAAAAAATTAACGAAACAGTATAATCGCAAGTACGTCGTGTTTCGTATCGTTTTCAAGGTATTTTTTTACTGGGTCGAATGGAATGAGTATCAGACGTGTACAAATGCGTATAGTGAAATTACAGTAATTATAGTGAGCCGAAGTCCACTTATTGAAGGAACTCCTTCCCGTCTCATCAAAACCACCCGCCCGCCAATTGCCTACAGGCGCTTACTGGCGCCGGGGGAATATTTAGTTTGCTTAGTTCCATTGTAGTTAGGTCATGTTTTGTATGGTTTGCTAGTATTTTTCGATGCTGAATCGAATGGGATGGGTCTCGGAGCAGTAATACTAGGTCAAGCTGTTCATGAGAATAATAAACCGTTGTGTAATAATTTTCAGGGTTTTTTGTACATTATACTCCACCTACAAATTCCGTCTTGTTAGTTTTCTAATCCTCGGGACTAAGAAGCGACCCACGAGTGTTGCAAGATTACAATATTTCCGCAGAACGGAAAACGCAAGCGGTGCTCTAAAGCACACCCTCCATCTTCATACACACGACAATTTTACATTGGTAGCAGAACGTGGTTCTTGAGGATTGTAAATAACTCAAGACGCGATCACGCAACACGTTCCGACTATTTGCTAAAACCCTGCAAATTATTACACAACGGTTTATTATTCGGATAATCAGCTTGACCTAGCATTAATGCTCCGAGATCCATCCTGTTCGATTCAGCATCGAAAAATATCATAATGAAACCCAAAAAAAGGTCGAAAAGAACTGAATCGTAATATTAAAATAAACAAAAAAAACGAAAGTATCTAAAAAAAACTGAATTTTAATATGAAAACATGCACGCTAAATATTAATATCAAAATGTAACCAAAAAGGTATGAAAAAACAAAATGAGAATGAAACGAAAGAATCTAAAAAAATTGAATCGTATTGAAACCAGAACGTCGGGGAAATTGGAACGGGGGCGCTCGAAGCGAACCCGGGGGGAGTCGAGCGGGAGGCGCGCTGCTCGCTCGCCTCGAGAGCGGTTGGTTTTTTAAAGAGACGGGCGGGGCGGAGGGAATTCAAACGACGAAACGCTTGTAGCTCCCGCGTTGTACTGCGTTTCGTTAATTTTTTTAACCGTTTTCTGCCCATTACAACCACGGGCTTCGTCCGATCGGATTGCCGAGATGGCGGGCACAACTAGATACCAAATCGGATTTTTGGGCGAAAGAACGAATTTTTTATACCACGTTAAAGGCACAAAACGGCCCGGACGGGGGACGGCGGACGGACATTGCAAATTTGGAATCTCCATGTCTTGAAACGTAAAGTATCAAATTTTGAGGGGGGGTTGTAAAAAAATTTTCGTGACCGAAAACATAGGGTTATTATTCAGAATGAATAATAAACCAAAAGATGCGTTTTTATTGAGTTTCGCATTTCATCGGTTTTACGTTCTACTTAAGCGCACTTAGGCAGTGTTTTTTCTTGTTTGGTTTCTTTGTTTTTGTGCTATCAAGTGCCGTGCTCCAAATTTACTATTTATTTTGTAAATTGTGCATCCTTTCAAATTTCCTTCTTTATCGCTTCCAACAATTTCGGTATCGTATACTGACCTTCAGTGTTTACTTTTCCATCACCTTTTGCGAGCAATGGCACAAGAATTTGAGAAAGTTGGCAATACCCATCGACGAAAATTGAAGAACTTGTCTTCGGACATATCGTTGATTAAGGATTGGGGGGAAACGGCTTACGGAGATCCTAGTGACGTGGAGAACGTTGCATTTTGTCGCGGAATGTTAAAGAACCTAGAGTCGATGTATTCGAAATTCCAGGATTTGTGGCAGGCATTTGAAGCTCTACAAGATGCAAGGGCAATCAACGTTTCCAATGCTGCAGATGTTGAGTTGCGTAAAGCCGTCAGGAACCATTATTACGTAGCTAATAAATACGTACAACTACTCACATGCAGAAAGAGCAATCTGCTAGGGCTAGTGCCCCACACACAATGGGCACTTTTACCAATCAGAGTGAATCCAAGGTCACTAGGAGTCTGCCCAAATAACAGCTGCCTACTTTCGATGGTATTTATTCCGAATGGCCGAGGTATCGTAATACCTTTATATCCTTGATCGATTCTGACAATTGCATAGCTGACGTAAGTAAACTCTACTATCTGCGCTCATCACTTTCTGGCCGGGCTTTTCCTTTCATCAGCCATCTAAGATGCTAATTACTTAATAGCATGGAAGACTATTAAGGATACGTATGATAATAAAAGACTTCTTGCGTCATACTATCTCGACAAAATTCTTGCCGCTAAACCTCCCATGAGCAAAGCAACGACTCTGTTATTGCAGCAGTTTTTGTCAAGCGTAGGTGATAGTGCAGCAGAGTAGAATAAGAATGTACCTTCTAGGCCACCATGGGGCGCAGAGACGAGGGAATCACACAACTTGCCTCGCACTCCTCCCCCGCCTCCCAGGGGTGGGGGTGGGGTGACGTCGCTTCGCGCATGCGCGGGAATCACGAAGCTTGCCTCGCACTCCTCACACGCCACTTAGGGGGTGGTGGGTGGGTTTTCGCGCTTTCTTCGCGAGAGGGAATCGCGTAGCTTGCCTCGCACTAATCAATTATCGCCTGTTCGCGACTCATGGGCGAGGCAATCACGTAGCTTGCCTCACACTCCTCAACCCCTTCACTCTCACCCGTCATACCTCCCCCCCACCACACCCTCCCCCACTTCCTCAAACCCCCCCACTCCTCCCTACCGCTCACCCCACACCCTCACTCCACCTCGCAACCCCCTAACGACACAACATCCCCCACTCCACCCTACCCCTCCCTCTCACCCTTCCCCACCCATCCCCGCCTCTCTTCCCCACACCCGCCGCCCTTCCCCTCCACCACCTTCCTTCCTCTCGCCACTCCCATGCCCCCTTCCCCCATCTTCCTGTCACACAGTCCTTATCATCGCATTCCCGAAGGAAATAATATCGATTATACGACACCATACTATTAAATCGTCGATCCTTCTTCACGTATACTATCTGATGTAATCACGTAGCTTGCCACACACGGGCACACAAACACACACGCGTCATTCAATCACCGCTCCACCATCATAATCACCATCACCATCATAATTATCACCTCCATCACAACCACCGTCACCACCACCATCATAATTATTACCTCCATCACAACCACCATCACAATCACCACCACCATCACGATCACAACCACCATTATAATCATCAACACAACCATCACAATCACCACCACCATCATAATTATCACCTCCATCACAACCACCATCATAATTATCACCTGCATCACAACCACCATCTCCATTACCACCTCAATCACCATCACCACCACCATGATAATCACCACCGCCATCATAATCACCACCTCCATCACCACCACCATCACCATCATAATCACCACCTCCATCACCACCACCATCATAAATATCACCTCCGTCACAACAACCATCTCCATTATCACCTCCATCACAACCACCATCTCCATTACCATCACCATCATCACCATTATAATCACCATCACCACCACCATCATAATCACCATCACCACCACCAACATCTTCACTAACATTACCTTGGCAACTTTGATGTAGCTTACTTTGCAATCTTCAATCCCTGGTGCACATTTGGGTACTTCACCCTCCTAATGAGATGTTAGGACAGTGTGGCGATTGCCACTCTGTGAAGATGAAGGTGAAAGTTGATCAGCGTAGAGGAATTAATCGTACGATTTTTCATAGCAGACATTTACATTTGGGTACTTAGGGCTGCTATTGAGATGTTAGGAAAGTGCAGTGATTGCCACTCACTGAAAATGAAAGTGAAAGTTGATCGGAGTAAAGGAATTTACCGTACGATTTTTTAAAACGGACATGTACATTTGGGTACTTCACTCTATAAAAAGGATGTTAGTTAAGTGGGGCGCTTGCCACTCTGTGTAGATGAAGGTGAAAGGTGATCAGGAATTTATCGTACGATTTTTAAAAGAGACATTTTCATTTGGGTACTTCAGCCTCACAATATGATGCTAGGAATGTGTGGAGCTCGCCACTCTGTGAGAACGGCAGCAGAAGTTGATCAGAGTAATGGAATTAAACGAACGATTTTTTCCAAACAGACATATAGATTCGTGTACATTAGTCTTCTAATCGGATGTTAGGTAGGTGCCACTCCAGAACGATGAAGGCGGAAGTTGATCAAAGTAACGAAGTACGTAAACGTACGATTTTTAAAAACGGACATTTACGTTTGGGTACTTCAACTTCCTAATAGGATGTTAGGAAAGTGTGGTGATTGCCACTCAGTGAAAATGAAAGTGAAAGTTGATCAGAGTAGAGGGATTAATCGTGCGACTTTTTAAAACGGACATTTACGTTTGGGTACTTCAACTTCCTAATAGGATGTTAGGAAAGTGTGGCGCTTGCCACTCTTTGTGGATGAAGGCGGAAGTTGATCAGAGTAATGGAATTAGACGTACGATTTTTTAAAACAGACATATAGATTCATGTAAATTTGTCTCCTAATCGGATGTTAGGATCGTTCGATTTTTATAACAGACATATAGATTTGTGTGCTTTAGGCTCCTACTAGGATGTTAAGGAATGTGTGGTGATTGCCACTCTCTGAGGAGAAATGTAGAAGTTGATCAGGAATTTATCGTACGATTTTGAAAACCTACATTTACATTTGGGTACTTAGGGTTCCTAATGAGATGTTAGGAAAGTGTTGGCGATTGCCACTCTGTGTAGATATAGGTGAAATTTGATCAGGAATTTATCGTACGGTTTTTAAAACAGACATTTACATTTGGGTACTTCAGCCTCACAATATGATGCTAGGAATGTGTGGAGATTTCCATTCTGTGTGGACGAAGGCGGAAGTTGATCAGAGTAATGAAATTAATCGCACGATCCCGCTTCCCCACTGTTTTTTCAACGATTACGTATAAATAATTTCACGGGGATCGCAAAAAGGTGAAATGGTTTACGTTAGTTAGTTGAGGTGAGTTGACCTAACTCAATTTCGCATGTCGGATATTGTTGAATCCTGAGCAAAACGTATTTCACCAATGTAGCGGAGTGCAATCCTCGACAAGTTGATACTTGCATACGGAGCGCGCCATCGTTCCCAGCGACCCCACCACCGCTACGCGAGAGCTCTTCTCTAGTCAATCGTTCTTCGGCCGCCGTAGTAGCACAACATTGCGCCCGTCGTCACTTCGTCAATGTATCATTAATCATTTCAATTCGTTAGCTATTTCTTCTTGTAAACGTCTTCTTCTAATTATATTTATTATTTCTCGTTTCTCAATTTTTTCCAAACGTTATCTGCTTCAATCCTAAACAGACTAAATAAGCAAAACTCGGGTATATTGAACCTGAGCGATTTGCATATTGGGACTTCGTACGAAGTTCTATCTTTCGAGAGAATTGAAACACAATATGGGAAGACAGTTATTGCTGAAGTGCGACCTTTTTCTCAAACTTACGACGACGAATCGACAAAAGTCTTCCTACCCAAACGATTCAATGATGGAATTACCGACGATCAAATACAGTCATTCAACTCCACTCAAATTCGTCATCTTTTCCTCGTCTACAAAGGAATGAAGAATCGTAGGCATGATATCGAATTTTGTCAATGACTAATAATATACAAGGATAAGACTACAAACCGCAGAAGAAATAGGGTAAAAACAAAGAGGAATAATGTCTGAGAAGAAAAAACTGTTAATTTAATAAAGAGAAGGAGCTACTTTCGTTTATTAATTTATTCGACGAAAATGAAAGAAAAAATTTGTGTTTTAAATTTGAATAATGTTTCCGTTTATTTTGTTAAAAGAAAAGCGTTTTCTTCTTATCCCTTTTTTATTGATGGCAACCCCAAAGCGCCGGAATCATTAGAGAATGGCGAGATGAGTGTGAAGGAGGAGGAAGAGGAGAAGGAGAAGAAGAGAGAGAGAAAGGGGTGTGAATAAATCTAAACGAATAATATAAAGGCGATACAAATTGTGCGGCGATGACCTCGTCACAGTGACAGTAACAGTGGTCAAAGCTTGTTGAAACATGATAGAACGAGTCCAGACATGCAAAAACTTGTACCTCCTCCTCCTCCATTTCCTCATTGGCGACGAAAGGTGTGTGAGATAAGCTACAATATTACCTACAAGTGACAAATGTCGATATGCAGTAAAAAAACTCGTGTTGTGACGAGCAATAACTTGTTTGGAAAGGATGCAACGACTAAGGGAAGCGTGCACCAGGGATTGAAGATTGCAAAGTAAGCTACATCATTAACTAAGTTGCCAAGGTAATGTTAGTGAAGATGTTGGTGGTGGTGATGGTGATTGTGATGGTGATGGTGATTATAATGGTGATGATGGTAATGGAGATGGTGGTTGTGATGGAGGTGATAATGGAGATGGTTGTTGTGACGGAGGTGATATTTATGATGGTGGTGGTGATGGAGGTGGTGATTATGATGGTGGCAGTGATTATCATGGTGGTGGTGATGGTGATTGAGGTGGTAATGGAGATGGTGGTTGTGATGCAGGTGATAATTATGATGGTGGTGGTGGTTGTGGTGGTGGTTGTGATGATGGTTGTGGTGGTGATGGAGATTGTGGTGGTGGTGGCAGTGATGGTGATAGTAGTGATGGTGGTTGTGATGGAGGTGATAATTATGATGGTGGTGGTGATGGTGATGGAGGTAATAATTATGATGGTTATGGTGGTGGTGGTTGTGATGGAGGTGATAATGGAGATGGTTGTTATGATGGAGGTGATATTTATGATGGTGGTGATGATGGAGGTGGTGATTATGATGGTGGCGGTGATGGTGATAGAGGTGGTGATTATGATGGTGGTGGTGATGGAGATTGAGGTGGTAATGGAGATGGTGGTTGTGATGCAGGTGATAATTGTGATGGTGATGGAGATTGTGGTGGTGAAGGAGACTGTGGTGGTGGTGGTGGTGGTGGTTGTGATGATGGTTGTGGTGGTGATGGAGATTGTGGTGATGGTGGTGGTGATGGTGATAGTAGTGATGGTGGTTGTGATGGAGGCGACAATTATGATGGTGGTGGTGATGGTGATGGAGGTAATAATTATGATGGTTATGGTGGTGGTGGTTGTCTTGATGATTATGATGGTGGTTGTGATGGTGATGGTGGTGGTGATTATCATGGTGGTGGTGATGGTGATGGAGGTGGTATTGGAGATGGTGGTTGTGATGCAGGTGATAATTATGATGGTGGTGATGGTGATGGAGATTGTGGTGGTGATGGTGGTGGTGACGGTGGTTGTGATGGTGGTGGTGATGGTGGTTTTGATGGAGGTGGTGATTATGATGGTGGCGGTGATGGTGATGGTGGTGGGGATAGTGGTGGTGGTCATGGAGGTGATAATTATGATGGTGGTGGTGATGGTGATGGAGGTAATAATTATGATGGTGGTGGTGACGGTGGTTGTGATGGAAGTGATAATTATGATGGTGATGCTGATGGAGGTGGTGATGGTGATTATGATGGTGGAGCAGTGATTGAATGACGCGTGTGTGTTTGTGTGTGTGTGTGGCAAGCTACGTGATTACGTCGGATAGTATACATGAAGAAGGATCGACGATTTATTATTATGGTGTCGTATAATCGATATAATTTCCTTCGGGAATGCGATGCAAAGGACTGTGTGACAGGAAGATGGGGGGATGGGGGAGGGGGTGGGGCATGCGAGTGGTGAGAGGAAGGAAGGTGGTGGAGGGGAAGGGCGGCGGGTGTGGGGAAGAGAGGGGGGGAAGGGGGGGAGGGAGGGGTGGGGTGGGGTGGATGTTGTGGTGGGGCGGTGGAGTGAGGGGTGTGGGGTGAGCGGCAGGGAGGAGTGGGGGGGAGGTGAGGGGGTGTGAGGAAGTGGTGGGAGGGTGTGGAGTGGGGGTGGAGGTATGACGGGTGAGGGGGAAGGGGTTGAGGAGTGCGAGGCAAGCTTCGTGATTCCCGTGCATGCGCTTAGCGACGTCACCCCATCCCCACCCCACCCACCACCCCCTGGGAGGCGGGGGAGGAGTGCGAGGCAAGCTGTGTGATTCCCTCGTCTCTGAGCCCCATGGTGGCCTAGAAGGTACATTCTTATTCTACTCAGTAGGGCGAAAGCTACTAAATATTCCTCCGTAAGATGAGTACATACTGTTCTACTTGGCAGTACGTACCTTAGACCCTGGCACTCGTGAGCAATTCGAAATAGCCAACATGGACGTAGACTTTCAGACTATTGACATGCTCATAACATTTGCCAGTGAACGATCTACGTCGCTGGTACTTGCCGTTGCAGGTATAGCAGCGCACTCAATGACTCCCAAACCCAGGAATTTCTCCAAAACCAATATGTTTGCGCGGGATCACCACTCTTCCAAGCGGTCAAACATGGTATCAAAGAAAACCCCAAACACGTCGACATCTCCAAAACCGAATCTACCTTGTTTCATCTGCAAAATATAAAACCATCACGAAGCTTTGTACGCTTTCATCAAGCGTCAGTTGATGACACACGGAAGATACTCGAGGGCTGGAAGGGTTGCATCAACTGTTTGAATGCTAGCCACTCTTGGCTGTCCCTCAACGCGGTAGTGCAGATTTTGCCCAGAGCGGCACCAGTCTTCACTTCATCGTAATAGTACCTCCCCGCCGACGGGCGTCCCTGGTAGCAGTAATGAATCTCATGCACTCCCTCAACGTGACAAGAGGAAGGACAGGTTATCCTGGGAGCTGTCCTGGTTGAAGCTCAAGATGCCAAGGGTGCTTTCCAACTAATACAAGTGGTCTTGGACAGTGGCAGTCAAAACTCCTTTGTCACACACTGATGTCTAAATAGGTTGGGCTTGACAATCAGCACCATTCAATCCTGCATTTGTGGCATTGGACAGACTCCGTTCAAAGGCACGAAGGGCAAAACAACCTTAGACATCCTGACGATGAACATTGTGAAGAGCAGTTCCAGCATACGCACTCCCAGCAGCCAGATGGAAGATACGTGATACGCCTGCCATTTAAGACCGATCCACCAAGGTTAGGGAACTCGTCTTATATAGCTAGGCAGAGGTACCTGAATCTAGAAAAAAGGTTCAAGGATAATCCTGTTCTGGAAAAGGCCTATCGGGAAGTAATCCTAGAATACTTGGACCTTGAACATATGGCTGTCTCGAAGCCACCTACGAAGTTCGTAATTCCATGGGGTTACGAAGCATGACAACGGGGTGACCAAGTGTTTGTGCCATTGGCTCTTTGTAAACAACCCACCGCCTCTCTGGTTCGTTACGTGATCACCAGCATCCCGAAGTAGTGTTTCGGCGTATTATAGTAAAAGGGTCATCAGCATCCCAACTATAATAATTTCTCCATTTACCAACCGAACGCTTACGACATAACGTCTTCAACCTTTTCGTTTTGCTCCAACAGTAAACTTTCGCACACGCGCGTGCTCCACGCCTAAGGTCAGAACATTTATTTTAATTATTTTATCTCCAGCAGTGTGGACTTTTGGTTTAATTTATTATTTAATTTTATTTAATGACATTTGTGAAGGGGATCCTTATTTTAAATTAATTTTCTTTGCCAATATACAATCTTACCATTTACCACTAGTCAGTTTTAATTCAAATTTGCCGCTGCCAGTAACTAACGCTAACTTTAACATTTGGTAGCAGAGCGTGGTTAGGCTGATTTCGTTGTACTTGCGCTAAATACTTAACGCGATTCACGTTTGTTCGTTTTTCGTGAAACTAGTTCAATTTGGTAGCCCTGAGAATCACTTATCTCTTTTTTCTCAAACTGACTCATTTGCTAGTGAAACTCTTCTTATCGCACACAGGTAAGAAAGAGTCGAATAATCTCTCTATTTCGTAGATCTATCTTCATAGGTTTCATCTCGACTCCGAATGAACTTCACCGTTATTATCGCATTAACCTTGGCCTTCCTTCCTCTTGCCTACGCATCTCAAAGCCTTCCTCTTGCCTCCTCCTGTCCATCCTTATCGGCGCAATGACTGAGTCATCATCAAGAACCGCCGCAAAAATGAAGCGACTAATTTCTACCGCCAAAGGTAAAATCCTAGCTATATTGACCACGGGCAGGAAGGCTCTTTCAGAGAAGGGTTCTAAATTGTCACAATTTAGGGGAATGTATACTTCAGTAGAAAAGTATTACTCAATGTTTGAGGAAGCCTACATTACATTACAAGTTCTTGCTCAGGAAGAGGAGGCTGGTGCGAGAAGTTTTCCTACAGGGGATGACAAAAAGGATTATGAGACTACCCGCTGTAGTATCCTACTAAAAATTATTATCATTTATCTGCTGAGATTAGTCAGCTGATATAAGGAAAGGGGACTTTTGTAGAAAAGATCATTATATTCATTGAACCTCTTTAAATGAATCTTCGAGGGCTTTGCTTTTAAACTTCGCTGGTAGCGAAGTACAGGAAGTATTTCGTAATTTACCGGATATTGGCCCTTCTTGTGAAGATGTGAAAACTGCATTGACAAACTATTTTACCACCAGGAAAAGTATTCTATTTGAAAATTTTAAATTTCGTAAGACGGAGCAAGAACCGTCCGAATCGACAAAAGAGTATTATGTGAGGTTAAGGAAAATGGCTTGTCCCTGCGACTTTCATGATATGAATTTTGAGATCTGTGTTCAAATTCTTATGGGTACGTTATCTGATAGACTACGTAAAGAAATGTTGAAGAGAGGAAACATGACTCTTGATGAAATTCTTGCATTTGGGCAAACTGAAGAGGTAGTGAAAGTACAGATTGACTCCTTTGCTAAACCTCATGAGTTCGTTCACAAATTTAATACACCAAAAGCGACTACATGTTTCTGTTGTGGCGGTAATTGGCCACACAAAAAGGGGGAGGTTTGCCCGGCTAAAGGCAAAAAATGTTCCACGTGTGGTGTTTTAGGCCATTTACCTAAATCACGGTATTGTTCTGGCGCTAACTTATTCTAAGAATAAGTGTGCAAGAGGAAAAGTGGTCGTAGTTAAGGAAGGGGACTCATTGTTAAGCTGTGAAACTGCTAAAGAATTAGGAATCGTAGCTCTAGTCCTGACAACTGATGATGCATCAACATCTAAAACCAATCTCATGCCTCTTGCCAATGATTTTAAGCGCAAGTACCCCAAGGTGTTTAATGGAATTGGTAAGCTGAAAAATGATCAAGTTAAATTGCACATTGGCAAAGATGTTCCGCCTATTGCTGTAGTTTTTAAAAGAACGCCATTTCATCTCAGAGAAAAATTGGAGACGGAGATCTACAAATTATTGGAGGATGACATTATAGAGAAAACGGTGGGGCCTACCACATGGGTTTCTCCTGCTATAATTGTCCCGAAAAAAGGGGGTGAAGTGCGGCTATGTGTAGACATGAGAAATGCGAATTAAAATTAACTATTAAAAGAGAGCGCTATCCTACTCCAACATTCACTGAAATTGCTAGTTTAAATAACGGATCAGTTAAATTTTCAAAATTGGATTTAAATAAGGGATTTCACCAGCTGGAGCTACATCCTGACTCTCGTCCCATAACATCATTTTCAACACATATGGGAATTTTTAATTAAAAACGCCTAAGTTTTGGAGTAACGTCGGCACCTGAAATATTTCATAAAACAAAACAAATTATCTCGGATATTCCCAATTGTGTCAATGTGAGCGATGACATTTTGATATATGCTGAGTCATTAAAAAAACACGACTCAGTTTTAGATAGTGTACTGCGACGATTAAACCATGTTGGATTGACATTAAATGAGGAAAAATGTTTATTTCGTCAAGATAGCGTACCTTATCTCGGGTTTGTCCTTTCTAAAGACGGGATCAGCCATGACCCTTCGAAATTACGTGCAATTTTGGATTTAGAGCCACCCAAGGATGTTCAGGAAACAAGAAGTTTATTGGGAATGGTGAATTTCCTGATGAGATTCCTACCAGGCTTTTTTTTCTTTTTTTTTTTCCCGAGGGCATCGGAACAAGTCCCTTTGTCACTGCGGCCACGTGTGGGCCTATTGTGACTCTAGCCCTTCCTTAGTAAAAGGCGTCGTACATACCCGCCCCCTTTATGAAGCCGAGTATGTCCTTCACCGCAGCTTCTGCTATGATGTGGGGCTCAATAATCCCCTGGGCAAAGAATTCAAAGCGTTTCGCTGCTAAGGCAGGGCACTCACATAGGATGTGCTCCGCCGTCTCGTCCTCCTCACCACAGAGTCTGCATTCCACCGCCTCTGAGATGCCCATCTTGTTGAGGTGATACCTAAGTGGGCAGTGTCCGGTGAGGAAGCTAATCAAGACCCTCAAGTCCCTCCTAGAGAGTGTCAGCATCGCCTTTGCCCTTTGACCAGAAGGTGTAACAAGCCTTTTTGATTGTCTAAGTCGCGGCTGGCGATGCCAATGGGCGCTATTTTCCTGTGTCTCCCATTGAGCCACCAAACGGTTCAGGTGACTTTTGGTCATACCTACGTGAGGTTCAGGCCCAATGGGTAGGGCTTCTGTGCCCTTCTTCGCAAGGTGGTCAGCCTTTTCATTGCCCTCATGCCCCTTGTGAGCCGGCACCCAGATAAGGGAAAGCCTATTGTGGGCGCCGAGCTGCTTGAGTGCATGAAGGCATTCCCATGCCAGCCTGGACCTAAAACTATAGGCCGCGATGGCCTTTAATGCGGCCTGGCTGTCCGAGAATATGTAGATCCGCTTGCCCTTGAGTCCCTTAGACAGGATCTCTTCCGTGCAGATAGCTAGGATTTCAGCTTGGAATATCGTGGCGTACTCTCCCAGCGGCTTAGCCAGACTGTAGTTGGGCCCAACAATGCCCAGTCCAGCTCTGCCTCCCATGACTGAACCATCGGTATACCACCGCAGGGCACCCACCTCGGTCCGGAACGTCTCCTGCTCCCATCGTTCCCGCCAGTGGATACTTACCCTGAATGGCAGCCGAAAGTTTTTTCGCTCTGACATAACGTCGGTAGCAAGGACCACAGCCTCTTCCAGTTTGAACTGTCTAGTTGTTCTTTGGAGGCTTGCCTTAACCCTGGTGGAGATGTTCCCTGTCTGCAAAAGCCTTACTGCTCCCAGGTAAGCAGTCCTCTGAACATGTATATGGAGAGGTGAGATGTCTAAAAGGACTTCCATTGCAGCAGTAGGGCACGTATTCATTGCCCCTGTAATAGCTAGACATGCCTGTCGCTGCAGTTTTTGGAGTTTCCCTTGAGCTGCTAGCCGGCATGTTACCTTCCACCACACCGTGAAGGCGTAGGTGACGCGGGGTCTTATTATCCCCTTATAGAGCCACTCCATCATTTTTGGAGTAATGCCCCATGATTTGCTGCACAGCCTCCTGCATGCCCACAGGGCTGCAGTTGCCTTGTGCAGCGCATATCTCACATGTGAATTCCAAGTGAGCTGCTTATCCAGTATCACCCCGAGGTATTTCACCTCTGTACTTATATGGAGCCTTGCTCCTTGCATGGTGGGTGATACTATATTTAGGTTTCTTCGCTTGGTGAATGAAACCATGGTGGTCTTGGTTGGGTTTATATGCAATCCCTCCTTATCACACCATCCTTGGATGATATCTATAGCTCCTTGCATCCTTTCAGACACTGTGGAGGCAAATTTTCCTCTTACCAGAGCTGCAAGGTCATCCGCGTATGCGACCACTTCGTAGCCTTCAAGCTGCAGTGTTTCCAGCAGCTCGTCAGCCACCAGTAGCCACAGGAGGGGAGAAAGTACCCCCCCCCCCCTTGAGGGCAGCCTCTTGTGGGAACCACTGTGACGCTGTCTTCCCCTAAACTGGCCGTGATTTCCCTACACCTTAGCATGGACATAGTCCATTTCACGACCTGGGGTTCTGTACCCCTTTGCGCTGCTCTTGCCTCTATGGAGCTGAAGGAGGTGTTATCGAAAGCACCCCCCACGTCCATGAAGCAGCACAACGCCACCTCTCTCGTCTGAAGAGCCTCATCGATCAGTGAGACCAGCTCCATGAGCGCAGTCTCAGCCAACCTGCCCCTCAGGTAGCTGTGCTGTGCCTTCGAGAGGGGTACGGTCTCAAGTGTGTCCTTGAAGACCAGATCCATGGAGAGGGCTCTCTGCAGCCTGGAGGCTTCAGAGACACTTGCTACACCACTGCAGAAGTCCCTCCAGGACTTCCTCTTTGCTCTTCTGATGGCCTTGCTATAACTTGTAAGGGATTGTCGGTAGGTCTCCCAATCCCCTGTTCTTTTGGACCTGTTGAAGAGCCTCCTCGTTGAAGACCTTAGCTTCCCCAGCTCCTCGCTCCACCAGCGGGCCTCACCATTGGTCGTGCGGGCACGGGAAGGGCAGTTGTCTTCGTAGGAGCGAATGATCGCCCCTTGCATAAGACTGGCCATAGTGTCCAGTTCTTCCACCGTGTGGATCTCCCTGTCCATACCTCCCAGCTCTGTGTGGAGTTGGGTTTGGTAAAGTGGCCAGTCTGTATTCTTGGGTATGCGATAGGTTTCAAGTACCTGCGTGCCAAAACCCAGGCCGAACGAGATGATCCTATGATCTGATAGTGATGGCTCGTCCAGCACCTGCCAGCCTTGTATTCTGCTGGCTATGAAACGACTGGAGATGGTGAGGTCAAGTACCTCTTCCCTTATCCTTGTTACAAAAGTGGGGGCGCTTCCCCTATTAAGAATCTCCAGTTCTTGCCCTGCAAGATAGTCCAGGAGGCACTCTCCTCTTAAATTAGTGTTCTTGCTCCCCCAGACAACGTTATGAGCGTTTGCGTCGCAGCCAATTATGAGTTGAAGTTGGTGATTTTTGCAATAACTTACCAATCTTCGGACCTCTTCCGGTGGGGAGTTCGCATCATGGGGGAAATAGGCAACACCGTCTTGACCGCTCCCTCTGGCGAGTTCTCCCTTACCATTATAGCTGCAACATCTCTAGAGATAAAGTTAGGCATGACAGTGTAATTTACATTTCGATTAATCACAATTGCTGCACGGCATCGATCGTTACTTTTATCGTACACTACCTTACCTGTCTGTGTTACGGATCTACGGGGTGTACGGATCTTCTTATCCCAGGCCCAGGGTTCCTGGACGAGGGCTACATCACACCTCCTCCTATCAAAGTTCCTGCTGAGAACGGCCGTGGCTGCCTGGGAACGATGCAGGTTGACCTGAAGGAGGCGGAGCATGGGCGGGGTCATCGACCCCTCCGGCCACCCTTCTTACCAGGCCTCGACGGCCTGTTGTAAGAAGAGCGACCTCCCCACTGCTGTTGACGAGTCGTCGGAGAGCGCCGCCCCCCACCCCTGCCCACGCTTCCCCGCCCAGACGACCCCACCTCCGGTCTTTGGCCTTCGGAGGGGCGCCGGGGAGGTCGCACAGTGGCAGAGGCCGGAGCGCTGGAGCCTTGCTCCTTGTTGCCCCTGTCTGAAGGCTCCTGTTGAGTAGTCCTGCGACGAGGGGGATTGGTGATGAGGCTTGGCCTCTGTGGCGTGGTCTGCGCCAATCCTGAGGGGCCCGCAACTCCTATGGGGTCAGATGCCCCTTGCTCCTGCGTGTCTCCCCTCTCTCTTGGCGCCACCGTTGCAGGGACAGAGTCTGAGCACCCGACCAGGGGCACACTGCCTGAGGTACTTGGCCCTTCCTCCCGGTCTGCACTCATCCCCTCCTCTGCCTCTCTCCTGCCATCCCTCATCTGGGACAGCCTGAGGCTAACAGCCCCAAACCTATAATTGGCTCGCTGCCTCGGCAGTGCCCTTATGGCGGCGGCTGATGCCTCATCTACTGAGAAGGCCAGGACCGTCGTGTCCTTTTCCTCCTCCCTTCGGATGACACGCCAGAACTGGGTATTCATACCCCTGTTCTGGTTATGTATCAACCAGAGTATGAGGTCACTGTCGACCTCTCTCGCATTGGGGAAGTGCCCCACCGCCACCTGGTGCCCCGGGATTTCATCCCCCTCAACAATTCTGAGAGGGATGTCCCCGAGCAACCCGGCGCCTGCGGCAATGGCCCTTAGCCATTCGGCAGTGCCCCTGTCCAGACAGTGTAACAGGAGCCAGCCAGACCTGCGTACCACAGCCTGAAATGCTGGCCAGACATCGTCCCCCGCAGCTGACAGGACATTGTCCATGATACGCTGTTCCAGACTATCCAGCTGCGCATCCGTAAGCAGAGTGTCTGGGTAGTTTTGGTGTACCACACCAATCCTCACCCCCTCCGCTACATCCCTGTAGCTCGGTCTGTTCTGCGGATGGGTGGCCCTCTGCTTTGGTTGTTTAGGAGATCTTGAGGCGCTACCCTCCTCTTCTGATCCCCGCCCTTTTGGCTCTGTGGAGTTGATCCAGTCGAGGGTCTGGGTCGCTTCCTATTCTCTCTGACGGTCATGGCGGAGGCCTTCAAGGCCTCTTCTGGTGCAAGCCCTCGCCTAATGAAGTGGTGGTACCGCTTCTTCCTTGCACCTCCCATCTTAGCCCTGTCAGGTCGTGCTCCAGAGGTCTCACCTACACCCTCTTCCTTCCCACCTTCGCCAGCCCCTGTGCGGTGATCCACCGCTGGTGCCCTGGAGGCCACGCAGCCTTCAGCCGCCTGGCCCCCTGGCTCCCGGGCCAGTAGCGAGGGGGTGCCCTCCACCAAGGGTAGGGCTATAGGGTCCACAAGGAGACCCTCCATACTTACTGGAGACAATGCTCCTGGTTGTGGTGAGGCAATGGCCTCTCCAGATGTCGTTGTATTTTCATCAACGACCATCTGATCGTCGAGGTCTGGCGTGGAACACAGCAGATCCTCTTCAATCTTTGAGGCGATTTCTTCCTCTTGGTTTTCATTGTTATTTCTTTTGGTATCCATATAGGTCCCACGAGCAGCTAGGGAAACAAACGGTCGCCTGAGACAGAGCCCCGCATGCCTCAGGAAGGCTACTTGAAACTGGGGGTCGCCCGGTGCCCAGAGTCCGCATACTAGAGATCAAGCTCCCCCTTGGCCACGCATCCTTGGCGTACGCTGTTACCGTGGATTGGGTTTTGTCCTTGTTCGCGGCTGCTTATTCGGTCGGCGTGCTGACTGATAAGGTCAGCACGCCGACCTTATTCACGGCTGGCCACAGCAAGCCCTAGGGCAGTGCCGTGGACGTTCCACTATCCACAGCCTGTGGTCGCGCCTGGTAGCATGGACGTGCTCCTGGGAAGAGAACCCAGAACCAGGTCCTACCAGGCTTAGCCAGCAGCACTAACCCTTACGCGACTTGATTAAAAAAGAGTCACTATGGAAATGGACTAACCTGGAACAAGAAGGCTTTGAGGAGATTAAGAAAAAGGTTACTGAAGCGGTAAGCAACAAGTATTTGGATATTACCAAAGAGCTTCATTTGTATACAGATGCAGGACCCGAAGGTCTTGCAGCCATACTAGCTCTACCGGGTAAAATGAAAGCTAACATAATATCATGCGCAAGTGTGAGCTTGTCTGATGTACAAAAGAGATATTTCCAAATTGAAAAAGAGATGTTAGGGATTTCATGGGGCGTTGCTCATTTTCACGATTTCCCAGTTGGGGCTCGTTTTGTAATTCATACCGATCACAAACCATTAGTATCTCTTCTCTCTCGTACCAGTCCGAATACTTCACCTCGTTTAGACAGATTGTCTTTCAAATTGATAAATTGATGGGTTATAATTTTTAGGTTGTCCACAAGTCTGGAAAAGAAAATCCATCTGACTACATGTCACGTCACCCTGATTTCAGCATTACCATCAATGATTTCACGGGATACTTTATCAAAGGCAACGTTGAAAGATGAACAATTGTGTTCAGTAATGAAGGCTATTGAAACGGGAGATTGGTCAAATCCAGTTATTGAAACGTTTAGAACTGTGAAAGAAGAACTGGCAGTAACTACAGATAAAATTATTCTCAGGGGCGTTCGTCTTGTTATCCCACAAAGCTTGCAGGCGACAGTCATAGCTTTGGCTCGTCGTGGCCATCAAGGTATCACCAAATCGAAAGAGTTACTTCGATGCAAGGTTTGGTTCCCTGCTATGAACACTTTAGTGGAAAAGGTGGTGAAAAGTTGTATTCCTTGCCTAGTCAACAGTACCAAAACCAGGAGAGATCCGATTAGGCCAACACCTACACCTTCCGGCCCGTGGGAAAATCTTTCGATTGATTTTGCTGGACCCTTTCCAAATGGAAAGTATATTATGGCAGTGATGGACGATTTCAGTAGATATCCAGTAACCGAAATTATTCCCTCTTTGAAAAATGAACAGGTTACTAACTGTTTATTCAAGATTTTTTCTTTATTTGGCCTACCTCACTCACTTCGGTCAGATAATGGTCCCCCTTTCAACGGAAAACAATTCGAAGAATTTTGTTCATCGTTACAAATTAAACACCAAAGAGTTACAAGCTGTTGGCCTGAAGCTAATGGACGGGTGGAATGTTTCATGTCTAGCTTGAACAAAACTGTTAGAACTGCGATTGTTGAACAGAAAAATTGGGAGGAAGTACTGCCAGAGTTTTTAATGCAATACCGTGCTACACCTCACTATTCTACTCGTATTTCTCCAGCACGGGCTCTCTTACGAAGTAACTTCAGGTCATTTCTTCCACAGATTGTTTCGGACGTTTACGAAGAAGATATCGATGAAAATTTAAGAACCATGGATGAAGTAAATAAGGAAAAGATGAAGCGCAGTATGCTGATTCCAGAAGAAACACGAAAACTCATGACTTACAGGAAGGAGATATGGTGTTAGTAAAGCAAAGAAAGATTAATAAATACAGCTCAGGGTATGATCCGAAGCCATTGGAAATAGAGAAAGTAGAAGGCACCAAGATAACAGCGTAGAGAGATGGAAGAGTGGTAACGAGAAATTCATCTTTCTTTCAAAAATTACCACAAAAAACAGTAGCTCTATCAGAAGATTCTTCTCAACATCTTCACCATGAAGAGGATATGTCTCAACCTTCATCAAGAATCATCTGTACCTGAATCATCCGCATCAACATCTGTGAATATGGATACGGGTAAAGTCACAAGAAGCGGTAGAAGAGTGATACCACCATCAAAGTATAAGGATTTCGTTGTGGGGAAATATTAATGATATTTGGGGAAGGGATGTAGTATCCTACTAAATTATTATCATTTATCAGCTGAGATTAGTCAGCTGATATAAGGAAAGGGGACTTTTGTAGAAAAGATCATTATATTCATTGAACCTCTTTAAATGAAGTGCCGGTTTATTATTTAATTATAATACACATAATACAACACCCGCTATGCCTATTATAAAATAAAAACTGCGTATTCCATTCTATCTGAACCGCAGATTCATTCATCTTCTACTTCACAACTTGAGTGAACAGTTCACGAAACGGCTGTCATTCACAATAATTTTGCATCTCACTTCTCACTTTTGTTTCTATCGTTCACGAAGACAAATATTTGACACCTACCAAAACGTTTCATTACTTGATCACTTCTTTAATAGGCCCAGCACATTCAATGGTTCGTGCTTTCCAGATTACTGATGCGAATTACGAATTAGCTTGGAAAACATTAACAGACGTGTACGATAAACAAAGGCTTCTCGCAACGGCGTATTTAAACCGTGTTCTCAATTTCCGTCCTCAGCATGGAAAGCCTACTGTAGAGTCGTTGACATCGTTCATGACGATTGTTTCTGACAGCATCACATCATTCTCTCTCCTTAACATCCCTGATGAAGGTATTAAAGGAATTGGGTTATATCCGCCAGTTGGCAAATTACTAAAGTTAACGTACCTGTTAGGTGAGTCCGTCTCCTCTGGCTTGTGAGTTACTGTGGGCAAGCGCTTTCGATGTTAAGACATCATCGTCTGGCCGTTAAGTCAGTACTGGAGTCAGTCAGTTGGTCGTGGTCTTTATATACAAATATAATGAATCTAAGTTCGTTCTGTTTCACTTAGCCTACAGACTCCTGGATCAATCCACGCGAGAACAATTTCAAAACTCTCATGAAGACTTGGATTTTCCTACCTTTGATCATTTGTTTAAATTTATCAAGGAACGTTGTTTTTCAATGCACGTTTCAGCACAAATTAACTGTACAAATTATTTTCGCACTCCTGCAACTACTTCAAAGCAAAACTTTAATAAAATTAGAGGAAAGTCAAGCCAAGCAAAGCCTCGTTGCGCACGAGTTGAAACCTTCCGCAAATCTTATGATCCTCGCTCTTCTACTCCTTGCTTTATATGCCATGATTCGCCCCATGGGTTGTTGAGCTGTAGAAAATTTTGTGGTGCTGATCTAAATCAAAAAATTGCTTGGCTGGACAGGTTGTAGGAATTACCTGTCAAGTAAGCACCAACTAACCCTGTGTAAGTCAAAATGGGTTTGCAGATAGTGCAATGGTAAGCATAACTCAGTACTGTGTGACTCAGATCCTCGAAACACGAGCAGAGCTGTGGAAAATCCTCAGTCCCCACAGAATAATTCTAATTCCAGAGCTTATTGCTCAATCTCAGTTTCGTTTTCAGTTGCTTGTCTTGTCTTGTGACAATATCAGGTATTGGGTAAAGCCAAGTTGGTTCCAAAGGATATGTGTTCTGTCACATGAAACCCAAAAATAAGTCTTCACCCGTGATGAACATCCAAGCATTGTTACTGCAAACAATTACTTCAAATCTACCGACGGTCTCACTTCCTCGGAAACTTTGGTTAAGGTACATCAAATTTCCCCTTGCTGATCCCCGTTTCTACTAGAGTAAGTAAGTCGACATTTTGCTGGAAGCAGACCACTTCTCAGATGTTTGGCAGGGCAATCCAATTGAACTTGATACAAATTCGCCTAAACTATTTCCAACTGTTTTTGGCCACATCATTTATGCCGATCCAATTCCTCGCTATCTAGTCCTGCTTTTGGTACTTCATTAGTTGCCACTCACTCAATATCAATTGACGACATTAATGCTAATCTGCGTCGTTTTTGGGGAGTGGAGGAACCCAAACCCATTGAATTACCTAACCCAGATGATATTTACTGCGAATAACACTTCACAGCCACTCATTATAGACTGAAAGACGGAAGTTATGACGTTCGATTGCCATTCAAAGCTACTCCTCCAGACTGCACTGATATTCAGTCGCTGGCTCGTAGCCAGTTTCGCGGTCTAGAAAGCCGTTTGATGAAAAATCATGACTTACGTAGACAATTCCACGATTTCATGAGAATGCGAACAGTTCTTTTTTTTCCTTTGAAACGGTGGATGCAGGCAATACCCTCACTGCAGCCACAAACGGGCCTATAGTAAGGGCGTCCATGATACTCGGATCATGGCCACCTGCACCACCCCCAGGCCCCACGGCACTGGTCTCACTTGGTGTGACGTCACCTATGCGCCCCCACCACCCCCGCACATAGCAGAGGATATCCGCAAGTTCTGCATTTGCCACCTCTTCGGGCTGAAGAAAGGGCCTCCCAAACACAGAACGGCGCGATGCCGCGAGTCCATCGCATACGCACAGCACGTGCTCTGCCGTCTCTAGCCCTACCTCGCAGAACCTGCATACCTGTACCTCGCACTTGCCAATATTTGCAAGGTGGTACCTCAGCGGACAGTGACCTGTGAACAGGCCACATATGATCCTCATATCCTTCCTCCCCAGAGCAAGCACCTCCTTGGACCTCTCTCTGGAGAGCCGGATAAAGAGTTTTGACTGTCTAAGGCCGGGCAGCCCCTGCCAATGAGCAGCCCTGCACCTATCCTCCCATTTGCCAACCTCTCTACGTAGATGGCTCCTGGTAGTCCCAACAAAGGGCTCAGGGCCAATGCTCTGATCCCTTCTTAGCCAACCTATCAGCCCGTTCGTTTCCCTCTATACCCTGATGCCCTGGCACCCAACACAGTGTTACACTGTTGTCCTCGGCCAGGGCCTTCAGTCCAGTCAGACACTCCCACACCTGCCGCGATGTAAGACAGTATGAGGCTAAGGCCTTGAGAGTGGCCTGACTGTCCACCATGATGTAGATTCTCTGCCGCTTCAGTCCCCTCTGCAGCAGCCGCTGCACACAGACTGTCACCGCAGCCACCTCTGCCTGGAACACCGTGGCCAGCGACCCCAATGGGATCGCTGCTCTGATCCTCGGCCCAAAGATGCCTGCCCCTGCAAGGCCACCCTGCACCGAGCCATCAGTGTAGTATACCAGGGCCCCAGCTTCGAAAGCGGGAGCTCCCCCTACCCACCTGGATCGCTCATGAATGAGTATCCGAAAGGGTAGCACGAAGTTGAACCTCGCGGGCTTTGAGTCTACCACATGCAGTTCAGGCCCCCCCACCTTCACCTTGTCAAGGATCAAGTGGCAGGAACTCCTCCTCCCCCGCATGATCAGACCCAACTCCAACATACGCGCAGCCTGGAGGAACGCCATCCTTTTAACATGTATGTGGAGTGGAGCTAAATCTAGCAAGACCTCCAGTGCAGCCGTAGGGCATGTTGTCATACAGCCTGTAATGGCTAGACACGCCCTACGCTGCAGTTTATTTAGCTGCAACTGCACTGTTTTGTTTTCCACCCTAGTCCACCAGACCAGGGCTCCATAGGTGACTACAGGCCTAACAACCGCAGTGTACAACCACCGGATCATCCCAGGCCTCAGCCCCATGTCTTCCCCACCATTCTTTGAGCTGCCCACATCACCACCGACGCCCGCTGTAAGGCTTTTTTCACGTGTGTGGCCCAAGAGAGCTTACCATCAAGAAAGACTCCCAAGTACTTGATCTCATGCTGGATCTTCACCACCTTGCCACCCAGCCTGAGTTCCCGCAGCGTAAGGCTGCGCTCTTCTGGTGAATGGGATCAGGCTCGTTTTGTCTGGATTGACAAACAGTCCTTGCCCATTGCACCATGTCTGTAGGGTATTCAGTGCATGCTGCATGCATTCACTGATTACATTCGCGAATTTACCCCTGACTATAATTACCAGGTCATCCGCGTATCCTATTACCTTGTAGCCCTCCTCCTCCAGCAGCTCGAGAAGGGTATCAGCTACCAGTAACCAGAGGAGAGGGAGAGCACCCCCTCTGCGGGCATCCTGGTGGGCACCACAGAGAGTGTCTCCCCTAACTCCGAGAAGACCACTCCTGCTACTCAGCATCTCGTTGGTCCAAGAGATTAGGTAAGGATCTACACCCTTCCTACCAGCCGCAGCCGTGATTGAGGCATACGACGTATTGTCGAAAGCCCCCAATATCCAGAAAGCAGCACAGCGCAATCTCTCCGGATCTCAGAGTATCCTCCAGCACTGTTGCCAGTTCCTTCAGAGCAGTCTCAGTGGATCTCCCCCTCTGATAGGCATGCTGGGAACTCCGAATGGGGTTTTGAGTTAGATAGTTCTCCTTTATTGATAGGCACACTATCTTCTCCATTGTTTTCAACACGAAGGACATGAGACTGATGGGGCGGTAGCCCTTAGCCAGGGCCGAGGAGCCACCCGGCTTTGGTATAAAGACCACCTTCACCTTCCTCCACATAGTGGGTATGTACCCAAGGACATAGCTCGCCCTGAAGAGCCTCACCAGTATCGGACCCAGAGCCTCCCTACCATGCTGCAACATGGCTGGGAAGATCCCATCCGCACCTGGCGATGCGAACAGTTAGGGCACATGACTATAACCGAAGTCAAACCGGCCTACGTGATTCCTCATTATCATGTTTCAAAAGTAGACCGGAATCAATTAAAACTCCGGGTTGTTTTCAACGCTTCAGCCAAGTCTCGTAATGGTTCGTTGAACAATTATTTGTTTGTCGGGCATAAACTCCAAACAGATGTCCGCGATATTTTGCTCAACTTGAGACTTCACAAAGTTGTTTTAATTGGAGATGCTGTAAAAATGTTTTGTAGTATTTGGATGCATCCTGAAGATCGCAAATACCAGACCATTGTGTGGCGCCATGATAGTTCCGAGCAAGAAAAACTATTAGAGATAAATAGTTCATTTATGGTCTGGCTTCAAGCCCCTTTCAAGCCAACTGCGTCTTGGAGCAAGTCGTGAAGGATCAAGGGTCAGCGTATCCATTGGCAAGCGTTGCTCTTCAACAAGATCGTTACGTTGACGATGTTGCATCCGGTGCTGACACCATCGAAGCTGCTAATGATCTCAAGCAGCAGCTTACCGACTAGATGGGTGCAGGTGGGTTTAAGATGAGCAAATGCTTCTGAGGTAATGGAGAATGAGGTTGATTTCTCTGAGAACCCTTTAACAATAATTTCCAAGGAGGACTCTTCTGTAAAAATCGTAGGGTTACAATGGAACCCCCAAACGGATTCTTTCAACTACACTCTCGTAGCTCCCCACATCCGACCTACCAAACGGTCTATTCAATCTAATGTGGCAAGGATTTATGATCCATTGGGTTTCATATCTCCCCTGGTTATAACTTTGAAACAATTCATGCAAGAGTTGTAAACTGGGAGTAGACTGGGATGACCACCTCCCAGACGACCTTCACCAACGTTGGAACTCGAATAGCTGCCTCTGATTTCAAATCTCAGAATACCAAAATTTGTTCGCACACCTCATCCTGTGGCATATCAAATTGTAGGGTTCTCTGATGCTTCAGAGGCTGCTTATTGCGCCGTGATTTACCTTCGAACAGTGAATGACAATCTTCAGCCATGATGTGTTGGACCCGTCATCGTTAATGAAATGAACTCTGCTAGACTTTTGTACATCAAGGCAGTCCAACACTCCTACCTTTTCCAAAATGATCTCTCCGAGAAAAATAAGATGAAAAATCTACAGAGATTCGTAAAGCTAGATCCATTTTTTTATGCAAGTGGTGTGCTCAGGGCGGGCGGTATGTTATACAATGCCAACCTACCATTCAGTCACAAGCACCCGGCGCTCCTTCCAGCTGATGCGCACTTGTCAATTTCGATAGTAGACCATTTCCACCGAGTGTTCCTACATCCAGGCCCATCCTTAATTCAAGCCCTGGTTCAACGAGAATTTTGGACCCCATCTTTAAGGCGTCTAGCGCAAAAAAGATCCTTTTCTTGCGTCTGGTGTTATCGACTCAAGGCAAAGTCTTTTATCCCAAAGCCCTTGAAGCCCTGGCCTTCGTACATTTGCTTCACAATTGGCTGAACCAATAGTTCATTTATGTAACTTGTCTTTAGCCAAGGCGAAGTTCCCTTCATCTTTCAAGGTAGCGAAAGTGGTTCCTCTCTACAAAGGGGGTTCTAAACTGGATCCCAATAATTATCGACCAATATCTATGTTGGGAATCATAAGTAAAATTTTGGAAAGGTGGGTCAAAATCAGCCTCATCCAGTATCTTGAGTCGAATGAACTGCTGAGCCCTCTCCAGTTTGGTTTAAGGGAGTCAAGGGAGTTGATGATGCCCTTTACCATCTCACCCAAAAGCTTTATGGTTCTAGGGATGCTAAGTTGAAATCTTTGCTGGTATTTCTGGACCTAAAGAAAGCATTTGATTCGATTGACAGGTCTCTTCTCCTCGGACGCTTGGAGGAAATAGGGGTAGTGGATTCTAGTTTGGAGTGGTTTGCCAGCTATTTATCCGACCGTACTCGGTATGTGGCGGTTGGAGGGTCTGCTGGTGAGGTGAAACCTATTACCTACGGCGTGATTCAGGGAGCACTTTGGGCCCAGTTCTATTTTCTCAATATATATAGATAGCTTATCTTCTTTAACATCCTCCGGTGAAATCTTCCTTTTTGCAGATGATACTGCAGTGCTTATATCCGGTCCGACATGGGGAATTGTTTTTGACGATATGCAAAAGCTCCTTAACAGAATCAATGGGTGGTTACTTGGAAGTTTTCTCACACTAAATGTTGGAAAAACCAAGTACATGCTAATTGGAGGAGGCACTATACCTGAAGGTGGTGGTTTGCAGATTCACTCATGTGCTCCTGGTGTCCCATGTTGTTGTATGCATCTTGAAAGAGTGACCGGCTATAAGTACCTTGGAGTTATTGTGGATGCTTCTCTTGTCTGGGACCATCATGTCTCATATCTGTATGCCAAACTCCGCAAATTCGTACACATATTTTATCATGCCAAGTATGTGCTTTCTTCGGAGCGTCTGAGGTTGGTTTATTTGTCTCTTGTGCAATCAGTGCTTCACTATGGCATCCTGGTGTGGGGTGGTGCCTATCCCTTTCACTTACGGAAACTGATAATAATCCAGAAAGCCATATTAAAGGTGATGCTTGATAAACCGAGGAGATATTCGAGTGATCTATTATTTCAGGAGACCAAAGTGTTTACCATCCGGCAGCTTTTCATTAAGGGACTGGCTCTATTCTTTTACAAACACCCACACATTGTTGAGAGGCCCTACGTTCATAACCATCAAACCCGCTTCCAGATTCTTCAAAATGTAGTGAACCCTAAAATAAATTTAACCCTAACTACTAAAAGTCCGCAGTACTTGATTTATTTAATTTTTAATTCCTTGCCTGCTCAACTGAAGATTCCTGGAGTGATAACTCGCCCTGCATATAAGAGAAAAACTCTTTACATGGTTGATAAATCTAGGGCCAGAAAATGCAGAATTAATTTTAAATAGTATTTATAGT